>CM040238.1:8045790-8445790 GCA_022545495.1 Chrysanthemum lavandulifolium
GAAACTAGTATTTACCATCTTGTGCTTCATACCCCGAAAGCTCATCAAATAAACTATTAGTAATATTCTATCACATGCGCATGCAACAACATTTTAATAAACCTTTTCTGTTTGTTCAATAAACCTTTAATTAACAAGACTTGAGAAGCTATACTTTAAGAAAATGAAACCTTGTGTGTTTGCTCATTGATATATTCCTTGTAACTTGTTAAACATGCTATTAAACTCAACAACTTCAGCTTAGTCTAATCATCAGTCATCACAATACCAATAATAAGCTAAAATACCTAATTAATTAGGAAAGTTAAGATTCACTTTTAAACTATCCATTATAGGAACATGATTCCATAGGAATCATCCATTATATATTATTGTTGTTCCTAATGTTCCCCACTAGCTAATTGAGTTCCAAACACTAGGAATTTGTGGGAATTTATCCATGTTATCATCGTTTCTAACAAAGCCTAAGAGCCATCCAAACATCCAAGTTGATGGGACATGTTTTATTTGTTTGGGTCCCAACAATCAACTTTGTTTGGTGTTTATGGAGAGGAGGAAATTCTTTGATGACATGGGTGTTTGTCTTTTAACATAGTCATTAATCATAAGGTTCTAAAATAATATTGAAATTAAATTAAGAGTAAAATATATTGTTCGTTCTATACTTGTACAAAGCCATCACGCCGAGTATGAAAACTTTTTATCATCGACGTCCCTTTTTCATGTTTTTTTATCATCAACGTCCATTCGACCGTGATCTCACAACAACCTCCGCTTATTAGTGAAGGTATAATGGTTTTTACCGTGACGTACTACTTAAAGCCGTTGTCGGTGTTGTTTTCATTTCCTATATTACTCTTCTACCACAATTTTCATCCTCACCCATCATCCCTAAACTTTTCCCAAAACTATTCTTCTTCAAAATCTTAAACTCACAAAATGGTCTATTGCTAGTGTGGTAGGCAGCAATAGTTCGCACATCGTGGACAACGATAACCCATGGCGTCGATTCTATGTTTGTCCTGATCAAGTAAGTGCATGTTAATATTATTTATGTTTTGTGTTATTAGCAAAGTACACGGTAACAATGGTGGTTGTTTTTATCTTTAATGACTTGCCATTTTCATGATTAGGGGTCTTCTTGTCGGTTCATAGGATGGTATGATCCGCAAATGTGTGCTTGTTCAACAGTGATCATACCAGGCCTTTAGAGAAGATAAATGAGCTTGAGGTAAGATTACAAGCTTCTCAAGCCAATGTCTGGAAGTGGAATGTGTACATGTTGCTCAGTTGGATCTTGTTCTTGAATGTTTATGCACTTGGTTAGCTCTTTAGGTTTTATGTATGATGATGGTATTTTGTGTTTTGTGGAAATGTAAGTACTTGTTAGGGCATCATCTTAGTGTAACAACCTTGATTAAACAATGATCTAGTATGTACTAACTTACATCCTCTTTAATATAATGTTTCATGTTTTCCTATATTGAAAATGATAGTAATTGATTCTCATATTTGATTACCAATTTTGTTCTTATAATAGCCGAGTCTACCTTATCTTTATGCAGTTGGTTATGAATTTGGTTAGTATTGACTTTTAACTATCAACATTGTTATGAATGTTATTAGAATTGACTTTGGTTTGTATTGGTTTTATGCACATGGTTATAAGCATTGTTACCTTTAGAGGCTAGTGTAAAAATTTGGTCATTTGATACTTGTTGATTTGAGTTAGAGGTGGCAAAACGGGCGGGCACGGGCACGGGCTAGAATGGGCACGGGCTTAAACGAGCACCAAGCTAACCGAAGCACGGCCAAACAGGCACATGTTATACAAATCGCTTAATAAAAGACCTAAAACGACTAAATAAATTCCTTAAACGTAATATCTTATTTATATTAACAAAAATAAATATATTATATAAAAAAAATCTTTAAAACGATCGTTAATGTTCAACAATTGAGAGAAAAAAAAGTGTCTGTTTGTGCCCATTTTAGTTTTCAATGGGCTATATGTGCCCATTTCAAAAAAGAATTGGGCTAAATGTGCCCAAATCTTCTAAAAATGTGCCCATTTAGCCCATCTTTTTGCTTCTGGGCACATTTTGCCACCTCTAATTTGAGTCTTCAATTGGGTATCATTTAACCATTTTGGCCATTTACAATTGTAGGCATCAAATGTTTACTTTAGAATAACATCACAATATTTGACCAAATGCATTTCCAAGTTGAACATGTTTAGGCATTTGCTACCTTTGTACCAGTACAATAACACAACAAATGTACAAAACCAATTCACAAGAAATACCTATGAAAATACATAAACATAACATGGTTCCATAAATAATGCAAATTGATATAATTTCAAATGCATAAAATTTCATGCTTTTCAACATAATAATAAGAGTTAGACACACATTTAATTTTAAAGTACATAACTTATCCATAAAAACAAAATAGATGAAGCATTGTCTAGTTCGAAGCATAACACAATTAACCTATGGTGAGGACATTATTCTTTCCGTAGTCCGCCTAGTCCTTCTTGGTGGAGTATTTGGATGAATCGAACCGCTTGCACACCACTTGAGTAGACACGAGATTCAAATTGGGATTGAACATTAGTAGCTTGAACTTGACTTTCGATTGAACACAACTTGCTTGAAATCCAACATCTTGACTTTGAACAACATTTCAATCTTCATGTTGTTTCTTTGCTGCAACTTTATTACATTTAGGTTGTGTCTTCTTTGCTGTAACATTGTTTGTTGCAACTTTCTTAGGCACTTTATTACCTTTTTCCTTAGTACTTGAACTTTTTTGTTTAGGCTCACTTTGAGTACTTTGAGTTCCATATACACTACCCTGCTCAAGACATGCTTTTCTGTTGTGTCTAGCAATTCCACAAACACCACACTGTACATTCTTCCAAGCCCTACACAGCTTACCATTCTTAACAATATCTTCAGTTTCAGAAGTTTTCTTTTTTTTATTGAGCTATCCTCAGTTGTTTGATGTTTTGGTGGAACAATGGTTGTGGCCACAGTTGATTTTTTCCTAACGCTCATTGCCATGGGTTGGTTAATGTGTTTGTAAGTTTATTTCCAAGTGTTAAGATAGTAACAAGGATGAGCCCATGTTTCCATAGATCCTACTTGTTGTCAAGGTTATAAATAGCGCGAGGCGTGGCATGGCGGCATGACCAAGCCTCACGCCTTTGCGGCCAAGTAGAAGCTTTTGCGTTTATGAGGCGTGATATAAGGCGGCACAAAATATGAAAATATTAATATATTTATATCATATTTCATATATATCGAGTTTACAAAAAGACGTGGCATAAGGCGGCGTGGCGTGGCGCCATTACCAAGCCTCACACCTTTGCGAGGTCTTTGCGAGCCTTTTAGAACCATGTCTGTTGTACATTTAAAGTCATATCTTGATTGGTAACAACAACATATTTTTGTTATCTCCCATCTTCTGCAAGTAAAAGTCTTACAACATTCACTACAGATTGGTCTCCTCATGACTAACCTAGAACTTATCTCCCTAATTTCATAAAACATTTTACTTAATGACCTCTTTTCGAATCACAACTTTCATGTGATGTGCGTTGGTGTTAATGGCCCATTAGTCATCCCAATCACATTCACTATTCGCTTCATACATTATTCTTTGATGTATTCTAAGGTCGTACTAATTGGTTTATTCATACCTCCAACTATTTTTCCATGAAACACTCGACACATGCTATTAAGTAACACATTAGAATGAGCTCTCCTATACAATAAAAAATAATTATAATTCTTTCATAATGCATTAATATATAGCATTTAAGTTTTCTGAGATAAATAATTTATCCAAAAATATGCTCTTAACCAATGGATTGGTGGTATCTTACTTAACCAAGCATTTGCATGTTCACTAAATCTCTTGAAATCAAGCATAGCTTTCTCAAATTATATAAGTTGAGGCTATTGCACATCTTCACAAATAGTCTTTGAAAGCCCAACTTTCAATTGAAGTTTCATATTCTCATGAATGCTTCTAAGATAGAATATGATCTTTGCATTTGGAAAAACTTCTGCTAAAGATAGAATGATACCCTGTACAAAATCACATATATTCGGTGTCTGTTTAAAAACAGAGCAACATGAATTCAGTACCAATTTAAAGGAGTACCTTTTATAATGTCACTAATATAAGTGAAGTTGAGTTTGGCTGCAGTTCAAGATCATCAAGAAACCAAGTCTATGATTTTGTGTTTTCTGATTCTGAAAAACCATAAGCTAATGGGTATATACCATTGTTGTTATCATTCTCACAATTGTAAGACGTTGACCATTTGAATGACCATCAATACAAAAAGTATCTCCCAATAACTCTCTCTGACAAGCTTTAAATCATGCCTTTAATGCACCTAAATAAACACAAATTCTCTTGAATACTCTTGTTGGAAGAGTATGATCTGCAGCAGGTTCCACATTTATCCTAACTATTGTATTAGGGTTTGTCTTCTACAACTATACAACATAATCTCTCCACATGGTAAATTGCAGCTTAAATTCACCTCTAATATTTGTTTATGTTCTTTAAATCCCTTAAAACCTTCTGCATTGACACTTTAAGTTCAAATTGGTTGGTAAGTTGATTCTAAACTACCTTGACTCAAAGTTGTCGAGGAGGTAAACTCTAAATTTGAGAATACCCTTTATGGTTACTTCCTTGGTAAACGTATTGATTTTCCGGTTGTTGATTATTACGCTCGTAATACACGGCCAAGTATGGTATTCAAAAGGTTATGATGAATGCGAAGAGGTTCTTTTTCTTTAAGTTTTCCACTCGAAGGTGTTGATGATGCTTGAAAACGGACCGTAGATGATTAGGAATGTGCCAATTATTCTTAAACCGTGGACTTTGAATACTAATGCTTAAAGAGGATTTGACTAATATTCGGTATGGGTTAAATTCTATGATGTGCCCTTGCTATGTTTCGATAATGGTCTCGATGTCCTAGCTACATTGATTGGTACTCCAAAAATGTTAGATTCTTATACTAGTCAAATGTGCTTGGAATCATGGGTCAAAGGAATGGTGGTCCAAGTGTTGTGTAAGGGTGGTTTTACTAAAGTGGGTCCTAAATTTAGGTATCAACCTAAAGCGCCTCCCGAAAAGAAGGTGGATTTATTTATATGCTTTAACCCGATCTTCGATCCCGAGAATGTTTTGTCGATAACAAACGCTTATTTATATTTTAAATCATTTTGTTAACAAACGAAACAAATAAGAATAAAATAAATGGTTTGAGTTAATAGTTTCTAACACATTCACATTTTCACATAAAACACTAAAACAAGTATAAGTGATTTTATGATTTAGATACATATGTACAACAACTAGTGTTTACATATTGGGTTAGCATATACTTAAACTAAGTATACTAAAATGGGTAAATACATGTATGTAAATACTAAAATGGGTAAAACTAGCAAATGGTATTGACCCATAACCCATGGTTTTATATATACCACTTAACCAAGTTCATTGTATCCTTAAGATACATTGTATATAGAAAGAAAACCATGGATCAACCCATAACCCATGACCCATGACCCATAACCAAAAATACCCATGGGCAAGAGAGGCGTTCCACGGATCCCCGGCTTTGTGCTAGCCGGATCCCAGTGGAAGGGATCCGTGGGATCCGGGAACGAGAGAGAACTTTATCTATAAATAGAGAGCCATTTCTTCCTTTCTATGAATCACTTTACACACATACTTCCCCAAGTATTCTAACCTCTAACCTCGGATCCAAGTGATCTATGTAGTTTGTCCTTTGTTTTGTGTGATCTTCTAGGTTCCTCTTAAAGGAGAGATCACCACTTGAAGACGCAAACTCAAGTCCATGAGTTGCCAAGCTTCGTCATCATCAAGACAACTAAGGTTCTCTTGTTGATAGTTCTTCCTTTCTCCATAGATGTTGGGTTGAAGGCATTAGTGAAGAATGCCGAAAGTGTCAAGATGAAAGCATTAGTGAAAGGTGCTCATCATCATCCGTGTCAAAGCATTAGTGAAGAATGCTAAAGGTGTCAAGACGAAGGCATTAGTGAAGGGTGCCAAGCGTTGTGTCAAAGGCATTAGTGAAGGATGCCGAAGAATCAAATCAAGTAGCATTTGTGAAGAATGCATAGGTCGTATAATTGATGAGGTGCATCGTTATACATATAAGTAGTTGTTTATTTCCAAGGATGGTGATATCCTTGATGATGTTGTAACAAGGAGTAGATCTCCTTGATATTAGGTGTTGTGTTGTAAAGGGTAGTAGTTCCTCCATAGTAATGGAACTAGGTGCTTAGCCTAGTACCTAATAAAGGGTAAGCGACGTTGTGATAGGATTAGTTCTCCTAAGGTGTGAAAGAACTCGGTGGTTAGCCTAGCACCGTATAAAGGGTAGGCGACGTTGTGTTAGGTGTGGTTCGCCTTGGTGTGAAGGAACTCGGTATTTAGCTTTGTACCGGAAAAAGGTTAAGCGACGTTGTGAAGGCTTCTCCGCCATAAGGAGTTGGTGTAGTGCTTACGAACTCTCGAGTAGGTGACACGGGAGTGGAGTAGGCAAGGAAGGTGTCCTTGTAGCCGAACCACTATAAATAACTTGTGTCGTGGTGATGTGCTTCTTACTCTTTATCTTTCATTACACGCTTATATATCTATCTATCAACGTCCAACATAAACAACCAAATAGATTGACATAAGTCGATCTAAATATTTAAAAGGAAGTTTTAAATTGGTAAAACTATTCAACCCCTTCTAGTTTTCCATAATTGGCATCGAGCTTCGTTACCAAGTTTCTTAAAGTATGTTGTACTTTAAAGACTTGATACGATCCGTGTATGTTTGAAAACTACAAAGAAGGATTTTTTTTGTCATATTTTCTTTTAAATCATTTTGTTGGACATTGATAGATCATTCTAACAACTTTTGTTTTCAAGAAATCTTCATGCTAGAATCTCTCCAAAATCTTCATTCAAAGAATAATGAAGTCAACATTCAAGGAAGGATCTAAAAGTAATCACAACTTATGTACACCAAGTACAAAGGATTACTTTAAAAGCTCATGAAGTATTTTGGTATTATGCCAAACCAAGAAGCATAGAGGTATGTTTTACTTTTCATTAGATAGGTTACATGAGTTCAATTTATTTTCATAAGTTCTCTTTGTTTAATAATCACTAACATCGTTAGAAGTCTCTTTCGTCACTTTTCTGTCTTTTTCATCATCGGAATAGTATTCCTTTGATTCGTCAAACTAACGCCGTCATCACATATGAACCCTCGATATGTGATTCATCAAAAGCCGTCATTCAAAAAACAATCTTCATCTAATACCTCCGAACTATTTTTTAGTAAGCTAATTTATAAGCCTACTACAAAATAATGCCAAACAACTTCTTTTCGTCTAGAGCGGATCCTCTAGTTGTACTAGCCGGATCCCAAATACAAAGGATCCGGGGAACCGTGGAATGTAACTAGTTATACGCTTTCAAAAATTAACCATTGATCTTTTCCCTCTACTCACATAACACAAAAACGAATACACCACTGATTTCATCCTCATTGGATTCCATTATCTCAAGTATTCCTTCCTAGAACACCATTGTAAGTAATTACATTAACTTGTTCTAATTCTCATCATCCTAATTCTAGGGTTTATGGTTTCACAAATCTCTAATCAATTATTTTAATTAGGGTTTTAAAATTAATCATGAAAAGGGCTTTTAACATAACTAAGATCACATTGTGTTCACAACATTGTTAATACAAATCAAAACCATAAACCCACCACAACTAATTTTACCTAATTGAAAATTTTGTGTTTTAGGACCAACCATGCCTAAAGCTACTCAACAAGATCATCATGATACCGTTCACTACCTTACTCATTATTATCGTAATGAGGAATTCTCAAAATCGACCACAAGGTCTTCAAAAGCTCGAAAATGACTTATCCATGAAGGTCGTGTAATCAAGGAATGTTTCCTTGAAGATACCGACATTCGTCAAGTCTTCTAGGCAATCAATTTTGATTGTCTTCTTGACATTGATGAACAAATTTGTCCGGTCTTTATCTTTGAATTTTATAGAAGCATTAGGATCATTCAAACGTCGATGATAGCATTTCAATCGCTTTCATCATCAATAAACAAAACTTCACTCTTCCTCTCAACACCTTTGCTCAAATTCTTCGCATTCCTTGTGAAGGAATTTGTATGTACTCTCAAGATTGGGCAATTAACACTCAAAACCTTGCACTCGATCCTAAACCAATGTACCATACTCCTCTTGATGAACCCGAAACCATCCGAGACACCATTTTCAAAATAAGAGCCGACCAATCCCGTTTCGACCGAAACAAGAAGCTCATTCACCGTAATCCCTTTCAAATGGAACTTTTGAAATCCATCCCATGTTTAGAAAATGGGAAGAAATCCTTAGGGAAAACGTCATAAGCCTAGTTGGAAACAAAGATCATCCAAACGCATGTCTTGTGCAAATGATCTATTGTCTTATCCACCAAAAGCCATTTAATCTCGCCTATTACATGGTAAGGAGAATGGCTGGGGTATTCAAAGCTTCCAACATGGTACTTCCATATGGTATGCTCCTAACACGACTTTGTAAGTATGTTAGTGCATTGCAACCATCCCCTATCAACAATGATCATTTCCTTGCCGATCATGTAATGGTACCTCTTACCAAAATACCCTCTAAACGCTTCAAGGTCAATGGAAAGAAACCTAAAGCTCTCTCGGACTCCTCGGCCGGTGAAGAAGAAGATGAATATGAGGAAGATGTGGACCCCGTAACCAACATCAAATTAGAAATTCTTGAATACCACGAACAACTTCCAACCATTCCAAACGAGACCGCTGAATTTAAACAATTGAGGGGCATGATTCAAAACCTCACTTACAACCTCACTAAGCCGTCAAAAAGGAAAAGAAAGGATTGACGAAAGAGACAATAGGATTGTGCTTATTTTCATTTATTTTATGTTTGGATGATTACGTGTTAGTTCTTTTTGGTTTATGGAAATTTGGATATTGTTACTTTATCATACTTTTATAAGAGGTATTTTGTGATGACATGCTTGTTCCTATTGCTTTGTTTATAGATTTATTAGTGTGCAAAATCGCACATCATTTTCGTAGATTTCGATCTGCAGATGCGGATCCCAGGATTAGCCTAGCCGGATCCCTTCCTCGAGGGAACCGTGGGATCCGTGACATCGGATCGAGAATACAACATTTCTTGCATCAAGATAACTTTCTAGATAACATCTCATTAGCTAAGCATATGATTTTAGAATCCAACTAGAACCACTTCAAGGATGAGAAAGGCTTAGACTCACTAAAGGCTTACTTAAAATCTTAGTCAAAATGCCTCTTGATTTATCAACACATCAAAGCTCACCATATTTCCGCCCCAATAACTCACAAAATGTTTCTCATCTTTCAAAACACTTAAGTGGACAAATTAAACAATTTTAGGAAATTGTTTCCAATCATTTTATCTCAAAGTGATACAAAATTAGCTTTGTCAATTCTTGTGATTTTTAAGATTTTTTTAAATTTTACCTCAAGCTTAAATCGATCACTAGGATCATTTATTATGACTTGACACCACCAAAACTCTTAGTGTTATCCTTGGACATCCATTGGTAGTCATCTTGTCCCATCTCCTTTCCATAAGAAGCAATCATTTGCTATAACACTTATTACCTTTGATCATTCAAGTACCCTCTCATCTTAAAACACTTAGGAGAACTGAAACACTCAAAATGAGATAGGCTTTAGCTCCTAGAAACCTCATTTCAAACCTGTCATAACTGCTGAGAGCCGGATCCCTAGGATTAGCCTAGCCGGATCCCTCCAAGGAGGGAACCGTGGGATCCGGGTGACAGTTTATGTCAAACATTGCTAAAACAATCATTTCAACTCATCTTCCTAACTCAAACACTCCATCTCATCTTAAATGAGTTCCTAGATCGTTGAAACTCGAATCACAACCTTGTGCATGTTAATCATCACATTTCCAAGAACATTAGTGGATTAAGTCTTAAATGCAATTGCCAAGTTCTTCCCTTTATAAGCCATATTGCTAAGAACACTTTAGTCATCAAACACAAACACAATTATCAAGAATTGCAACCATCTCCCTTAGTCATTTCATCATGAGAAAGGCTCCTAGTGCTAACTCATCCACTCAAGAACCACCCAAGAAACTTGCTAGAATCATACACGAAGTTTCCTCAACCGAATCATCTCCGGTTAAGTCCACCAATGCTAGGATTTCCCTACACCAAGGAAACCAATCAAACTAATCCCCAAGAAGAATGTTCCCACTAGGATTTCATCACCAAACTCTACTATACCAAACATACCCTCCACAACTCAACCAACATCATTAGTGCCTAGAGCCACCT
The DNA here is from genome assembly GCA_022545495.1 of Chrysanthemum lavandulifolium. Lineage (NCBI taxonomy): Eukaryota > Viridiplantae > Streptophyta > Magnoliopsida > Asterales > Asteraceae > Chrysanthemum > Chrysanthemum lavandulifolium. The sequence goes on from CM040238.1 coordinate 8,056,265, forward strand.
CACAATCATCTCCACATTCTCACAATGTAGAAGATTTACCCTCTTGGCCATCTCATCTTTCACCATTACCAACAAATTCACTTGAAAAGATTGAGCAACAAAATCAAAGTGTTGAATCAACACTTGCTCCAAAAGCAAACTCTATCATTCCTCCCAATAGTCCATTTTGGATTATGAGAAGACATCAAAGGCAACCACCGACCACATGGAAGTTGATGCTTCTTTACCTCCACCCTCAAACATTGTAGAGCCATCACTTAATGAGCCTCCACCAAATCCTCCTTCATTTGAAGATCCTCAACCCACTTCACTTGAACTTTCACTTCAAGAAACTCAAAACCATGACAAGGATTGCTATCATTGTAAACATGTTGAAAGGTTGATACATGAACTACGTGAAGAGCAACGTTTCATGTTTCATCACCTCCTCGAACGTTTCAAGAGGTCAACAAGCCTAAACTACAATGAGCATCATAGTCACAAGCTCAAACTTAGAACGTTTAGGAAACTTTTCTCATCCTTGATCATCATTAAGCTTTTAGTTGAATCTTAAGTTTGGGTAACTCATTAGCATTAGTAGCACTTGTATGGCTAGTTCATTCTCTTAGTTTTAGAGATTTGTTTGATTATCTCTTGTTTTATTGAATGAATATCTATATGCCATAGTTGTTATGTGCTTTATGTGTTGTGCTTGATATTTCATATATACTTCATTAGCATTGATTGAAACATTCTCATTTCAAGAAACTATCAAACGATAGCCGGATCCTCCCAAATGCATAGACGGATCCCTTCAAGAAGGGAACCGTGGGATCCGTGGATCAGAAGCACAAATTTCTACTAACTTGAGTTTTATTTGCAGGAAATTATGCACTATACTCTTGTTTTCTAACCTTTACTTTGTAGATTTTCAAAATAACACATGAAGATTTTGACACCATAAAGCTAGGGGGAGCTTTGTGTCAAACGAAATTGCAAAAACATTTGCAACTTAATCCGATTTTGGACTATACTTCATGACACCCCATTGCAACTTTGCAATCTTCAAGGGGGAGCACGTTTTCGTCACTTAGACGAACCATTTGCAAACTTAATTGCAAACACAATTAGTTTATTTTACGTCATGTCCTTGACGCCCTTTCAAAGGGATGGACTCGTCAAGGGGAGTTAAGACGAGTACCATTCCCGCACTTGCTCTCTTTACATTTTTACATATTTTTATTATAAAAATTGTGTTAGTTTCTTTTAACACTTTTGTTTCGACAAAAGGGGAGAAGAAAGTAAAACTACAAATTCAAACTTTTACAATTTTAGATTTTCCTTAAAATAATTTTATGTTTTGTCATCAACAAAAGGGAGATTGTTAATACAAATAAGCCGTAAAAACGTTTATTTATATTTTACGATCTTCTAATGTTTTGTCGATAACAAACGTAAAATCATTTTAACGAAACAAATAGAATACGTAAATGGTTTGAGTCAATAGTTTTCTAACACACTTACATTTTCACATAAAACACTAAAACAAGTATAAGTGATTTTATGATTTAGATACATATGTACAACAACTAGTGTTTACATATTGGGTTAGCATATACTTAAACTAAGTATACTAAAATGGGTAAAACATGTATATACTAAAATGGGTACAAAATGGGTAAAACTAGCAAATGGTATTGACCCATAACCCATGGTTTTATATATACCACTTAACCAAGTTCATTGTATCCTTAAGATACATTGTATCTAGAAAGAAAACCATGGATCAACCCATAACCCATGACCCATGACCCATAACCAAAAATACCCATGGGCAAAGAGGAGCGTTCCACGGATCCCGGCTTTGTGCTAGCCGGATCCTTGTGGAAGGGATCCGTGGGATCCGGGAACAAGAGAGAATTTTCTATAAATAGAGAGCCATTTCTTCCTTTCTATGAATCACTTTACACACATACTTCCCCAAGTATTCTAACCTCTAACCTCGGATCCAAGTGATCTATGTAGTTTGTCTTTTGTTTTGTGTGATCTTCTAGGTTCCTCTTAAAGGAGATCACCACTTCTTGAAGACGTGCAAGCTCAAGTCCATGAGTTGCCATGTTTCGTCATCATCAAGACAACTAAGGTTCTCTTGTTGATAGTTCTTCCTTTCTCCATAGATGTTGGGTTGAAGGCATTAGTGAAGAATGCCGAAAAAGTGTCAAGATGAAAGCATTAGTGAAAGGTGCTCATCATCCGTGTCAAAGCATTAGTGAAGAATGCTAAAGGTGTCAAGACGAAGGCATTAGTGAAGGGTGCCAAGCGTTGTGTCAAAGGCATTAGTGAAGGATGCCAAGAATCAAATCAAGTAGCATTTGGGAAGAATGCCTAGGTCGTATAATCGATGAGGTGCATCGTTATACATATAAGTAGTTGTTTATTTCCAAGGATGGTGATATCCTTAATGATGTTGTAACAAGGAGTGGATCTCCTTGATATTAGGTGTTGTGTTGTGAAGGGTAGTAGTTCCTCCATAGTAATGGAACTAGGTGCTTAGCCTAGTACCTAATAAAGGGTAGGCGACGTTGTGATAGGATTAGTTCTCCTTGGTGTGAAAGAACTCGGTGGTTAGCCTAGCACCATATAAAGGGTAGGCGACGTTGTGTTAGGTGTGGTTCGCCTTGGTGTGAAGGAACTCGGTATTTAGCTTTGTACCAGAAAAAGGTTAAGCGACGTTGTGAAGGCTTCTCCGCCATAAGGAGTTGGTGTAGTGCTTACGAACTCTCGAGTAGGTGACTCGGGGAGTGGAGTAGGGCAAGGAAGGTGTCCTTGTAGCCGAACCACTATAAATAACTTGTGTCGTGGTGATGTGCTTCTTACTCTTTATCTTTCATTACACGTTTATATATCTATCTATCAACGTCCAACATAAACAACCAAATAGATTGACATAAGTCGATCTAAATATTTAAAAGGAAGTTTTAAATTGGTAAAACTATTCAACCCCCTTCTAGTTTTCCACAATTGGCATCAGAGCTTCGTTACCAAGTTTCTTAAAGTATGTTGTACTTTAAAGACTTGATACGATCCGTGTATGTTTGAAAACTACAAAGAATGATTTTTTTTTGTCATATTTTTTTAAATCATTTTGTTGGACATTGATAGATGATTCTAACAACTTTTGTTCTTAAGAAATCTTCATGCTAGAATCTCTCCAATATCTTCATTCAAAGAATAATGAAGTCAACATTCAAGGAAGGATCTAAAAAGTAATCACAACTTATGTACACCAAGTACAAAGGATTACTTTAAAAGCTCATGAAGTATCTTTGGTATTATGCCAAACCAAGAAGCATAGAGGTATGTTTTACTTTTCATTAGATAGGTTACATGAGTTTTATTTAGTTTCATAAGTTCTCTTTGTTTATTAATCACTAACATCATTAGAAGTCTCTTTCGTCACTTTTCCATCTTTTTCATCGTCGGGAATAATACTCCTTTTAATTCGTCAAACTAACGCCGTCATCACATATGAACCCTCGATATGTGATTCATCAAAAGCCGTCATTCAAAAACAATCTTCATCTAATACCTCCGAACTATTTTTTTTTCAAGCTAAATTATAACCCTACTACAAAAATAATGCCAAACAACTTCTTTTCTGTCCACAGTAGCCGGATCCCTCTAGTTGTACTATCCAGATCCCAAAAACAAAGGATCCGAGGGATCCGTGGAACAGAACTTAGTTATACGCTTTCAAAAATTAACCGTTGATCTTTTCTCTCTACTTACATAACACAAAAACGAATACACCACTGATTTCATCCTCATTGGATTCCATTATCTCAAGTATTCCTTCCTAGAACACCATTGTAAGTAGTTACATTAACTTGTTCTAATTCTCATCATCCTAATTCTAGGGTTTATGGTTTCACAAATCTCTAATCAATTATTTTAAATTAGGGTTTTTAAAATTAATCATGAAAAGGGGCTCTTAACATAACTAAGATCACATTGTGTTCACAACATTGTTAATACAAATCAAAACCATAAACCCACCACAATTAATTTTACCTAATTGAAAATTTTGTGTTTTTAGGACCAACCATGCCCAAAGCTACTCAACAAGATCATCATGATACCGTTCACTACCTTACTCATTATTATCGTAATGAGGAACTCTCAAAAATCGACCGCAAGGTCTTCAAAAAGCTCGAAAAATGACTTATCCATGAAGGTCGTGTAATCAAGGAATGTTTCCTTGAAGATACCGACATTCGTCAAGTCTTCTAGGCAATCAATTTTGATTGTCTTCTTGACATTGATGAACAAATTTGTCCGGTCTTTATCTTTGAATTTTATAGAAGCATTAGGATCATTTGAAACGTCGATGATAGCATTTCAATCTCTTTCATCATCAATAAACAAAACTTCACTCTTCCTTTCAACACCTTTGCTCAAATTCTTCGCATTCCTTGTGAAGGAACTTGTATGTACTCTCAAGATTGGGCAATTAACACTCAAAACCTTGCACTTCATCCTAAACCAATGTACCATACTCCTCTTGATGAACCCGAAACAATCCGTGACACCATTTTCAAAATAAGAGCCGACCAATCCGTTTCGACGAAACAAGAAGCTCATTCACCGTAATCCCTTTCAAATGGAACTTTTCAAATCCATCCCATGTTTAAAAATGGAAGAAACTTAGGAAAACATCATAAGTCTAGTTGGAAACAAAGATCATCCAAACGCATGTCTTGTGCAAATGATCTATTGTCTTATCCACCAAAAGCCATTTAATCTCGCCTATTACATGGTAATGAGAATGGTGGGGTATTCAAAACTTCCAACATGTTACTTCCTTATGGTATGCTCCTAACACGACTTTGTAAGTATGTTAGTGCATTGCAACCATCCCCTATCAACAATGATCATTTCCTTGCCGATCATGCAATGGTACCTCTTACCAAAATACCCTCTAAACGCTTCAAGGTCAATGGAAAGAAACCTAAAGCTCTCTCGGACTCCTCGGCGGTGAAGAAGAAGATGAAGATGAGGAAGATGTCGCACTCAGAACCAACATCAAATTAGAAATTCTTGAATACCACGAACAACTTCCAACCATTCCAAACGAGACCCTCGAATTTAAACAATTGAGGGCATGATTCAAAACCTCGCACAACCTCACTAAGTCGTCAAAAGGAAAAGAAAGGATTGACGAAAGAGACAATAGGATTGTGCTTATTTTCTTTATTTTATGTTTGGATGATTACGTGTTAGTTCTTTTTGGTTTATGGAAATTTGGATATTGTTACTTTATCATACTTTTATAAGAGGTATTTTGTGATGACATGCTTGTTCCTATTGCCTTACTTATAGATTTATTAGTGTGCAAAATCGCACATCATTTCGTAGATTTCGATCTGCGGATGTCGGATCCCAGGATTAGCCTAGCGGATCCCTTCCTTGAGGGAACCGTGGGATCCGTGACATCAGATCAGCAATTCAGCATTTCTTGCATCAAGATAACTTTCTAGATAACATCTCATTAGCTAAGCATATGATTTTAGAATCCAACTAGAACCATTTCAAGGATGAGAAAGGCTTAGACTCACTAAAGTCTTACTTAAAATCTTAGTCAAAATGCTTCTTTATTTATCAACACATCAAAGCCCACCATATTTCCGCCTCAATAACTCACAAAATGTTTCTCATCTTTCAAAACACTTAAGTGGACAAATTAAAAATTTTAGGAAATTGTTTCCAACCACTTCTATCTCAAAGTGATACAAAAATTAGCTTTGTCAATTCTTGTGATTTTTAAGATTTCTTTTTAAACTTTACCTCAAGCTCAAATCTGATCACTAGGATCATTTATTATCACTTGACACCTCCATAACTCTTAGTGTTATCCTTGGACATCCATTGGTAGTCATCTTGTCCCATCCTCCTTCCATAAGAAGCAATCATTTGCTATAACACTTATTACCTTTGATCATTCAAGTACCCTTTCATCTTAAAACACTTAGAAGAACTGAAACATTCAAAATGAGATAGGCTTTAGCTCCTAGAAAACTTATTTCAAACTCGCTATAATCACGAGAGCCTAACCCTAGGATTAGCCTAGCCGGATCCTCTAAGGAGGAACCGTGGGATCCGGTGACAGTTTATGTCAAACATTGCTAAAACAATCATTTCAACTCATCTTCCTAACTCAAACACTCCATCTCATCTTAAATGAGTTCCTAGATCAGTGAAACTCTGAATCACAACCTTGTGCATGTTAATCATCACATTTCCAAGAACATTAATTTATTAAGTCTTAAATGCAATTGCCAAGTTCTTCCCTTTATAAGCCATATTGCTAAGAACACTTTAGTCATCCAACACAAACACAATTATCAGCAATTGCAACCATCTCCTTTAGTCATTTCATCATGAGAAAGGCTCCTAGTGCTAACTCATCCACCCAAGAACCACCCAAGAAACTTGCTAGAATCATACACGAAGTTTCCTCAACCGAATCATCTCCGGTTAAGTCCACCAATGCTAGGATTACCCCTACACCAAGGAAACAAATCAAACTAATCCCCAAGAAGAATGTTCCCACTAGGATTTCTTCACCAAATTTTACTATACCAAACAAACCCTCTACAACTCAACCAACATCATTAGTGCCTAGAGCCACCTTGCAATCATCTCCACAATCTCATAATGTAGAAGATTTACCCTCTTGGCCATCTCATCTTTCACCATTGCCAACTACTTCACTTGAAAAGATTGAGCAACATAATCAAAGTGTTGAATCAACACTTGCTCCAAAAGCAAACTCTATCATTCCTCCCAATAGTCCATTTTGGATTATGAGAAGACATCAAAGGCAACCACCCGACCAAATGGAAGTTGATGCTTCTTTACCTCTACCCTCAAACATTGTAGAACCACCACTTAATGAGCCTCCACCAAATCCTTCTTCATTTGAAGATCCTCAACCCACTTCACTTGAACTTTCACTTCAAGAAACTCAAAACCATGACAAAGATTGCTATCATTGTAAACACATTGAAAGGTTGATACATGAACTACGTGAAGAGCAACGTTTCATTTTTCATCACCTCCTCGAACGTTTCGAAGAGGTCAACAAGCCTAAACTACAATGAGCATCATAGTCACAAGCTCAAACCTAGAATGTTTAGGAAACTTCTCTCATCCTTGATCATCATTAAGCTTTTAGATGAATCTTAAGTTTGGGGTAAACTCATTAGCATTAGTAGCACTTCTTTGGCTAGTTCATTCTCTTGTTTTAGAGATTTGTTCAATTATCTCTTGTTTTTATTGAATGAATATCTATATGCTATATTTATTGAGTGCATTGTGCTTGTTATTTCACATCTTCATTAGCATTGAATGGAACATTCTCTTTGTGAAGAAACTATCAAACAGATAGCCGGATCCCTCCCAAATACCTAGACAGATCCCTCCAAGAAGGGAACCGTGGGATCCGTGGATCAGAAGCATAAATTTCTACTAACTTGAGTTTTACTTGCAGGAAATTATGCATTATACTTCTGTTTTCTAACCTTTACTTTGTAGATTTTCAAATTAGCATATGAAGATTTTGACACCATAAAGCTAGGGGGAGCTTTGTGTCAAACGATATTGCAAAAACACTTGCAACATTAATCCGTTTTTGGATTATACTTCATGATACCCCATTGCATCTTTGCAATCTTCAATGGGGAGCACGTTTTCGTCACTTAGACGAACCATTTGCAAACTTAATTGCAAACACAATTAGTTTATTTTACGTCATGTCCTTGACGCCCTTTCAAAGGGATGGACTCGTCAAGGGGGAGTTAAGACGAGTACCATTCCTGTCACTTGCTCTCTTTACATTTTTACATTTTTTCTTATAAAAATTTTGTTAGTTTCTTTAACACTTTTTGTTTCGACAAAAAGGGGGAGAAGAAAGTAAAAACTACAAATTCAAACTTTTACGAATTTTTAGATTTTCCTTAAAATAATTTTATGTTTTGTCATCAACAAAAAGGGGAGATTGTTAATACAAATAAGCCGTAAAAACGTTTATTTATATTTTACGATCTTCTAACATTTTGTCAATAACAAACGTAAAATCATATTAACGAAACAAATAAAATACGTAAATGGTTTGAACTAATAGTTTCTAACATATTCACATTTTCACATAAAACACTAAAACAAGTATAAGTGATTTTATGATTTAGATACATATGTACAACAACTAGTGTTTACATATTGGGTTAATATATACTTAAACTAAGTATACTAAAATGGGTAAAAACATGTAAATACTAAAATGGGTAAAAACATGTAAATACTAAAATGGGTAAAACTAGCAAATGGTATTGACCCATAATCCATGGTTTTATATATACCACTTAACCAAGTTCATTGTATCCTTAAGATACATTGTATGTGAAACATAAATAATAAAATTAGGTTTCTCTCTCGGGCGATTCCAACCACCACTTTCCCATCTATTCCAGGCCTAAATCAACCCTCCTAACCGCTCTCTACTAAAATATGATCTCGATTCGTGTTCTTGGTATGCAATCGGTTATAGGGTTGTGTTTTTGAGGTGGTGTCTTGCGTTTACGCCATAACCCTGGGGAGAGAAAACCTATTTTACCGCCATTACAACATCGCCTAAATCTGTTTTTTCGAGACGATTTTCTTCTAATCTTTTATTAGGATATCGTTTTGTTATGGATCCGATTTTCCATTGTGTTGTTTGTTTATTGGAACCTTAAAACTTTATTGTTTTTAGGTATTAGGTCGATTGATCTTTGATTGATCATGTCCTAACGAAACCCTTTATCGTGGTCTTTTCGATCATTGTTTTGGGTTTTGTTGCATTTACGTGTTTCATTCTATGCCCGATATAATCGATTGATTTTCTTTAGGATGTCACGTGTTTGTTTGTGTCGAGGTTGCTGGGATTTGTATTGATCCATTGATGTGGGATCCGTGTCGATTGTGGTGTTCATATGTGGTTTGTATTGATCCATTCATGTGGGATCGTAGTGACTCTTTCTCATCTTTATGGTGAGTGGAGTGTTATACATACATGATGATGTTGATCTTAGTACCGCTAATATGGGTAAAATGGAGTCGAGGTTGCCGATTTCCTTCCGATATAGAAGGTTTAACTGTATGTATATGCTTAATGGTTGCTTTGTGATTGCTTCTTGTCTGGGGTGATCATGTATGTGATATGGACATTAAGGGTGTGTTGCTCTTGTGTGCCGCTTTTAATGTTTCTTGGGTCGCCTTACTTGGAAGTTAGCCGCTTAGGTTATTTGAAGTCGTCTTGCTGAAGAAATAGCATGTATCATGCTCATTATGCGCCTCTTAATATTTTCGTAATGAACACATTCATGTGTTAACCATTGATGAGACGTTTTTCGGAGCTTGTGTTGCCATCTCGGTGGTTTGTTTTAGAAAGTTGTTTTGCTTCTTTCTTTGTAAGTAATAAGAATGGATGTGTCATTCTTATTTAGTGTTTTAGTTAGTAGCTTGTTGAAGCTTGTTCATGAGTTCGACTTGTCATTCTCATGATGGTGTGGTTTGTTGCACTCACGGTGCGTTCTTATTCGCCCATGTAACGGCCGGGTTGTAGGACTTCACCTACACCTTTTGTACTTAAATGTTTTTGGTATAATACATTTTACTGGGAAACCCTTTACCAAAAAAATAAGATACATTGTATGTAGAAAGAAAAACATGGATCAACCCATAACCCATGACCCATGGCCCATAACCAAAAATACCCATGGGCAAAGAGGAGCGTTCCACGGATCCCTGGCTTTGTGCTAGCCGGATCCCAAGTGGAAGGGATCCGTGGGATCCGGGAAACAGTAGAGAATTTTCTCTATAAATAGAGAGCCATTTCTTCCTTTCTATGAATCACTTTACACACATACTTCCCTCAAGTATTCTAACCCTCTAACCTCAGATCCAAGTGATCTATGTAGTTTGTCCTTTGTTTTTGTGTGATCTTCTAGGTTCCTCTTAAAGGAGAGATCACCACTTCTTGACGACGCAAACTCAAGTCCATGAGTTGTTGCTTCGCCATCATCAAGACAACTAAGGTTCTCTTGTTGATAGTTATTCTTTCTCCATAGATGTTGGGTTGAAGGCATTAGTGAAGAATGCCGAAAGTGTCAAGATGCAAGCATTAGTGAAAGGTGCTCATCATCCGTGTCAAAGCATTAGTGAAGAATGCCGAAGTGTCAAGATGAAAGCATTAGTGAAAGGTGCTCATCATCCGTGTCAAAGTATTAGTGAAGAATGCTAAAGGTGTCAAGAAGGCATTAGTGAAGGGTGCCAAGCGTTGTGTCAAAGGCATTAGTGAAGGATACCAAGAATCAAATCAAGTAGCATTTGTGAAGAATGCCTAGGTCGATAATTGATGAGGTGCATCGTTATACATATAAGTAGTTGTTTATTTCAAGAATGGTGATATCCTTGATGATGTTGTAACAAGGAGTAGATCTCCTCGATATTAGGTGTTGTGTTGTGAAGGGTAGTAGTTCCTCCATAGTAATGGAACTAGGTGCTTAGCCTAGTACCTAATAAAGGGTAGGCGACGTTGTGATAGGATTAGTTCTCCTAGGTGTGAAAGAACCGGTGGTTAGCCTAGCACCGTATAAAGGGTAGGCGACGTTGTAATAGGTGTGGTTCTTTGGTGTGAAGGAACCGGTATTTAGCTTTGTCTGGGAAAAAGGTTAGCGACGTTGTGAAGGCTTCTCCGCCATAAGGAGTTGGTGTAGTGCTTACGAACTCTCGAGTAGGTGACTCGGGAGTGGAGTAGGGCAAGGAAGGGGTCCTTGTAGTCGAACCACTATAAATAACTTGTGTCGTGGTGATGTGCTTCTTACTCTTTATCTTTCATTACACGCGTTTATATATCTATCTATCAACGTCCAACATAAACAACCAAATAGATTGACATAAGTCGATCTAAATATTTAAAAGGAAGTTTTAAACTCGGTAAAACTATTCAATCCCCCTTCTAGTTTTCCACAGAGGTTTCAAGTAATACAATGGAAGCAAAGGAGGTGGGTCATCGAATAGGTAATGTATCACAAGATCCGCCATGAATGATTCAATGGTAGCTAACGCGGCTGGTCCTTCCCCATTGTTAAGAAAATTGGGAATTTGAAAGGCTTCTTATTGATGGAAAGCTACCTTGTTGATGATAATGGTAAGCCCATTAAAAAGTTGATTATCGTGGTTATAATAAGGATTTTCCGCTACTTCTGCTTACTAAAAGGGTTAACCCATTCACTAAGGTGGAGAGATTGTGGATTCGATAGTGATGATGAGGAGGTTGTGAACACCTTTGATGACACGAGTAATCTATTTGGTGGTGTTCATGATCGCCAAGATGACTATGATGACTATGGTTATGATAACTATGCAGATCAGGTTTACGATCTTCCAGGAAACTTGGATGCCTATTATGACACGTATGGTATCAAGCTCCAAGGCCTTGGTAGGAAGTAATTTAATCTCCATAGGATCTAATGTTATATTTTGAGTAGTGGTTTATTTTCTTATATAGAGAATAGGAAGTATCTTGTTATGTAAGTTTTTGCCTATGTATCGGTCGAGATATGGATTCACCCATATCCTTTGTACTTAAACGCTTTTGGAGTAATATATTTATCGGGTCTTTGACCTTTTACCCAAAAAATAAACTACCTTGACCGAATCGTGGATTGGCTTGAACTTGTTCTATTATTTGATGTGAGAGAAAGTTAGAGTCAAAATATGGGATCTCCCTTGACTGCAAACAAGTGTGTTCATCGATCTTCATAACTTCTGACATTCCAAGTTTTTGTGCCACGCTCTCTACCGACATACAACAACCATGGGCAGTGTGTTGGTGAAGAATCGGTTTTGGTGATGGTTGCCATTAATTCCTTCCTTGTTGTACATCCGGTTATTTAACCTTACTTGCATTGTTCGCCTTATACCCATCCAACACTTTCACATGGGCTGAAACTAGAACAAAACCCATACATATGGCCCTTATTCTTTCTTGTCATTTTTTTAAAAGTCAATACCTTTCTAGTTTCTATTAAATGCTCTCTTACCTTCCCTTTAATTTCTTTTGCAGAACCAAATGTTTGACCAAAGTAAAAGAATGTTTTATAAATAGCACCATCATCCTTTGTTCTAATCTTTCTCATCCTAAAATAACATACAATTGACTAAGTACCACAAGCAATTTTCAAAGACATTAGTATCTATGACATCTAACTTATTTTTTAAATTAAACCCTAAGTCGACTTTCTCCTATGCGATTTTCAAGAAAACCGAAACCCTATTTTTTCTAATCGTTCCTCCTTATTACCCTAATCCGTTATTCTCTAACACGCTTCGATTACTATTATCGATCGCCTTTAGTTTAATCGTTAGGGCTTTATTCATTCGATAGTTAGGGTTTTGGGTTTTCGAATTGTTTGCGCCTATTGTTGATTCTTTGTGTCGGTTTTAATCATTCAAGGGTCATTGCACGCTTATATCTTCAGATTATGCTCTTGAATATGGAGGTCGGTTGATTGGTGGTGGGTTCGCTTTAAACCCTAACTTTCGCTAGGGTTTTCTAGGTCGATTTAAGGTTGTTATTGGTCGTTGTTTGATTGTTTTTGTGGTTTCGTATGATGGAGAAAGGGTTTTTCAACAAGGATGGCTCGTCGAATAAGTGTAGCTCTTCGTGAAAGCTACAAACCCGACATCAACTTGGCCGATCAAGTTGACATTAGCGCGTTGGAAGCTAGGATGAAAACGCTTAATGGTGAACATGGAGATTCCAATGCGTCTCACATCGAATCTGCGTCAAGTCGCTAGGATTAACCCCAACGTTAAAGATGGGAACCACTGAGGGTGTCGATTAGAATCTAACATGCATGATATTCATTCGATTCTATTTGGGGTAATACAAACGGATAATACAAGTTATAGTTCTACGTTTGTGGGTGGATTCGATTCGAGCAATAAGACAAATTCGTCCTAACGTGTCTACACCCAAGAAGCGTGGTGAATGCTTCTACCGGTCCGAAAGAGATTGGTAGTGAAAGTAACGATATAAGGTCATTTGCTAATGTTTTAAACCCTAACGAGTCTCAAGGAAAGTTAATTTTCGTCCCTTGGTGAATGAGACGCGCATTGATAATCATGATACGGTGCTTAGAGGGCTGCTATGGAGGTGTATTCAACGGTATGAAAATACACTTGTTGGCTTCTTTGTTGGCAAGAATGTTGCTTTTCATCCGGTTAAGAATTACGCTCCAACACGTGGGGTAAGTTTGGTTTTAAACTAATGAAGAATGATGATGGTGTTTTCCTCTTTAAATTCGATTCTAAAGAGGGTGTTGAGAATGTTCTTCAATGGGGCCCTTGGATTATTCGCATTCTCCTCTCATTCTCACTAAATGGACTCTGATGTGCTATTGTCAAAAGTGAGGTAACTAGAGTTCCGTTTGATTAAATTGCATAATGTGCCATTACTTGCATATTCGGAAGATAGGTTGAGCTTAATTGCTACTCAGTGGGTAAGTCGATTATGTTAGATGCTTTTACTAGTTCCATGTGTGTTGATTCATGGGGTCGCATTAGTTTTGCGCGTGCTCTTGTGGAATTATCGTCGAATTTGAGCTTAAACATGTGGTGACTATGGCGATCCCTAATAAGGATGATAGTGGCTTTACTACGGCAAGTATAAAAGTGGAATATGAATAGAAGCCGCCACACTGTGCGCTATGTAAAGTGTTTGGGCATGATACTGCTTGTTGTCCTAAGTGTATTAAGGAAAATAATGATGTTCCCCCCACCTCTAATGAGGATGAACCTGATGATGGTTTTAAGGTGGTGCATAATCGGAAAGCCAAACCTAAAGGTACGAAGATGACCGTGGTATTAATATGGGTGGTCCTAGATTTGCACCTAGAAGGCGGTATATGTTGCAAAGACGAAGACACCGGCATTGCTAGTGGTAATACTAAAGATACACGATTACTACGCCTAACTCTTTTGGGACTCTTGAGGTGGAAGATGATTTGGGCATCCCAAGTACTATGGTCGATTCTTCTACTAACAAGGTCCAGACTGGAAGTCTTCCGGTACTACTAAGGAAGCGGTATTGATGGATCTCGGGAACGGACTCGATTGATATTGGTGAGGCGCCTAAGCCTCAGGAGAATGGGACTTCTTCACGCCAAGCTTGTGAGTGATTCAATGGGAACAATGGATGTTGGTTCTACTCCCATAGTCGAGAAAATTGGTAAGCTTGAAAAGCTAATTATTGATGGGAAAGCTACTCTTGTGGATGATGATGGTCAACCTATTCCGCCTACCTCTTCTACTAAGAGAGTTAACCCTTTTCTAAAGTGGGAGAGATTGAGGTGTCGATTCAAGATGAGGTTGTTGCTAACCCGCTTGATGAGTCTGCAAATATTTTTGGTGGTGGCCAAGAGTTTGAAGATGAGTATGATGACTATGACTTGATGACTATGCGAAACAGTTCGTGATCTTCCGAGAATTTGATTCCTTTAATGCCATGTATGGCACAAAGTTTCAAGGTCCTAGGAAGTAATTTTATTTTGTTGTGTCATATGTTATCATTTGAGTAGTGGTTTGTTTTCTTGTTTAGAGAATAGGAAGTGTCTTATTATGTAAGCTTTATGCCTATGTAACGGTGAGATATGGGATGTCACTCATATCCATTGTACTTAAACGCTTATTTGGTTAATATATTTACCAGGTGCGTGATTACTCCCTTTACCCAAAAAAAAAAAACTTATTTTTTAAATTTATGTCATCAGGTATATGGCTACATGTCCTTCCATTGCCTAACTGTGTACTATTACTCACTTGAAACAAAGCAAGTTATAAATCAATCTTCTCACAAGTATTCTCTTCATTTTCCAGAATTAAGTCATCAGCTATCCGGGATGATATTCTACATTGCTTAACTGCCTACTCTGACTCAGTTGGAACAGAGTAACATCAACATCAGGCTCCTCAAAAGTGTTATTCACATCAATCAGTGATCTTACTACTTTGCCTAACTGCTTACTCTTACTCATTTGGAATAGATTAACCTTAACATTAGGCTTCTTAAAAGTATTATCCTCATCGATCAAGATTAATGCAGGATCACTGTTGTCACTAACATCAGCTTTGCTATCAAATCCAACATTCAACTCTTTAGCATTTTGAAAGACTTCAAAAAGTTTATATTTTTGCATATGTGATAAGGATTTAAAACGTACGCTTTTAGGGGTCATTTAAGCCCTATTTCGACACATTTTATATCCGTTATTGCTTAATTTCGATCCTTTTCACTTTTTAGGTCTTTGGAAGCAAAATGCTAGAATGAAGCACATTTGGACGAAAAGGAGCAAAAACATGAAAAAATGGCAAAGTCAAGATCGAAGACACTCAAAGTTGATCATCAGAACCTAACGACGTCCCATCCAAAGGCGACGCCGTCCTCTATGAAGACTTGATCAAAATATGCACACTCGGTGAAATTCACGGTTAAAAGTCGCGACGCCACGCTTTAAATATGGGCGCCACTCGCGCTTTCACCCGCAGGGCGACCCGGATCTAGAATTTAGACAACGTCTCAACTAAAGACCGATGGCGTCACAACTCTCAGTGACGCCGTCCCATCGATGACTTGACCCCACGAAATCCTAATGATGGCGACCGACGGGTCGATGCAAAAAGCGGCGCCGTCGCGATTGTAAATCTATATATAGAATTCGATTTTTCTGTATTTTAGGAGGTAGGATTTTGAAGAGCAAACCCTAACTCAGTTGTAGTCCGACTTGGACAGTATTCTAGGGTCCCATACCCTATTTTACACATCAAGATAAGTTTGTTAATCCAATTTATCATTATGTCTACCTCATGTTCGATTGATTGTGTGTATGCTTGCTTGTCTAACATGTCTAGCTAAATTACTTCTGTGTTTGCTTAGATCTATGAAACCTAGTTATTGATTGTTGATTAGGTGTTTCTTGCCTTAATTGAAATTGGCTTAGAAGAGCATCTAGGCTATCGTTGTATTTAATGCTTGAGTATACTTGATGATGATATGGTATACGGATGTAATAACTTAGGTTTGTCGATTCCGTGAATCATATACGAGAGATAACCTCATAGAAGTAGGGGATACGCACACCCTACGACTTTTAGGAATATAACGATTAAAATAAAGGACGTGACAATTCAACCAACCAATAAAAGATAACTATGGAGTAATAGTATCCAAGTGAACACATTTTAATCATCATACGAGCACACCTCAATTAAACATAGCTATCCGTAGTAATTAGATAATTAGTAGAAGTAGAGTAATCGGTAGAAGTACCAACCCCAACCAATTGCTCCGAGATTTTACCTTAGCTTTCTAAAAACTATAAAAGGATAAAAAAAAAAAAAAAGAATCATCCTCAACCCCACATTCTCGTCATATATTTCTTACTAGCATTCCTATTCCCAGAGAACGATATCAATCTCTCGAGGCTTACCCCATACTACACTACAACGATTAGGTTCACCGCCTAAATGGTTGAAAAACTTGCTCGAGAAAAGGAGGTTTTCGACCCGAATGCCTTCATGCGCTATCAATATGGTCAACATGTTGGTTAGCAAAAGACATGTCAAGGGCCGAAAACACGTGTTCAATCTCGACAACTTACTAGATTCCCCAATACTATTGATGTCCAAAGATAGTTATATTAGTTGTATAAAAGGCTCTACTACATGCTCACTATCACGGTTATCTAAAACCAATCGTCTACAACATGATTGGATAGCAACACTACCTATTTCGATATAAACATCTATCATCTTATGGTCACGACAATGTCTTCAAAATTTAAGATTCACGGGCTCACGGAAGCTATGCAAGCCATCATCCAATTGTACTACCAAGCTTAACAAAGTAGTAGTAATTAGTTTGTCCTTCCACATAATCGGGATGGACAATATGAGCATCCATTTTATCAACAAACACCTCATAAATAACAACATAATCAATAATACATTATTTACCTCCTTCGTATATTCTACCTCGCCAATTTTTAAAAACACCATTGTGATGAACCCTCATGTTAAACTCACCTAATCGTCCATCTATTGAAACCAAGAACAAAACACTGCTAAGATTATGTAACCTAAACGGCAAATACCTTAAAAAATCGTACGAACGTATCATTGAAAAAAAAACAAAAAAAATAAAATAAAATAAAAAACTTAACATATCTTCTCAGTGCAAAGTTTTATTCTTTCGTAGGGTCATCAATAAAAGCTTGTTCTCTAACTTGTCATAATGTAAAATCAAGGTTGGGGCTTGTTAATTTGTCACTCAGAAAATTTGATTTCAGGGCTGACAATGCATTAGGATTTTTGAGTAAGCTTTCAAGACAAGCTTGGGGATGAGTAGTGAGTACAAAGCTATGTTATATTAGAGATCATGGCGGGAAAATGAACGGGATGTTTGAAACAAGAACATTAAATGAGAAAGAGAAAAAAATTTCACAGTAAAAACACCATTATTTTCTCACCAATAAAAGGATGTTCGGAGGTTGATTGTGAGATCACGATCAAATAGACCTTGGATGATCAAAAAACATGAAAAAGGGACCTCTGGTGATGAAAAAATGTATTCCAGACTTAGCATGATGGTTTGTACAAGTAGGGGACGAACGGTGTATTTTACTCTTAAATTAATGAGCAATTTTTTTTCTACGCATTCCAAAGATGTCCAGACACAGTTGAATATAAAATCTATTTAGAGACAATTTTGGTATGTAATTCAAATATCTAAAATCAATTGGTTAGTCTTTATACTCTTTGCCTTGGTCTATATTTAACTTAATCGCCAAGGTTTTTTATCAAATTTTGAAAATATATTAAGCTTACAAATTCACTATACATAACACAATTATTTCACACAATTATCTGGAATATTACCTGAGTACGCATTGCATATATACATTGCATATATACATTGCATAATGACTTCTAAAACCAAAAGTATAATTGCGTAGCTAGGTTAAAAGCCATTTGCTGAACATATATACATTCATAATGACTTCTAAAACCAAAAGTTGTTTAATGAAATTTAATTATCAACATACATATGTTCTGAGTTCTGTTTCTGTATTTTTACTCACATAATAATAAATTTTATTAAATACAATTTACTTTCTATTTATAGGAATGAAAAGAAAATCTACTTTTACTTTCTGTAAACAATAGATTTAATTTCAAAGAAATTAAATGCACCTCTTTGAATTTAGTAAAAGAAAATGCTAAAGACTCGCTAAACTCTAGTATTTTTTTTAACTCACTCCGTGTCTTTTTTGTTATTAACAATACGAAATGAAAAACATGTCATTATTGACTTTACTATATAAGTAGTGTTGTGAAATAAGAAATTAAATTTTATATGTTTTAAAAATTAAATTCAATTATATAACATTATTATTACAGCATATCTAATTAGTTATAATTTTTGGTTTTTCATTATATATTACACGAATTAGAACTTTATTTTGTAGCTTTAAAATATATTTTTTTAACCACTGCAAGTCTGCAACAAATAGCCAAAATTCTCATATTATTTATTTTTTTCTTAACTTTGTTCCATCTCATATAAGGACAAAGGGGAGAATATGCTTTTGATATCGAAATCAATCCAATGCTTAACAATAGAACGTTCAAGGACGCTAGTCATATTCCAAGATATTAAGAGGTTCACTTGGTTGCGATTTTTATTGTATTCCTTTAATCTATTTCGTGTCAATATATTCCTTGAAGTTTAAGAAAACACGTTTGCAGTCTTTGTGCCTTGTTACCGAATAAACTACATTTGCATCTAATACTATTATTAGAAGATTCCTAATATCAACTTATTCAGAAAAACAATTGACATTGTGTCTATGTACTTTAAGAGTAAATAATGTGTCTTAAGTTAATCATCTAAATTACCAAATATTATAGTTTTGCGATTTTTGGAGTAGATGTAGTTCTTCCACTCTGTCCAATTGAATTAATTTTTTCTGTGAGATCGTATGTGATTGTCAAAATTACTTATACCCCATTAAACACACACACTCAACACTTTCCTCTCCTATTTTTGCACCACCGCACGTGTTGACTTACCACCACAACGAACTGGCCAGGCGTGGTTGAGGGCCTTATTATGTCTATCTAATGGTGATGCCAACCACACATAATGCTCAAAGATGAGATGTTATTAATACATACTATATGTAGCAATTATTTTCTACTAAACTTCTATTATTTTTCTCCTGAAAATATCTAGTCCTAGCTACTTGTCCAAAAGATTTTAGTAAATATACGGAAAACTAACAAGTCAAATACATTCTACCAAAATAGCATAAAAAGTCATATACCAATAATGCACTTGGTGGGAAGAAACACACATAAAGTATTAAAGTTATGGCATACATATATTACTTTTTTTTAATTATATATAAGTCAACATTAGTTTAAGAATTTTCGCTAATTATATTTTTCACCAATTCAAATATTATATCTATTTGCTAAAGTGTTTTTGGTTTGTTAAAATATAAAAGTAAACAAGTATTTAAAACAATTCAAAAAAAAATGTAGACTTATAAATTAGCGGGGGGAGTAACGTACACGTAGTTTAAAACACTGAAATGTGGTAGTAATATATAACATCTCAAATAAGAAGATTGTAAACATTAAACAAAAGTTACATACGTATATGAAATTAAATTAAATGGTGGAGTAATCTAAAATAAAAGTGAAATAATGGAGATGTGGGGTTGAGCTTGAAATGACAAGATATGAAATGAAATAAATGAAAATGCAGACATGGAAGTGACATTTCAGATTCTGGTGCAGCCGTTCCTTCTGCACACACATTCACCCATGAATAAAGACAAGCCAGGCCTGCTTATAAATCTAACCTGAGGAAATTAGCTTATTATATTCTGTAAATTTATTTATTCACTGACTTAAAAAGTTTGTAAACTTTTTAAATTGTGGAATAGAAAATTAGGTTTTAGTTAGTAGCATAAAAAGCAATTCACATAAACTCTGTTGATTCATGTATAAAACTGTGATATTAAACTAGGTAAATATATTATATATATATATATATCGATTTTCACTTCTTAAGTGAACTAGGTGAGTCGATGTGGCCCGTCGACATATCACATGTAGTTTAACATCATATTAGGATAAAAGTTCATGTCGCACATCAGTGATCAAGCGAGTAATCTCCAAAAATCTTTTTTGCATAGTCGCACAAATATTTTAAGCAAATGGTTGGCCAAAAATCTGTAAATCATATCCTTTTTGTTAAAACTCATCTTCATTTTAACCTTTTAAGTTATTTTCGCTGGTAAAAATTAAACCAGTAAATAATTTAGTCTAGAAGAAATATTAGAAATAATTGAAAATAACCTAGCTATAGCCACAACTAAATGAACAAATTAAGTAACCTGACCACATCAAGATCTGTTTCAAAAACAAGAACATATAGATCAAAATTTTCATCATGTAATATTTAAGCAAGGGTTTAGGAAACATCCTTTCTAAACTCGATAACCGCACTCATATGAATAGAAATTTTAGTCCAACTTGCAATGTGCAACTTGCAAAAAAGTCCTAGTTGGAATGCATGGATCTATGATCTTGCTTGAGTTCTAATAAAAAAAATTGTAAAATTTCTTTCTCGAGCTAGCTTCTTGCTTGAATCCTAATAAGATTTTCGCCGTTAAAAAGTAATTTAGCATGGGTTATAACAATGCAAACTCTTATCAACGAAACAAATTTATTTATAGATCGAGCCATAATCATGCCAGAAGTGGGACGCATCTTTATCCGATATCATGTTGTTTTCCACATTAGTTCGAGTAGAATGGAAAGCCGTTTGAGACGGTGATATGAACATATATGGACCACTTGATATACTTTTATGACACCAATAAAAATCAAAGCTTCAAGGCATTGATTGCATAGACTGAAAAAAGTATTGTGGTGGATGAAGAATCATGAGTTGCAAAAGATCATTAAGAATGTGGTCCAAACCAAAAAGGTTCTCTAGCTTTTATCAAGGGGGGTTTAAGCGTTGATTTTGCTGTTCAAATAGCTTTATGGTCTATATGTATGCATTTGGACACGAATACTCTTTTAATAGATTTCTCATATCTAGGGTTTAGAGGTTACCCTTTTCCATCAATACTATTTCACGGAAAGGTGAACAAATATATACATTCAATACATATATGCTAGTAGAAAACTTGAACCGCAATAGAATTTACCAACGGGGGATTGTAATTAATATAACTTTAATCTCGTTTGCTCATCTCTACCTCATTATTGAAGCTAGGCCGAATAAAAAAATTTCCGTTCACAAAAAGAAAAGGCCGTACTCATAAAGTATATGTTGCTCGTATAAATTTTACTCAAGAGTATCATTGAACAAAAATTGATAGTTTTTGCTGTCCAACTAGAGGTAGTAAACAAAGGCTTCGGAATCAGTGAGTAACATTTTGCTGCATGTTATATTAGGAGTTGTGAGCTGGATTAGTCAAATTAACATCTATCTTTTTTCGGTTCAAGTTATCAATAGTAATGTATTTAACAATTTAGTGGGATGCAACTACAGCATGTATTGCTGTGGGATACAGAAACTCGGCTTCCTTGAACCAAATATCCTTCCTACGGAAAACATTACAGTGTAGGAGTCCTTCAAGTTGGTTAGAGTGAAGCGGTAATCTGAGCATCAAGTTGATGTAGAGATTTATCGTTTGTATTAGCATCAACATGTAATATATCTAGCTTCAATTACTCTAATTGACTGAACATAACGAATAATTTCGTTATATATTCATGTTGTCGGTATGAATAAGTTTTCAGGTAACTTTGCCTCATTAGGTTTATATATGATTACATTTTTTTTTTCTTTTATATCTTTAATTAAGAAAAATTAAAACTGTTGCCCCAATATTTTTTCTTTTATATCTTTAATTAAAAAAAGATAGTAATAAAAAGAAATGTAAGTCTTGAATGAACTGCACAAGATCAAGAATCAATGGCTATGGCTTCACTTACTATATATAGCAAGGCCATTAAACGTGACTGTGTGAAGCAAGTACGTACTAAAACATGAGACGAAGTGGACAACTGATATACTATGTATAAATTATGATAATTAATTTTATAAATCTTGCTACTTCTATTTATACCTTCTAAATTCATCAAAGTTAGTACTTTTAGACATTATGTCTCAAGGACACAATACATTTGCTTCTTTTCCTTTATGCATTTAAATAGGTCGATTTTCATGTATTGTCACTTTATTTCAGATATAATTGTTTTCTTACACTAAATAAACCATGTGAATTTCTGCATGTACTAACATTTAATTCATAGAAAAATAATGTTTTCCAAGTGCGTACTAGAACAGTGTATGTAAGGTACGTCAAATATAATGTGTCGTGATGGCAAAAAAAAAAAAAAATTATCAAATTAATATGAAATGTATTTATCTTGTATTATTGATGTTTGCAATTATTTTATAAAGTATCCGAATTTGTTTGCTACGTATACCAAAAAGAAACATTTATTTAGTTGAAGTAAATAGATCTAAAAACAGAATATCTCAAGGACAATAGGTTTTTTTTTTTTTTTTTTTTTTTTTTTTTTTTTGCATTGCTTTTCAGTGATCGATCAGAAACTACTTGCATTTACAAATATAATGTCAAGTTTATCTTTTGTTATGGGATTGAATGATACTTAATTTGCAAATATAGGGCTTTATAGTTTAACAATAGTAGTAGTATAACTATCGAGTACTAATTTATTCTTTGATTATGTAACGGGCTAGGATGAGGATTTTACCCACATCCTTTGCATTTTAAACATTTTTGAAGTAACATATTTACTGAAGTGAATAACCTTTTATCAAAAAAGAAAAATTTCGATCATCATCAATACTTTATAACTATATTGCCTTCAAAACTATAAAAATAGTCATTCTATAGACATGTCCCATGACTAATACAAGAAAACATCGTTCAATCTAGTCTTAACATTCTATCTAGCATATATTATTACCAAGTAGCAAGGTAAACACGCGTTACGACAACGGGTACCATGTTATAACAATTTGCAGCGAGTAATGTTTTTTGATATTACATTTTCGTGATGATAACTTTCGAAAAGCGGAAAATTTATTTTGCATAACTTTAAGAAATGGTCTGATACACTTATTAAATATTTTACTGTATAAAAAAATTCACTTTCCAATCACTAAATAAGATTTTTATTTTAAAACATTGCAAACATGTTTATTATATTTATTATTGATCACTATTGTTATATCAATAAAACTTAATTTACTTTCATAATTATATATTGCGCTATATAATAGATATATACTTTATACTGTAATAAATAAACAAAAATAAACTTTGTCAAAGTCTAAAGTAGAAGACAACGTTTGCTTTTGTGAGTATTTATATAATTAGTTTTTAACTTTTTGTTTAAATCGAAGGCTCGTTATAGCATTTCTGTCTAAGTTGTATTTGACAAACAAGCTAATTGTCTCTGAAAACCCACCACTAATTATCCACGACAGAAGTCCCGATTCACTCCACCACTAATTATCCATTCGCCGTTGATACCAATGATCAAATCCTCCATCTGTTGCCATCTCTCTTCATTAACATTGATATTTTACCAATCACTTTCTCATACGATTTGTCTGATTCACCAATCATCTACATTATATATCTATTCTTTTTATATAAATTTCTTTACCCTATTCTTTTTTATAAATTCTTTACCCTATTTTTTTTATAAATTTTCCGTTTAGATCTATTTTCTTTATATATATGTTTTTCAGTTGCATCACTGAATTTACGTGAAAAATCAATGTTTGTTTGATTATTACATTTTATAGATATTTTGTGTATGTGTAGTACTTTGGTTTGCACAATGATATTTATTAGTTGTATTTTTAATTGAATTGGTGTTTTATGAATTATAATATTTGTGACAAGTTAATATATTTGTGTCTTGGTTCATAATTTGTATACCTTGCTTAAGTAAGTGTAATTGCTTAAAATCTAAGTATCTATATGTATTTTAGATACTAAGAGTCTAATACATTAATACGTACTAATGCTACAATTGTTCGCGTTAAAAAGAATCACTAGAGAATCTCCGATTAGCGTTAACGGCATTGCTTGAAGCATCTCTGATCACAAATAACGAATGCTCATTGGTCTCTCAATCTGTATGTTTTTCTATGCATGTCTCATCTTCATATGTATATGTATTCACGTATATTATACATGAATATACTTACACATCACACAATAGATACACCATAAATATATCTTACATGTTCTAAGTATGATATTCTATCACACAATAGATACACCACAAATATATCTTACATGTTGTAAGTATGACTTGAACTCACAACTATTTAGTCGATGAATTTTTCACACAACATGAGATAACATTGAGTCTTTGATATATGAATACATTTACAGTGGTCATGTTAATTTGCACGCGATCGATTTATTTAAAGGCAAGCCAAACTAGCTTAGTTCTGGAAAACAAATCAAAACACAAATAAAATCACTCATATGACTGTAAATTGCAACTTAAAATATCCAAATATTAGTTTTTATCCTTAAAAACAAGTTAAGGCCACGGTCTTCTTGAGCTCAAAATATATATAAATATATGAGAGGATTTGCTTTAATTTCTCCTTAAGATCAAGCTTTAATCATTTCTTGAATAATGAGGTCCTTGATCTGTGTCGTTTCTCGGATCCCTGCACACAACTCAGCTGCATACAAATCAAATAAATTCAAACTTACATAATCATAGTTCAGTAAAATGAACCATCTTTTAAAACTCATTATAGATGTATATTATTAAACAAAATGATAAAATACATTAAGGTTCCTTCAGGATTTTTTTTTTTTTTTAAAAGGCCATAACGTACGTCTTTTCCTCGTAAAAGTTAAAAATTTTATGTAGCGGGATGATTTAAACTCATAAAAACATTCCATGTAAAAAGTCTGTAGGTTTTTTCGTTCACCTTTGTTGATTTCTTTCATTACTTAATCTTTTAGATAACTAATCCTATTTACAGATATAATTGTATGAATACAAATACAAAAATATTTATTTAAAAAGAACAGAAATGTTAACATACCTCATCAAGTTTAGCTTGGTGATTATTTGCGTCCAACATCAATCCAAAATGAATGTGAGGAAAATGTGCCCACTGCATCACAAGATAGTTAATATTGTCAGATAATATATAATGTACATGCATACAAAACACAAAAGTACTTGACATTGTGCAAGCCACCAAATAAAGAAAAGGAAAGTATAGTACTGTAGTATGCAGAAAACTGCAATATGATGCGCATGCACTTACATTTTTTGCAGCCGTACTAAAAGCTTCCCTATGGCTGATATCTGGATTATTTGCCTTGATCCTTTGGATTTCCTCCCTACAATAATCCCCACATTTCAATTATATAATAAAAAGAGAAAATGATATCTGAAGGTTATTTAAATTTAGCTAAGAACAAATTTTAATGGCTGTGTGACTAGTAAAAAAATAAAGAGGGGATATGAAAGAGTAGCGTCTGTACTTTATGAACTGATTATACGCTGAAGGAACCCGTTGTCTCTTCTCCGGGGCTGAAATATGCAAAACATCGGTGTAAATATATGCATTGATAAGACTCTCGTGATGTATAATATAGGCAAGGATTTTGAGCTTATGTATGCTCGGTTTATATGAGAATCGAGGGAGTAAAGGAGATATTTAGACTCACGGCGATTG
Source organism: Chrysanthemum lavandulifolium (assembly GCA_022545495.1). Lineage (NCBI taxonomy): Eukaryota > Viridiplantae > Streptophyta > Magnoliopsida > Asterales > Asteraceae > Chrysanthemum > Chrysanthemum lavandulifolium. Next base: position 8,082,189 of record CM040238.1, read on the forward strand.
ATCTTCGGGTCACTTGTGATGGAGGCTGGGGACTGCCTCATCGGCATTCGGCTGTTGTACTTTGAAGATGAGCCCAAGTCAACCCTATAATTTGGAGGAGTGTGGGTTGGAGCCTTCTGAAATATCAAAAGTCAGTCATGTGATTAAAACTAGTTTGAATGTATTGAGATGAACAATTTCAAAGAAGTTGACCATTTAATGGTAAAAAATCTAGTGTGTATCATTGAAAAAAACATAACCATTTTGAATTTAAGAATAACACATAATGTCCGGGTGAAAGTTAACAAAGATACACTACACAAATTGTATCTAAACTTGTATCTAGCTTTTTGCTTGTTTAGATACGTATTCTCCGTTAAAAAACATGTACTAATTCTCTTTTCGAACGGCAATGTTTATACTAAAAGCTAGAAAAAAGATACAAACACTAAACAACAAAAAAACACTCCTACGAAGCATCCGAAAGACGCCCCCACCCAACCCAACAACCACAAACACACTGAACTAGTTGTTCTTGAAATTACTTGTGACGATACTTCACATGCTCACATTCACAAACCTTGCTCAATTCAATTTGCACTATTATTAAACTTATTCCTTCCTATGTTGTCTATTATGCTGTATAATCTGTTACTGAAATTACATTGCTAAGGTTAAGCACACCTCATTTAGCCTAATCTTGTTACTAACTTTATAAAAGTTAGTATTGGAAGTGATATCTTGATATGAAAAGAAACTAAACTAACAACATTGAGGTGACTGAATCAGTTGGAATAGAAGAAAAGTAAAAGCTAAAAAACACCACAGAAATGAATGACACTTGCTGTCATTTGTGTCCCAAAACATATCTACCATGTCTTTAATCTAGAGAGAGAGAGAGTATATATGTTTGCAGAAGTAAACGACAAGAAAGAATCTTAAAACTTGCTTGGTTTTTCTAAACCAATTTAAGAAACAAATAAAAGGGTTTCAAGATTTAATTATTTTATTCTAAAAAATATAAAATTCCTGGCTCATTTATACAGATGCTGGCCGCAAAAAAATGAACCTATAGAAAAACGGCGGTTAGCTAGCTAGGGTTCTTGATGTAACAGCAAAAATAAAGGGGGAGAAAAGAAAGAAAGAAAGAAACAACAGATAGATTTGTGTGGTCTTTAGATTATCCTATATATGACCTAGAGTAACTAGATATCCCTAGCTACTGATAATTTCCTCAAAAGTACAACTATTTAATTAAAAAATAATTAAAACCTACAAACCCTAGTCAGATCAACAATTAGAGTTTGACTTTTTAATGTCAAAAGTCAAGTAATTGCTGTTCCTGCTAGACACATAACAGAAAAAGCCACAATGAACATTAAAGGGATGTTTCTGCTTTGTATGTTGATTAAAACTCAGAGGTCATTTGGGTGTGTTTTAAATTTTAGTTTATTAATTAATTTAAAAGTCAAATACACAACTTTAGATTATTAAGCTAAAATCAAGTGATTGTTTTAATTAGTAGATATCAGATTATTAAAAAAGTCATGGTAATAGTTAGCTCATTTCTAGCTTCTTGCTAGAGTGTGTTCCGATAAAAAAAATTGCCGTTTTAAAAAAAAAATCCACTTATCCAAATTGTACTCAGATTTGCAATCTCGTCTTTGATCGCTTAGCAAGGTGCTATTCAGATCGTTCTTGGTCTGAATTAATTAATAGCACCTTATAATTTAAATTTTTAAAATGAAATTTTGACTTAGTAAAGTACCATTTACACAACTGATGGTCCAAACTACCAAGCAACGGTGTGGAATTTAATGGTGAAACTAACATTTCTTTAAAAAGAAAATCTTGATCATGTAAGTTAAGAACTCTATCCTAATTAGGGTTATGATATACAAATCATGAAATTCACCTGAGTATGGTGATGAACAGTTGAATCTTGGGAGGTGGAATTGGAATTTGAGAGAGACTGATGAAAGGCAGCAGCCATGCCCATATTCACAGACCACAAATTGGTGCAGTGTCCACATCTTACTGTCACTATGTCAAACAAGCTGTTGCATGGTACACTCACCTGCATTACAACCATCCATCAATTATTACCTCAAAATCAAGATTAACCCAATTCAGAAATACAATCAAGAACATAAATTTGTCATCCATTTTTGTCTTCAAGTCTAAAATAACATCTTTAAAGTTCCAAAGTTACAAATTTATCATCAACAACCCTAGAGAAATGACATTCATATAACATCAAGAAAATTAAGTAAAAATCTTTACAAATAGGATCTTGATTTGTTTCTTGAAACATGTATATGATAATCTTGATTATGACCCACAAAACCCTAGCTTTTAGGTTGTTTTTTCATACATGCAATGATGTTTTGTGGCTGCTTATAAACTTATAATAGCCCTTTAATTTGGTCAAAATTTGTAGTATCAATTATGGAATTTGATAATGAGAAATAAATTTCCATAAGGAAAGAAAAAAATCATATTGTGTTTAATTTGTCCTTCTTTACTAGTCATTCAAGTACTGTCCTTAGTTCTGAGTGTGTGTGAAAGAGAGAGAGATTTCAGATATTTGAAGGACTTTATCTTTTGACTGCAAGCTGAAGAAGAAATGAGAAAAAGAAAGCCACAAGCAAGATAGAGACTTGACAATATTAGTTTGTGTGTGTGAAAATAAAATATGATTTCAAATGATCAAATTATATGTTGTTTTTAGTATGAAAACACCAAAACAACATATGATCTTAATCAAACCAATATCATATTGAAAATCTTTCATCATTCTTAATCCTCAAACTTATGCAAGAACACATCCTTTGACTCACACATGCCCTATATATAATAAAAAAATTAAAAAAAATAATAATCACAAAGCACACACAATTAACACAAATAGATAAGCTAGAGTATATATAGGTACCGCAAGAACAATATTGCAAAAGTTACAAGGGATATAACACAATTGCTCAGATGATGCTGCTACATCTATGCTTGACATCTCTCTTTTGATGATCCAAGCAAGTATGTCTCTCTCTAGAAATTTAAGTAACCCTCAACTCTTTTTGTGTTTGTTTGTGTGTGTTTGAAGTTGTGGTGATCACTACAGTGTTTTCTTGTTTCAAGTGGCTTCTATTTATAGATGAAGAAACATATGTAGATATATGATGTTATAAATCTGAAGGTGGAAATTGTAAAGATGGAAAATGGGATAGGATCCAAAGAGCTAAGAGGCAAAGGCATTATAGCAAAAGGTAGGTTCAGATAGTGCATGTGGGCCCTGTTTCATGCACCTATACTAGGCACAAACTTTGCTCGGTTATGCATTCAATCAAGTCGGCCATGATCAGAACGTATTACGGTTTTATTTTTTCAAACACGATTCATCATAAAACACAAAGGTTAACAACATCCGTACAAGTCACACAAGAGGCAAGTTCATTTCGTTACTCAAAATTAGATTGGTTGTAATGGCGGTGGTAACGACCACTTTACATCAACGCCATATTATCATTTTCTCACTATCTTCCTACCCTTTTATAGGCGTAAAACACACTCACACATAGGTGGCCATCCAAACCGGTTCTGGAACCAAATCGAAAAAAATCCGAAACCTTAATCGGTCAAAACCGGTTTCTCTAGGAATCGGTTCGGTTCTTGAAGAAACCGCCGGTTCTAAGGTTCTTGAATTTGAGGCTAGAAACGGTTCATAAACCGGTTTGGAGAAACCGGTTCCAAACCGGTTTCTAGCCGTTGGAAGTAAAAGCGAGACGATGAGCATGATTTGAGACGGTGGGCAAAAATAACTAGTTTGGCTATGTTTGTGATCGTTTTAAGCGTAATAATACAAAAAACACCCATTTAGCCCTCCTAAACATCCCTATAAAAACCAAGGTTGATTTTGATTGAATCACAACAATCAAACACTCTAAAACACTCACAAACTTGATCAAAACGCCACGATGTCTACAAACCGAGCTTCTCAAAACACATCATCAAATACCGCCGGTCAAGGTTCTACAAATGAACCGTATGAAGTTGGGATTGAACCAACAACCCGAAACCAAGAGGTTTGGCGTCATTTCCACATGGTTAAGTTCTCGGATGGTTCAAAAAGGGCTCGTTGTAAAGCTTGTAACACTATGATGAAATCCGATGGGAACACTACGTTGAAGAAGCACACGAAAGAACATTGTAAAGCAACAAAAGGCGGTAAGGAATCGGAAAAAACTACTATGGGATGAGATGGGAGTATTTTTGTATATGAAGAGATGGCGCTTCGTCAAGATTTCGCACACTTTGTGATTCAAGAGGGTTTGTCGTTCAACCACTTTGTCGACCCTCGAAACGAAGTTGATTCAAATCGCCTTCAACCACGATATAATCATGTAAGTCGTGAAACTCTTAAATGTGATTGTATTAAATCTTGGGTAAAGGTTAATAAGGAATTAATACTTGATTTTGATGCTTTAAAAACTAATGTAAACTTAACAACCGATGTTTAGTCGGTGGTCATGGTTTGCCGGTTCGTACATTTGTGTTATCGCACATTGAGTTGATCCGTTACTTGGCAAATGATGAAACGTACTATTGGTTTTGAAAACTTTGAATATCCGCACACGGGTGAAAATTTAAGTATGATGTTGCGATATGTTATGAAAGCGTTTAAAATAGAAAAAAAAACGTTTTTCGATATCATTTGATAACGCCCAATAATACAAATGCGGTTAAAAGCTAATACTAAAATACCGACCATCTCTTGATGGCATTTTTATCATAGTTGATGTGTTGCACACATCATTAACTTGGTTGTGCAAAGCGGACTAGCATCCGGCAAATGTATAATTTAAGAGAAGCTTTGAGAAAAATGTTACAAGATATTTTCTATCGGAAACAAAAGATACGTGGATTATATAAAATTGTGTCATAAATCGAATTCCCTTTTTTTATCCCCAAATTGGGACGTTCCTACAAGATGGAACTCGACTTATAACATGGTTGTTTGTGGTTTACGCCAAAAATTAACGTTACAACATTTTCATGATGAACTTTGCTCTAAATCTAGACGTCGGGATATGGTACCATTTTCGGTTGAAAATTGGGCTAGTATTAAAAAAATAACCGAATTACTCAAAGTTTTTAACACCGCAACAACTATGTTATTGGATGTTTATTATCCCACGAGTCATTTGGTCCTCAACCAACTTTTATGATGTGTAAAAATTAGGATCATACGAATATGATGGTCCACTTTTGCGAATATGGTTATCTGAGATGAAAGAAAAACTTACCAAATATTTTGAAGAAATTCCACCGGTAATTACTTGTCCGCAAGAATGAACCCATGTTTGAACCTTAGCGGGTGGAATATCTTATCGATAAGATTCCTAACAATTTGGATTTGCTTCAAATAGACCATTTTCATGTAACAAAAGCACAAGAGATGTTTAAATGTAATTTCAAACGTTTATTTGATGTTTATTTTGAGAAATATGGTACAACAAATGTGGGAACGAGTTCGCTTCAACGATTTGGGCTTCGACTACAAACGTGGATCCGGATTTAGACTTATTTTCAAATTTAAGACACTAAAGCGGTAAGCGGGCTGGGGTGAGAATTTATCGAGCAACGAATATGGGAGATATACGGAACCGATTGGTTAAACACAATCACACCAAGAGTTCAAGAATTTTGATGTTTTGAATTGGTGGAAATAAAGGAACATCAATATCCGTTCTAGCCGCAATGGCCCGAGATTTACTAAGAGTACAAGCTTCTACCGTTGCTTGAATCCGATTTTCTACTAGTGGAAGGATATTATCGGTAGAAGAACAAAACTCACACCTTTATTTTTGGAGATGCGATTTGCTTGAAGGATTATTTAGATGGGAATGAACATATACAACACGTTTCAATACTTGAAGAACCCACATAATACAAAAACAATTACAAGAGATCGAGGTGGAAGAGGTTATGTAATCAATCTTTTCGAAGAAGAAGTCGCTTTCGATGAAGCTATAAAGCCGCTAGAGACACCACGAAGTTGAAGATGAAGATGAAGATGAAACCGATAATGAATAAGTAGTCAAAATGTATTAAATTTGTAATTCAAGTACTTTATGTGTGGCGTTTATGAGTTTATTTAATAAAAGTCAAAGTTTATTAATATGCCCATTGTTAACAATGTCGATTGGTTCTTGGGAACCGGTTTGACCGGTTTAAAATAGAACCGGTTTAGGAACTAAACGGAACCGGTTAGACCGGTCTCGGTTTTTAGACGCGGATCCGAAAAAACCAACCAATTTAACGAAACCGGTTCGTTAACCTTTGACCATGGCGGAACCGGTTTTGACCAAACAGGGTTTTGGCCACTCTACTCACACACACATAGATTTTTTAACAATTGGAAATATCTCGCACCCCAATTATGTTTATTCCTTGGCCTTCATGCATGACTTTCCATCATATGTAAATGACCATGCGTGGTTATGTGTCTTCAAGTGTGGTATTGCATCGTTGTTACATTCGACCTTCAAATCATGATTTAAAAGAGGATTTACATATCCCATGATTAAAAGGTAATTGCCATTTAAATCGGCATAACAAATCGGGCGACAAAGAGTGAATCTCGGTGGATCTTGAGAAAACCTTTTACCCAAAAAGAAAAAAAGGTAATTGCCATGGAACTTTTCTTAAAACCGGAATAGTGATAGGGAAGCAAATTACAAAGAGATGGTACAAGTATGTTTAGGGTCACGAACCCATTCAAACCAAATAGGTCGAATATACCCAAACCTATGAACAATTAACTCAAAAGTTTTTCTTGAACTACAATTCGGATTAAGTAAAGAGCTAGAAAAATTACAAGAGAAGGGATAACGCATTACAAGGATTGCATAGCCATTATATCCAATTGATTCTACCTTTTCTTTATTTATTGGAAAGTTTGATACATGAAATTGTTTTAACGTCAACGACCTCTATGACCCGCGAATTTCTAATTAATCATGAGCGCCAAAGAACCCAAATGCGAATGAACACTTCAAAAGTGAAACAAGGTTTTAACTTCATCAATGAAAGTGTCCTATAACGCGGTTTAAGTCAATACAGACTTTGTTTCTATAACACAAAAGGAGCTACACCGTCGTTTGAATGATCGTGTGAAAGCATAGCTTAAACTTAGCGTATAATAACGCACTTGAGTCACTCCATGATATCAATCACGACTACAAAGAGGTAACTACTTTACAATTCAAGATGCACTATGAGATTAGGTTAGCGTGCTATAACGACCTGAAAAAACGATTTCAAGCTTCATGCATCATCAACTATAAATTGATAATTTTATTTTTAAATGCATTTTATAAGACTAGCAAGATGCTAGGAAAACTGAAAAAGATTTATAAAAAATTTGATAGGCTCACTAATCCATTTGAACCATAATGGATTAACTTTACTATTTCTATAAGAGATCCAAAAGTAAGAAAGAGTCTTGATTTCTTTTTAAGGGTGTCTTTGTTTAACAATTTTGGATTGAAACTAATTCGATTCCTATACCTCCAAATGATCCACAAGATTTTACGAACTACAACGTCAAAGCAAACTTTACCATACTAATTTTGTTAATCTTGTCTTCCTTTGATAAAGGCAAACCAAATCTTCGGGTAATCCTCACAACCCCATCAAACCGCCACCATGGTTATTGTTTTCTTTGCTTCTAACAACAATTACGGTGTTTGGAATTTGTATTTAGATTTTTTTGTGTGGCAAGTCAATATCCTTTTGAGCAAATTTTCTTGAATTGTTTTCTTTGCTATACCCAGACAATAATAAATAGAGCTAGCTTCTTTCTTATGCCGCCTATAATCATGGTTTATAAGTAAATAGGATAGGAATAAGTCGAAACAGATTCGAATGTTGTGGATTACTCATCTAAGAGTAACGAAGAATCTACTAGTGTGAATGTGGAAGATACAAGTTATTTAGCTGCTAAGATTCAGGATATCAAACGTCAAATTCTTGAAGGTAAGCTCGTGTTGATGGGAGATGATTGGGAATCTTTAAAACCTTTGAATACCAATGGTCAGGCATATATAATGGAATCATTTCCATGTTTTTCAGATATGTTTAGTACCCCTAATTAGGGTTGTAAATGAACCAGACAAACACGAACGGAGCCCTGTTCATGTTTGTTCATTTAGTTTTAACCAGACAAATAAACGGACATGGATGCTTAAACGGGCGAATTTTCTTGTTCATGTTCGTTTATTAAGAAAATGAGTTGTTCATGTTCGTTTATGTTCGTTCAATAAGACACTAAAAGAACGCTAAACGAACATTAAACAATCGAACATAAATGAAAAAAAGACAAACAAACATAAACTTGATTGAATTCTGTAGAATATATTCTTTTATAAGTGTTGTTTTGTTTAAACAAATCAATTTTAAATTATAAAATTAAAATATATGATATACGAACATAAATAGATAAATAAACATAAATGAACGTTAACGAACGCATAATCGGATTCTCACGAACATAAATGAACGGACGCGAATTTTGTTTATGTTCGTTCATTTAACTAAATGAATGTAAAATATTGTTCATGTTCATTCATTTAATAAATAAACGAACTTTTTACTGAACGGTTCATGAAATGTTCACTGAACGTTCAGTTCGTTTACAACCCTACCCCTAATACATCCGCCAAAGTGGCTACTACTAGTCCAAATGAGAATCCATCGAATAAAGGGGGGTGATAGTTTTTTTATGGCCACTGATGGTGCGAAATTGTCAGTAATGGGGTTGTTTCATATGAGAATCTTCTTAATGGAGAACCAGTGAGAAAACTATTAATTTTCATACCTTTGTAGCCTCATTGGTAATGGGGTTAATCTTGCTATTTCATTAAAATCGGTTCTTAAAGTTAATAAACGATTTAGCAATTTAGTTTATGGGTATTTCTTGGGCAAAAGAGTGGCTTATCCGGTGTGAAAAATTATGTTAAGAATATTTGGATTAAATATGGTCTTGTTAGAAGAATGATGAACTCTAAAGGTTCATTTTTTCAAATTTAGTTCTAAGGACGAGATGTAATGCTTAAAAATTGTCCATGGTTAATTCGTAATGTGCCATTAATTCTGAAAAAAGTGATCTCCGAATGCGAATTTATCAAAAGAGGACTTGTCTAACGTTCTCATTTGGGTTATATTCCATGATGTTCCCCTTACAGCATTTACGGAAAATAGGTTGAGTGCTATTGCAACTAAACTTGGTACACCATTGATGTTAGACTCCCATACAACATCTATGTGTAAGGAGTCATGAGGTAGGTCGAGTTACGCAAGAGCTATGATTGACTTACGGGTTAATTTGGATTTGAAAGATATTCTTGTGGTGGCAATCCTAAATATAGAGGGTGATGGGTATATTTTGAACACTATTGAATTCAAAGATGAGTAGAAACCACCAAGGTGTTCAAATTGCAAGGTTTTTGCCACGTCTTAGACCAATGCCCAAGAAAATTATCTCCGATGTTTTGAGGATACAAAAGCAATTAGGCAACGGTTAGTGGTGTTCATATTGGTTTGAAGTCGCATCTTGTTTACAAACCGGTTCAACAAAAGAACGACAAGAAGAAGGATTATAGGTAGCCAAAACCGAAGGTTTGAGTGCTACAGGTTGTTGTTAATACAACTTCTATTTCAAATTCTTTTTATCCTAAGGGTAGTATGGATGACATGGAGGATGCTACTGGTATGGGCCATTTCCGTTCCATTATTGAAAAGAAGGTGAATAATTTGGAAGAACATGGGCCTATGCCTAATCGTGTAGAGGTTTTAACAAGGATAAACAAGTGATCGAGGATTCGGGTAGTACTTGATAGATCCGCAAGATGATAATCGGAAAGTGATGTTGAAGTGTATGATAATGAGATCGCTCGGGTTTATGGCATCTTCATATAAGCGACATGGTGGCGGAACTTTTTTTTTTCTGAAGCAACAAATTTTTTGTTGGTCACAAAAATCCTAGTATGCGTAAACTTGATGAGTATGACTTGTATGACATATATAATGATGTGGTGTCGGACTTAACATAAGAACAAATTGCATTTTGTGATGCAGTGATATCACTCTCCGAGGGCATATTAAACGTTAGGTTATATTTGGTCAGTGTGAGTCAAATGTAAGCTAGTTAATGGTTGTTTTCTTTATAGTAGTTCATAAGTTTGGTTTGTCATTCTTATGATAGGTATATTATGAAGCACAAATGGTGCATTTCTTTCACATACATATAGCTAGTGAGATGTGAGATTCACTCACATCCTATATACTTAAAATGTTTTTTGGAGTAATATATTTACAGAGTCTAAAAACTTTTTACTCAAAAAAATCATGGTTTCTAAACTATTTTTTTCTTTACATTCGAAGAATGAAGCATCAAAAAGCATCTCCAATCATGTTTCAAATTTGAAGAAAATTTTGAAGCATTAATCAATAGCATTCATATTTAATAAAAAGAATGGTTATAAAAAAAGCTAGTTTAATAAAATATTTTGAATTTGAAGTTTGGAGGATATGATTTGAGAAAACAAGTTTTTAAAAGAGCAATGTTTGTAAAATATGCTTGTCTTTAAAAAAATATGATGATTTTTTAAAATATATGGTTGGAGATGCCTTACCGAGCAACCAAAACTATTGTTTCAGGACCAGGTTCTAACCCCGCATCATTCGCGTGCCGAATAGAGCTTGCACAAACATTTTACGGTTTTACCATCTCATAAAAATATATAAAAATTTACTGTTACCGTATATTAAAAGTAAAATAAAAAATAAAAAAAATTCATGGCTAAAAGATGTTACTATGAAGTTTGTGGGACCAGGTACAGCGTACAAGGGGGGCGAATTTCTGGTCCTTTTCTTTTACTTGACTCGCATTAAAATCAAAATCTAAAAACCAAAATACAATAAATGACTAGTAGCGTGAATGTGTTCCACCATGCATTGATTTTCTTTTACCCAACTAAATGTTTCATATGCATAATAATCAAGGAAAATAATCTTATTAATTGTGTATTATCCATGGTTTTTTAGATGTGACATGAGATGCAAATGTTGAATCTATAACAAGACTAAACTAGTTTTTACTTGTCAAGTAAAGCACAGGTTGTTCACAAGATGAGTTGAATTATCAACGTTTTGTAAAGACATCAAAATCCAAACAATATCTATGCAATTGCGAGAAGATGGTATTAAAACTCATTATTTGCATATAATTACGTGATGTCTAGTCGAAAGTTTACCTAAATGTCATTTTCCTTTATGATGTTTCAACTCATACCATCTTGAGATAATGCTAGATATTAGCTTTAATTAAGTTTAACATGAGAAAATATACATTTTGTTTTGTCATTTGATATGAACCATCTTTGGTCATCGTACTATAAAACGTATTAATTTGTTTACATTGCATGCTGCTTTCGTTACCTGTGTTCAATCGTATTAATGTCACTCATAAATAGAAAATTTAAGATGCATATGCTTAGTGAACTATGTTATAACATTATTTTTTTGGGTAAAAGGTTAAAGACCCTGTAAGTATATTACTATAAAAATGTTTAACTACTGAAAGATATAGGTGAATCTTATATTTCAGTAGATTACATAAGCGGAAAACTTACATGTGAGATCTTGTAGTCTCTAAACAAGAAAATAAACAATTACTCAAAAGATGACATTAGACTCTTATAAAAACAAAATTACTTCCTACAAAGTCGCTGGAATTGATCTGCATCGATGTCATAAAGAGCGTCCAAATTCTCAGAAGATCGTAAACGCGATCCGCGTAGTCATCATAATCATCTTCACGATCATGACCACCACCAAATAGGTTCATTGACTCGTCAAAGTGTTCACAACCTCCTTCTTCATCATCGAATCAACAATCTCTCCCACCAGAATGGGTTAACCTCAAGTAGAAGAAGTAGAAGGAAAATCCTTTTTTATTACGGATAATCAATCTTTTAATAGGATTACCATCATCATCAACAAGAGAGCTTTTCCATGATAAGAAGCTTTCCCGACTCCCGATTTTCTCAACAATAGGGGTATGACCAACCTTGTTAGCTTCCATTGAATCACTCACAAGCGGTTCATACGATGTATTACTAGTATTTGGAGACTCATTCTTCTTTTCTTCCATTGTACTACCAAGTATCCACATCCTTATTCACTTCTTAGTATGAATACCAAAGTTATCGATATCATCCATACTAAGGGCATCAAATTTATTGGATGTAGCAACCTTCGTTGCACTTCATACTAAGCGCATTAGCGACCTTTTTTTTAGTGACATCGACTTGCTTAGGTTCATCGGGAGGCTTTATGGGTTGATATTGGAACTTTTACTCACATTAGGTTTCTTAAACCTCCTCGACCAAGCGGTTGGACCACCTTGCTTACCATTCTCTTGTTGTTGACGGTTTGAAACTATCATTAACACTCTTAGTAGGCTAAATAGGGGTAAAACAAATTTTGGACAATCAACAAGAGTATGACCAAAGATCTTTACGTATTACATCGAGGAGGTTTCCTTCATATTGACCGTATCTTCTCAATAGTCGAACCCGACCCATCAAGTAGGGTATTTCAGCGATTCGTTATCCCTAAGTACCTCGCCCGCTTAACATCAATCAAGCACCTAGCAAAACTACTGCGGCCTCATGATTCCTTGCACATTTGGCTAGTATAAGCATCTAACAATTTCGACGTACCAATTAATGTGGCAAGAAGACTAAGACCGTCATCAGAAAATATAGCAAGAGGAACATCATGGAACTTAACCCACACTGGAATGTTGGTCAAATCCTCTTTAAGTAAGTTGGCGTTCAAGGTCCATGGTTTAAGAATAATAGGGACATTTTTAATCAACCACGGACCATTTCCAAGGACATCATCAACACCTTTCTTCGAATTAAACTTAAAAAAAAAACCCTTTTGCATTCATCATAACCTTCTGTATACCATACTTAGCCCACACATTGCATACATAATAATCAACAACAGGAAAAGCAATGTGTTTACCAAGGAAATAACCATAGATAGTATTATCATACCTAATGTTCACCTCTTCAACCACTTTCATAGGGATAGTAAGATCCACACCATTCGTTATCTTGCTACACTCCGCCTCACGAAAGTTAGGCGTGTATTAGGGTCAATAGACATAGCACCAGCATATGAAACCGACCGCATTAGGTTGAAATTTGTTTGAGAACATTATGAACCTTGGGTGATGAATTAGAAGCAACATAAGGACCTTTATCCTATAAATTAACCACATTCTCCGCATTCTTTGATTCAACACCATGCATAACTTCCTCAAAATTCCTACACGCCTCCAATACATTCCTCTATCGTGTCATGTATTAAGTATCAACTATCCAGATCAAATTTCTTTCGCCTTGTTTTGTACTCTTTTCAATTTTGTTGACGTACGAAAACTATAACCTCGAGTGGCCTTTTGTATACATTGCAATCCTACGAAGGTAATCATGACACGAGAGTGGAATGTGAAGAACTGAAGCAAATGTCATGATGCTCACAATCTGAAGAGAACATAAAGAGAGAATATATTGAGACGACATTAACAATCACCAAACCCACCACCTTCACACGTCGGCCACATCACCATTCAACACATCATCAAACCCACCACCAAACGGATGTAATGCTCACCACGAAACCAAACATATAAAAATAGCTCACTCTATACAACACATACCCAACAATATACAAAAAAAATGTCAAACCGTTTGGTGCAAAAACTAGGGGGTGGCGCGGTCTTGAGAATGTGTGTAATGGTGATGGTGTGTGGTTGGTGAAACCACCATGTAGTCGACACCACCATAACGCCCAACCTAATGACCAAATCCTTTAATACAATTCCTCCAAAAAAAAACTTAACAATAACATAAAAACCAATCCGAAATGCACAACGCTTGTGTTAATGATAACGCCAAGGACATGATAGCTAGCCCAACAAGGCCGCACTATGTGCTATCATTGTTAATTTGCAATTTTGGCGCTGGACCATCAAAATCCACATAACGAACCTGATATTTTATGTGCCTTGCAAGATCTCATCGAGGTGCATAAAAAGGTACTCAGCACAATTTTATTTAGTAAATATGATGTGGAAAAGTATATTTGACCATGAAAAAGTCTTCAAGTTTATAGCAAGTAGAGCAAGTAAAATGATATATATGTACATGACTCAAATATGTGAAAATGACAAAGTTTTTCAAAGGGGAAAGGGTGTTATCTTGTTTGGCCCAAGTCGTTTTCGTTGTCTGGAGTAATAAATGGCTAGTGTATTTCTCATTATTGATACACCCGTGACCACATGCACCACGCACACTTCCATGTGCTAGCTAGTATACCAAGACTTAATAGTGTAATATTAATATGTACGAAGTAACTTTCTCCTGGTTGATAATCAACAATGAAAGCTAGCTTTGGATTCAAGTTCAAACATGTGGGAGTAGTTATTAGATGATATATATCAGTGTCTAAATACTACATTTATCATTTCCTAAGAAAATGTATATATGGACTATGGAGTTAATGAAATCTTCATGGTGTGTCGATGAACGGGTCTCATAAGATAAAAAGAATCGCGTAAAAAGTCTTTGTCTTATGTCGATTTCGATTAAAGTCTTATTCTTTTTTTCGATTTAAGGTCTTTTTTTTTGTGGTAGGTTGGGTGTTTTAACTTAGTTAACTATTTCGTTAGTAAATTACATATTTGGTCATTGAGTTTGTATAGGCATTACGTGTTTGGTTCTTCATCCGTTTTTGTCGTTTTCAAAAATATTTTCAAAATAAATTTTTTCAAAATAAATTTTGAAATATTTTTTCCAAAATTTTTCAAAACAATTTTTGAAATATTTTTTCCAAATTAAAAAAAAAAACTTTTTGAAATATTTCAAAAAATAAAAATCAAAATATTTTCGTCCGTTTTTGCACGAAAAAAATATTTCGAAAATTTTTTGAAAAAATATTTCGAAAATTTTTTTGAAAAATTTGGAAAAAATATTTCAAAAGTTTTTGAAAAATTTTGGAAAAAATATTTTGAAAATTTTTGATTAAAAATATTCGAAAAGTTTTTGAAAAAATTTGGAAAAAAATATTTGAAAAGTTTTGTTGAAAAAATTTGGAAAAAATATTTCGAAAAATTTTTGAAAAAATTTTATTTCGAAATTTTTTTGAAAATGTCAAAAACCGATGAGGACCAAACACGAACGCCTATACAAACTCAAGGACCAAACATGTAATTTACTAACGTAAATAGTTAACTAAGTTAAAAACCCTTCATCCAAAAAAAAGTCAGACTTAAATGAAAAAAAGAATAAGACTTTAATCGAAATCGACATAAGACGAAATTTTTTCGCGATTCTTCTCAAATAAAATGAATGAGTTTCCATGGTTCAACTCTTACAGGGTCTTATCCGGTGTATCCCATGACGGTTTGTGACCTTTTCTTTGATCACCTCAAATGTGTATCTAGTGAGAGTCTCGTTACTCTTTTGGGTAATAATGTTTACTCCATATTATTTTACTGTATTAATCTTTGCGTTTACATCTTGTTGTGACGTGTGTCGTAATATTTCAGATAAAATGATTTGAAAAGTATATTTTTGGAGCACATATATTTCAGACAGAAAATTAATACTCCAGATGGTACAAGGGGTAGTGATTAAACCATCTAAAACGGACACTTGATAAAGGACACTTGTTTTTGTAATGGGAGATGATTGTGACACCAACTGCATGCGTAATTAATGCAGAATGTTAACACGGTACAAGTCGACGCACGTAATTAGAGTGTCACCAATCGATTTATTACAATCAATTCCTTTGTAATTGTCACATCAAAGTCATAACTAGTTGGAATTGCAATTAGGCTGATATAAGTTGAAAATTAGGAATTGACGAAAAGCTATAACTATGCGGGATATATATGGCCGGGTTATAAAAGATATGGATATCAACGTTGGGTTGTGAAATCGCGTTACACATACAACTTGTAGACGTGCAGTTGATTTGTGTTGGCAGTTTCTGAGTAATTAGGTGTGAAGAAACGACAACGACGGAAATTTTATATAGGACTTCAATAATGTTATTCACAAACTTCTCTACACGGCTACACAAGTACGTACATTAGAAAATTGGTAACATATATGAAGAGACTATACCATTAGAATATGCCAAAACATGTATATACTTGCAATCACTTGAGCTGACACAAAATAGTGTTTGATAAAACATTTCGCATAGCACATAACATGGCCTCTAACACGATTTTTGTCCAGTCTTTGTCATATGTTTGTCCTAAACTCCTAATCAAAGTACTCCTAATACTCCTACCAAATGTTGAAGTCGTTGCATGAAAATGTGAAGTGCATGGGTTTATTAGAAGATTTTTTTTAATGGCGAAGAAATTATCAGTATATAAGAAACTAGCAAGGAGCTAGAGGGAATTACAATAGTTTAACTAGATACATAACGTTGGATTGGTTATACATTCTTCAAAATTTATACTGATTTTCCAATTTTGATTGTTAATCTAACCAAATGCAAGAGCTTGAATCTTGTTAATGAGACCGATTGCCGACTTGGAAGAGTTGCAGAAAATTGTGTCATTACAAAAAGCCCACATTACTCAAATGACTACTTATCGCGTCAAAAATTACCTTGGATGATCCTGAAAACCTTGAAGCTTTAGCCGTGAGCCATAGAGACTCAATCGAGAGCTCAAGTGGGTTTATTAATCCAGGTTTATTGATACTTATATATATTCAAGCTTTCGTTTAAAATTTTACATTGCGTAACCTAGATATATAGTACGCGTACAACCAAGTTCACCAATTTTAGACCCGCCGCACATGTGCATACCGGAAATTCTTTACTAAATACCAATGTTCAATATTCGATCGCTAGGATAATTGAGAACTATATCATCCTACTCATCCGCACAACCTCATCAAATGTGATATATGTTCATCCTAAGTTCTTTTTCCTCCTATTCTCTAATTATTTTTACACGTGTTTTCTACAAAATGTGTGAATTGGCGGGAATCTGCGACTACGAGTGACTTTTAGTTTGTAAAGAAAGTAGGTCATTCTCTTTTAGTTTGTTGGTTTGTAAAGAAAGTAGGTCATTCTCTTTTAGTTTGTTGGTCTGAATTGTAAAGAATTTTATTGCGCCAAGCTTACTTGTGATTTGCCCTACAAACATGTTGGGAACCGGAAAAAGGGAACAAGAAAGGAAGAAAAGTAGTGTCTAATGGCAATAAACACTATAGGGCCTTTCTAGCATCAGTAGTGCCCCATTTCCATTACTTGAAAGTCACCTCAACTATGTTCTTAAACAACATTTGTTTATTTCCTCCAGTTTTCATACATGTTGGTTCATTCACAGGTCATCTCATAACAATCGAATTACATTAGTAGGACCTACAAACTAAATAAAAATCTATACAGAAACTAGTCAATATATAATGCCCTTATACACCCGATTGTTGTATAGGAATATGTTCCCCCTTTATTGTCTCATATCCCCTTTCTTTACATGCTAGTTTATGTTAACATATAAGTTGTAGGTTCAATCTAGTCTCAGCTAAAAAACAATGTGATGTTTAGATATGTGAAAATTTAACTTTAACGAAAACTCAATTACTCCATATCACTATGAAAATCATGATAAAACTCTAAGGAGTATTAAAAAACAAAGTCCAATACATCTAGAATTGGTTTATTATGAGTGTTATTATACATATCATTTTATGGTCAATTTTACCCTTCTTCGATATGACATTAATAATTATTTATTTTTGTAATTTATTATAACTTTTATATATTAATCAGTCAAACCACTATCAAATCGGTCCTCGTTTTACCGCGACTTGGAGCATTTGGAGATTCGGAATGAGGCGGTTTTCGGCGTCGACAAGCCTAAAACGCCTTGATCTTCAATTTCATCGTTTCTCAAGCTTTCTTTCGGATGTCTAATAGGAATAAAAAAATAGAGATGTAATTGGATAGGTTTCTTACAAAGTCTTATGTTGGCATTAAACTCTTTGTAATTTTGGTGTTTTGGCTCTAGCTTCTTGTTAGAGCTTGGTTATGAAAGTTGATGTTCGAAAAGAAAACAAAAAAAACAGCTCTAGGTTTTAATTTTAACTTTTGTTTAATTAGTTTAATATTGCTTGAAGTCGGTCTTTGATGAAGGATCGGTGACCCCTGAGTATATGAAATTGAGGTTTTTTCACGATTTAAATATTCTAAAAATCACTATAAAATCAACTAATTTTTGTTTTGGTTTTATAAATTTATGTTTTCGCACATGAAAAATTAAAATTGGTTTGTAGACACTAGAGTCTTATTACAACAGCATTTGTTAATTCATAGATACAAATATATTGAATTTTCTTTATGGGCAAATCTAACATTTCAAATGTATTTATCAAGCTTGTCAAAAAGAAAAGAAGTTGAAACATGACGATCCTTCTATAAGGGAAATGATTTTCACGCCTAACTCGTATTACTACCCGTGAGCAATATAAAACCCATATTTAAATTCATTTTTTGACATATAAATTGATTTATATGTCAAAGAACAAATTGCCATTTATGAACAACGTGCTAAGTTTGAGTTAACTACCCGTGAGCAGGAAATGGATAACCAAATGCGTTAACTACCCGTGAGCAGGAAATGGATAACCAAATGCGTACAATTATTAGAAAAAGTAATTTTAGAGAGAGAAAGTTTAGAGGTTTAGGGAGCTTAGAGAGAGAAAGTAAAATCTTATTATGAGCTCCAACCTCTACCTTGGGAGGTAGAGGGTATTTATAATACCTTACATAAAACGCCACCTACGGCCATGGATCGGGCATACAGATGGGAAAGACACTGTCCGTCCTCCACGGTGTTACTTAACTAAATACTAACTAACATTAAATAACTACGACTACGAGCTTTCTAACGATTACATATACTTGGGGTGACCGACACTTTAATAATTGGATTTTCTAAATCCTAACAATCTCCCCAAGGAGGTCACCTCAAATTACATAGAGTACAAACAGATATTACATTAAGATTGTTCTTGGATTCTTGTTTAAGTTCATAGCTCAATGTCTGTAGTCTTTGATTCTTCATGTTTTGCATGTTTGGATAATCCAGTGGAGGTCTTTAAGCGATCCACGTGATAATGAGTTTGAGCCGACTTTGAGATCATCGGCTACCATAAGTCTCGATTTTTCCTTTGTAGTGTTGACATTATGTGAAGTTGTGACTTTGTAGTGTTGATCATTTCTCTCAAATGGATCTTCAAAGTGAAACTTGATGAGCATGGGGATGTATTAAAGAACAAGGCAAGACTTGTTGCAAAAGGATATCGTCGAGAGGAGGTATTGACTTTGAGGAATCATTTGCTCCAGTTGCGCGTATTGAGGCAATCGAATTTTCTTAGCTAATCTTGCTAGTAAGAACATGGTGGTCTATCAAATGGATGTAAAGCGCCTTTCTTAATGGAGATCCGAAAGAAATCGTGTACGTCGAGAAACTAGAAGGATTAGTGGATCTGAGCGTCCTACTCATGTCTATCGCTTAAAGAAGGCTCTCTATGGTGCGAAACAAGCTCGAAGGGCATGGTATGATACTCTGTCAAAGTTCCTCTTATCTCTTGGATTCGGCAAAGGAGGCGGTGGATCCACATTTTTCACCCGAAAATCAGGCAAACACTTAATTCACATTCAAATCTATGTAGATATGATATCATTTTTGCCTCGACCGACCCTACTGAATGTGATCGTTTTTCAAATGAAATGGGTTCCAAATTTCAAATGTCTATGATGGGACAAATGTCATTTTTCTTGGGATTACAAATTTCACAAAGTCTCGGAGGCATTTTTATCAATCAATCTAAATATGCTAATGAAATTTTAAAAAAATTTGGATTTGACACTTGTGACACCGTTGACACTCCCATGGTGGAGCGTACCAAAGCTGGATGAGGACCCTCAAGGATCATGGTAGATCAAACAAAATATCGTAGTATGATTGGATCATTGATGTACCTCATGACTAGTAGACACGATATTATTCATTTGTATGCATGTGTGCTAGATACCAGGCTAAGCCTACCAAAAAGCACCTTGAAGAGGTTAAACGGGTCTTTCGGTATCTCAAAGGTACCATTAACATGGGACTTTGGTATCCGAAGCACCAACATGTCACTAATAGCATATGCAGATGCAGACCATGCAGGGTGTCAAGATACACGTCGAAGCACATCAGGTGGTGCTCAATTCTTGGGAGAAAAACTTGTAAGTTGGTCTTCTAAGAAACAAATGTGTACGTCGATATCCTCTACAGAGACTGAATACATTGCCATGTCATCTTGTTGTGCTCAAATCCTATGGATGAGATCCCAACTATCTGACTATGGCTTTGACTTCAACAATATTACTCTGTATTGTAATAACAAAGTGTCATTGCTCTCTCCTGCAACAACGTTCAACATTCAAGAGCAAAGCACATCGACATTCGACATCATTTCATCCGGAACAAGTGGAAAAGGTGGTAGAACTTTACTTTGTGAAGATCGAATACCGGTCGTGAGACATCTTCACCAAAGCTCTTCCTAGAGAACGTTTGAGTTTATCCTTCCACGACTTGGTCTAAAGAGTCTACAACGGAAACACTCAAACGTCTTCAAGAGGAAGGCGAGGGTAAAGTTTTCTTCATCCATCTCTTGTAAATATTTATTCAAAATCAAAATACAAAATTATAAAACCCACAAAAGAAAATAGAAAAATATACAATTTCAAAAATCCATAAAAATCGTAAAATCTATGAAAAAGCTAAAATATTTTTCCCATCTTTTCTTTTATTCGATTTCATCTACGATCTTTGTGTTATCATTCAAAGAGTGACACGGGTCTTTAGATGAAGTTGAATGTACATAATTTAAAAAACAAAATTGAGAGAAAGAAAAACAAAAGGTTTATAGTCATTTCGGACTATACCCGCTTTTTAAAGAAAAACGAGCCATACTTTATCTTATTTTTCAAATCTCATGCTCGATTCTAAAAACAAATGTTTGTCACCATAAAGACAAATGTTTCCTTCACAAATATTTTCCTTCTATAAATTCTTCCGAAAAATATTTGTTATCTAATGAAAACTAATAGCTTTGAAAAATAACTGGACTCAAGTTTTGAAAATCATCTGGACTTGACATTTGTCAAAATCTCTATCTCTCGATCAACAACTTATGTCATTGATTGAGGGGAGAATGATTTCAATTAAATCAAAGGTTATCATCATACAATTGGTTCGGACCAAGGGTTATGTCATGTTTTCAAAAGATAATCAAGCATGTTTAATCGTTGGAGTTTAAAGACTCATATTTGATCCTTATCGGTTAAATGTTTTCATAAGCAAGTCACAATTCTCCTCAAAAGCTTTCAAAAAGACAATTTAAATCTATAAGAGATCACAAATCCCAATGACTTGAAAATTGTGATCGGGGGAGAATTTGTGTTTAAATTGGATTTAAACTGATAATTCGACAAATGGTTTGTAAGTGATTAGCAATCTCTCCTCCCTACATGTGCCAAACGATTTCAAATTTTCCATACACATGTTAAGGGGGAGCATCTATATCAAACCAAAAAGGATTAAAACGTGATTGATTTGTCTCTAAGTGCAGGTTTTCCCTAAATATGTGAAAAACACTTTCAAATCTAGATGCACATATTGAGGGGGAGCAACTTTTTGAAAATCACATCCTTTCCCAAAAATATCTTTAGAAAATGTTAATCAATGAATTGAATTCTTCCTCTTGCCTCCATGTGCCAAAACGATTTCAATTATTCGATGCACATGTTGAGGGGGAGCTCTTTTTCTGTAGTATCAAAAACAATTCAGGTACAAAATGCTTTGATAATATATCACAAGTACCTGGATTGATTTTCAAATGGTTTTCAATTGGTTCCAATGGCAGAAGAACAATACCAAAAAGACCGACCAATTTACTTTATGCATAGAGTTATAAGGATGGTTAGGTTAGGTATTCGTTCCCACGATCCCGCCCTTGAGCGGAGGGATCTACCTAGGACAATCCACTAGATAGTGTAGAGTCCTTAGGTATGATGAAAAAGGAGAAAAATGAGAATATGGGAAGAGTACGGATGAGATAGAGCTAGGCTGGAATAAACCCAACAAGGTTCTAGTAATGAAGTCTCGGTAAGCACTTAAGGGGTTGAAGAATGAAAAGAAATGAATGTAAAGGGGTGAAAAGAAATAGCCCTCCAATAATTCAATCTTAGGGCGTAAACGGGTTCAATACATATACTCTTGGTTGTTACTAAGGTAACACTTGGTATTGAAGACAAGACGTCATAGACCCGATGACGACCGCACTAAACTTCCCAAGCTACTCAAGTTCCTCTTAAAAGGGTTTGTTTCATTCTCACGGGAACCTACATTATCTATCGACTTCTCTTGAGATGGTTGATATTGAAGAGGAGACCCTCTCCCTAGTCTCCCAAGCATAGGAACCAAATGTGCACTTTTGAGTATAGAACCACGAGATCATCAATAAATCTCATTAGGACACTATCAATGAAGACTTTCTATTTCACACAATGTGGAAGAGAGAATATATTTTAAGAGTCCTATCGTTATCTTTGTGGTATTGCGGAACATCCGGTGATATGCAAACATATTCACAATGACGATGGAAATCCTTCTATAGCCAACATCAAATAAGCTCTTGGTAGGTGGCATGTGAGATCTATCCAATAGATCAAACTTGTGACAACTGGATTGAAACAATGGGCGATTCATTATTGAATCAACCTTGGTCTAGGAAATGGATTCGACGGATACCTTTGAAAAGCCGGTCGTTATGCTTAAAATTCTTTTCTCTAGCACATCAACCGTGTACTAATATTTCAAAATAAAAGGTGTTTATGATTCTTCGATTTTTCATAAAACTTTCGTTGTATTGCAAAAACACTTTATATTGAGCAATTCACGATTGTTTTTCAAATCTCTTTTCATCAATCAGTGAATCTCAATTATTGGTTCACTCACTCCGTGTTGTCTTCTTTGAGACGTTCTAGTTTGAGAATGGTTAGAGCGGTTGCGAAACCCTCGTCAAAGATTCTTGATTCATACCTAATTACAGGCGATGCTTGTAATCGATCAGCGGGAACCGCTGGTGTGTACCTCAATTCAACGAAGTGATCAAAGACACTTTCATGTGCTTTATTGCTAACTTGTTGTATGCGGTACACCCAACGCTTTCGGTGATCGAATGGAGAGGTCAATCCATGACGCATGCTCACACAACACATTCATATCTAAAGAAATCATGATAAGTGCATCAACGACTACGATATTGTCACTCCATGCTACGCTACTGCCGCTACAAATATCATGAATCAACTAAATTTTCGCTACTCGATGAGAAGAAATCATGATCCGAATGTGAGCATGTCGGTCCAATGTCACAACTTCACATAATGTCAACACTACAAAGGAAAAGTCGAGATTTATTGTGGTGATGATCTCAAAGCGGGCTCAAAACTCATTATCACGTGGATCGGTTAAAGACCTCCACTTGGATTAACCAAACATGCAAAACATGAAGAATCAAAGACTACTGGCTATTGAGCAAAGAACTTAATCAAGAATCTGGAACAATCAAATGTAATATCTATTTGTATTCATTGTAAGTTGAGGTGACCTCCTTAGGGTGTCTAGTTTCTTCGCGTTAAATAGGCGTTAATGTTTAAGTGAGTGTGAGGTTTATTTCAAAAGACTTCTTTATGAGTGAGAATGATTAAATCTTTGCATGGTGAAGACGACAAAATTGGTAAACAGTTTCAAGCTAGCTTTCCGTCTATATGGCTTAGTATTATTAAAGAAATTGAGGCGTTGAAGATGCATGGTATTGATTTGTATAGTTTTATTACCCCGAAGGTTGGTAACGGGGTAAATACTTCGTTTTGGGATGTTGCGTGGTGTGGGGAAGTGGCTTTTAAAAGGTTAGTTCTGTAACAATTCGCAATTTCGGGTCACTATTCATTTTACTATTCATTGTTACTATTCATTTTTACTATTCATCACCAAAAATTTTATTTCAAGTTCTCGTAAGATAATTTATTTTAGTAATAACCTGAGAGTTTGACAATCGTTAGATCATCTTCACAAAAGTTATTAAGAAAATATCGTCTTAAAGTTTCGTTTTGTTCGAGCACCATTTAAACATCCCGCATAACAAAACCAACTCGACAATTTTCCCCATATTAGATTAATTTTTAGATCACTCATAATTAATTAGAGAATTTTAAGATTTCATTTAAATGTTACCAAATAAACCACAGTCAGCGAGACTAAACTTACGTTTTAAACAATTCTACTTAGACCCGGACTTAACCATTCCCGCACTATATTTCCTAAGATTTTTAGACACTTTTACATTTTGAAAAAGTCAAACATATTTCCTCTCATTTGTCCATAAAGAAATTAACCTTGTATGCATTACTACATTTTGCTTAAATCGCGTAACTTTTAGACTTCACGTATAAGCTGTTAAGTTATCCCATATAATCGAAAACTATATTTTGACATCTCATATCACTCATAGACTAATTTTAGTCTACTTTAAATATATTCACGGTCATTTCCCTGAAATCTCGTTCTTTTCTGATAAATTGCATTTTTCACGTATTTAGCCAACGTTTCCAGTTTTAACAGCGTTTACACGACCCATTAAACTTATCACTCATTTTTATAAGATAGTAATGAGTATATTGATGAGTTTAATCATTCCTACAAGTTTCATATTTTTACGACACCCGGTTTTACGTTTCATGAATTATATACTTACCGTTAGCGATTTTCGGAACCGAACTACACTCCGTAAAATCAAGATAATATCAAGAAATTCCAATCTTATCACCACCTCCTAATATGAAACGTGTAAAAACACATGTAGGGATGATATTTTATCATTCCTTAGATCATTACAAGTATACAACTTAACCATGATTAGTTTTTAACCCAATATATAGTTAACTCCTAAATTTTCCCTATAAATACCAAGCTAAAAACTACATATTTTCTTGCACCACACCTCTTTATCTATCAAAGTCCTAAAACCCTAAGGCACTTATCTTATATTTTGTAAGAAAGTTAACTAGTTTTTGAAAGAAAACTAGTGTTTGATCTTCGTTCGGGGAAGTTTTCAAGAAAGAGTCGTTGTAATCTTCAAATAACTTTAAGTCTCTAAAAACACGTTGTTATAATCGTCTTTTCTTCTTCGGGTTCCCAAGAAGGCGTTGTTATAATCTTCTGATAGCCTTGGGTTTTCGAAGATTGCAAATTCTACGTCGAAGCTCCGCTAATATTTTATTTTTCCATAATACTCAAGCATTCTATTTTAAGGTAAGTCTACATAAGACTCAAACTTATTTAAATACTTATAAACTTGGTTACTTTATTTATTGTATTTATAAACTCTTAATATATCATATAATCAAGTAATCAAAAATACATGTTTTACGTATTGAGCACTACAACACTAGGGAACTTCATGTGAGGGGTTCATTTGGGTAAGCGGATCGACGAGTTCTTTGGATTTACTGAATTAAAGTGTCCTAGCTCCTTGAGCGTTCTTGCATGACCTCGAATTATGATGGCCCGAGCGGTAGTCTGAGATATACAAACTAAAATCATTTCTATAAACAAACATACAAATACTACATCATGATCAATATAAGGCGTATATAGACATGTTTATACTTTAGCATTGATATTCCAAACCTAAGAGTTGACATCATATTCTAGGTTATCGTAGAGACTTCGGTGCTTATCTATTGATTCCGTTATCGTTGTGATATCATTTTTAAGGTGAGTTTTCATAGCCTCACTTTCTATTAATTGTTTACAAAATTTTGGGGAGATACATGCTCAACTACTTGCTTTTACAAATACAAATACTCAAAACATTTATACTTTTATGCTCGCTATACTTTTTATACTTGATTGCATAATACTTGATAGCATTTATACTTGATCGCATTGCACTTGATTGCATTATACTTGATTGCGTTATACTTGGTGTTATACTAAACTTGAAAGTCTCCCAACATACAGGAGTAGTCCTGTTCGCATGATAAGTCTCCTTGGATAACACACGCATTGGGTTTGAGGAGATGAAGAAAACTAATGCTATTACTTTCCTTATGAGCAACACAAAGTTTCCTTGGATAACACACGCATTGGGTTTGGAGATGAAGTAGAACCAATGCTATTACTTTCCTTGTGAGCATCATACCCGGTGAGGTTTACGGAGATGGAGTGGAGACTCGTGACTAATTGCATAAGTTTTAATGCACGTGTCGTGATCAATATACTAGTTACATACTTAAAACATTTATACTTTTAACTACTATGATACATGCATACACGATTGACGTACTATTTTAGCGGTGGGTTGTAAACACATAGGTTGCAAGTTATGTATGGGCGAAACTTGGGCCCAGTGGATTTACAATGCCTTTTTTGTGTGAATATTCTTTAAAGGCTTTTCAACTTATTCAAAACAAACTCTATGAACTCACCAACCTTTGTGTTGACACTTTAAGCATGTTTATCTCGGTCGATAAGGCGATAGTCGTTGCATGGAACATAGAGTCGCACGACATATTTTGAAGACTTATGCTTTTACCATTTACCATTCGAAGCATTTATGTATTATACTGGGACCTCATTGTTTGTAACTCGATTTCATTTATCGAATGGTAACTTTTCAAAGCGTCTCATTTAGAGGTCGTTTTCTATAACTTGTACTTTGTATTATGAAGTAGTACCTCAATGACACAATCTTAGTTGCGGTATTTTGGGGTGTTACTGATTGGTATCGAGCATTGGTTAAAGAGAACTAGTTTGCATTAAAGAGCCTAGACTATAAGCGCTTTATACGTTAAGACTCTCACTATAATTGCCTTACACACGCCTTGCGCATATGCTTCTTGTTAGTTGTTTGCTTAGATCGCGTTGTTGGATGATATGACATTAGTAATAATTAGAAACCCGTAATTTAATCGAGTCATTAAAATATGGAGCTCAATGTAACTAATTATTTAACTTGATCTTGTGGCAGTTCTTGTTTGATGAGACATGAGATTTGAGTTAAATAATATTATTTCTTAACTTTAGGGATTTGATGACTTGTTTATCTTATTATCTTTCTTAGAAAGCGAGTTTTGTGTCAGGAAATCGTAGGATGATTTATAATCTCCTTATTTGAATGAATTGGGACGCCTCTTTATTCAAATAAAGAAGTTATAAACCACCGAACCATATGTTTATAACCCATTAATTACATAAACTTGGACGCATCTTTATGTAAGTAATGAATTATAAATAAGTGGGCTTATTTGCATCCGATACGATTCTCTAACCACATTATGGGTGTATTACAACGTAACCCATACACTATTCCTGTTGAATAAAAGAGAACCCCACTGTTTTAGAGACCACACTTTTCTTAGACACAATATAAGTAGTTAACATCAACAGAACTTCAGGACGAAGTTCCCATAAGAGGTAGAGACTGTAACAATTCGCAATTTCGGGTCACTACTCATTTTTACTATTCATTGTTACTATTCATTTTTACTATTCATCACCAAATTTTTTATTTCACATTCTCGTAAGATAATTCATTTTAGTAATAACCCGAGAGTTTAACAATCGTTGCATCATCTTCGCAAAAGTTATTACGAAAACAAATCTTAAAGTTTCGTTTTGGTGAGACACCATTTAAACATTCAGCATAACAAAACCAACTCGAAAATTTTCCCACATCAGTTAATTTTTAGATCACTCATAATTAATTAGAGAATTTTTAAGATTTCATTTAAATGTTACCAAATAAACCTTGAGCCGCACGAGACTAAACTTACGTTTTAAACAATTCTACTTAGACCCGGACTTAACTATTCACCTTGTATTTCCTAAGATGTTTAGACACTTTTACATTTATGGAAAAGTCAAACATATTCCTCCTCCTTGACCATAAAGAAATTAACCTTGTCGTTTTACATTTTACTTAAATCGCGTAACTTGTAGACTTCACGATAAGCATTAAGTTATCCCGATAATGAAAACTACATTTTGATATCTCATATCACTCATAGACTACCTTTAGTCTACTTTAAATATATTCACGGTCATTTTCACGAAATCTCGTTCTTTTTCGATAAATTGCATTTTTACGTGTTTAGCCTCGTTAACAGTTTTAACGTTCTGCGACCCATTAAACTTATCACACATTTTTATAAGATAATAATGAGTATATTGATGAGTTTAATCATTCCTATAAGTTTCATATTTTACGACACCCGGGTTTCGTTTCATGAATTAAATACTCACCGTTAGCGATTTTTGAACCGAACTACACTCAGTAAAATCAAGATATTATCAAGAAATTCCAATCTTATCACCACCTCCTCATATGAAACGTGTAAAAACACATGTAGGATGATATTTGATCATTTCTTAGATCATTACAAGTATACAACTTAACCATGGTTAGTTTTTAAACCCAATATATAGTTAACTCCTAAATTTTCCCTATAAATACCAAGCTAAAAACTGCATATTTTCTTGCACCACACCTCTTTATCTATCAAAGTACTAAAACCACGAGGCACTTATCTTATATTTTGTAAGAAAGTTAACTAGTTTTGAAAGAAAACTAGTGTTTGATCTTCGTTCGGGAAGTTTTCAAGAAAGAGTCGTTATAATCTTCAAATAACTTCAAGTCTCTAAAACACGTTGTTATAATCGTCTTTTCTTCTTTGGGTTCTCGAGAAGGCGTTGTTATAATCTTCTAATAGCCTTGGGTTTTGAAGATTACAAATTCTACGTCGAAGCTCGCTAATATTTTATTTTTCCATAATACTCAAGCATTCTATTTTAAGGTAAGTATACATAAGACTCAAACTTATTTAAATACTTATAAACTTGGTTAGTTTATTTATTGTATTTATAAACTCTTAATATATCATATAATCAAGTAATCAAAAATACATGTTTTACGATTGAGCACTACAACACTAGGGAACTTCATGTGAGGGGTTCATTTGGGTAAGCGGATCGACGAGTTCTTTGGTTCTAACTAAAATGTCCTAGCTCCTCGAGCGTTCGCATGACCTCGAATTATGATGGCGACGGTAGTATGAGATATACAAACTAAAATCATTTCTATAAACAAACATACAAATACTAAATCATTTCTATAAACAAACATACAAATACTACATCATGATCAATATAAGGCGTATATAGGCATGTTTATACTTTAGCATCGTTATTCCAAACCTAAGAGTTGACATCATATTCTAGGTTATCGTAGAGACTTCAAGGCTTATCTATTGATTCCGTTATACGTTGTGATATCATTTTTAAGGTGAGTTTTCATAGCCCACTTTCTATTAATTGTTTACAAACTTTTGGGAGATATATGCTCAACTACTTGCTTTTACAAATACAAATACTCAAAACATTTACACTTTTATACTCGCTATACTTTTATACTTGATTGCATAATACTTGATAGCATTTATACTTGATTGCATTACACTTGATTGCATTATACTTGATTGTGTTATATACTTGATTGCGTTATACTTGATTGTGTTATACTAAACTTGAAAGTCTCCCAACATACATGGGCGGTCCCTCGTTCGCATGATAAGTCTCCTTGGATAACACACGCATTGGGTTTCGGAGATGAAGAAAAACTAATGCTATTACTTTCCTTATGAGCAACACAAAGTCTCCTTGGATAACACGCATTGGGTTTGGAGATGAAGTAGAACCAATGCTATTACTTTCCTTGTGAGCATCATACCGGTGAGGTTTACGGAGATGGAGTGGAGACTCATGGCTAATTGCATAAGTTTTAATGCAGGTGATAAGGTTTTAAAGGTACCATTTGAGGGTCGTTTAGCCCTTATTTGATCACTTTTGTATCCGTTATTGCTTAATATCGTTCCTTTTCACTTTTAGGTCTCTTGAGGCAAAATCTTTGGAATGGCACTTATTTGACTAAAAGGCGCGAATATCTGAAGAAAATGGCCAAAGTCGAATCGAGACACTCAAAGTCTTGAAGATGTAGGCAGGCGCCATCGCTTAAGCGCGCGCCGTCGGAGGAATTTGTGACAGCTTAGAAGAGAAATTTCTAGTTTTGAAGGACGGCGGGCTTTAAAAGTAGGCCGTCATAACTCAGACGGCCTAGATTTGATCCGACGGCGCCGAGGCGAAGGGACGGCGTCATAGCATAAGGTGGCCGTCACAAGTCGATCAAGTCACAATATCTTGTGAAGTAGGCGATCTTTGTTTTAGCCATAACTTTTGCATACGAACTCGGTTTAGGTGATTCAAAGCCCAGCGACGAACAAGAAAATCTGACGCCTGGTGAAAAAAAGTCATCGCGACGCCGTCACTCTTTAGGTGTGACGCCGTCGCTCTTCTCGGCTGTAAAATCGCCTATAAATATAACATTATAACTTCACTTTTGTAAGCCCTAAACCCTAAGTCCGATTCTAGGGTTTAGGTAGGTGTTTTTCCAAAGAACTTAAAGGGTTTCAAACACTCTAGAAACATCGTGTAATGTTTGTTTGTTAATCCAATCCTATGGTATGTCTTCAATTATCATGATTGTTGCTTGCTCTTCATTAATTATGCTTGGCTAATTCACCTAGTGTTTGCTTATGATTGTATGAAACTTGTATATAATTAATTAGATCTTATTGATTTCTTAGTGATGCTTGTGTCTATCTTCATCATTAGGGTGTGACAATTTCAATGAGTCTAATTGGTTTAGTTTATAATTCTTGCATCCCTCATCTCTTGTTTGATTGGTTGTCTCTTATCTTAATTGTTAATGATCTAGTAATGCGATAGGTCATTCGTTGTGTACTTAATGCTTGATTCATCTTTGTGAACCTTAGAATATAATTACTTGAGTAGTTGTAGGCTAAACCATCCAAAGAGTGCCTTAGAGTAAGAGTTTATCATCCTAGTGGGTTTTGTAGGCGAGACCATTTGGTAAGTTCAAAGACTTAGGGAGAAACGCACCCTACAACCTTAGACACACAACGTGACTAGGAATAAGGACGTAACAATTCAACCATCAACATGACGTGACAATTCGGAGGTAGAATTGGATAGCTAGCAAGGAGTAATACATCATAAGTAGATACGCTTCACGTTCTTGGTAGACCCTAATTTAGTTAGTACCTTTTGGGATAGTTGACTAGCAACTAATTCCACCCTCCCTCAAAACCGAGATTCACAAAATATAAAATACAAAATAATCATCCTCATCTTTAGACTTAACTCGACATATACTTGACCTTAACGACACTATTCCCCCAGAGAGGCGATATCAATACCCGACTTACCCTAATACTACACTACAACGATTAGGTTCATCGCTGGGGTGTTGAAAACTTGCTCGATCGACGAAGGAAGTTCCTTTGACCCGAGCGGCGCGTGTAGCGTTATCAAGTTTTAGGCGCTTGCGGGAATAGTTATTGTTTAGGCTTGATTTCTATCTCATTTAGGTCTACTCACAAGATACCTATCAAGTGAGATTTTTTTTTCTTTTTATTAGCTTCCTTGTAGTCTATCCCCCTTCTTTGTGCCTTTGTTCGTAAAACTTGTCCATTGACTCTTCCGTTCACCAATATGGTGAACGCGAATCCACTATATCCGCGATTAGGTTTTTCATAAGAAATTATGATATTACTAAAGAGGATTATTCAAGATAATTGGGAAGAAAGTAACCAAGTCCATAAACCTTTTGAGATTTCACCATTCCATCAAGCCCACAAAATACCTCATCTAGTGAAACCTATGCTTCGTTTGAGCCTTCACCTAGGATAGACTTTCATGAACAACCTCGTGTTTAGAAACTATTTTTAGTGAGGCCCTTAGGAGAATCGACCAAATTTATGAAAACATTATGGTAAGCAACAAGCATTAAACCATAAGTTGGATCAATTACTAGAATTGGTTTCATCACGACCTAAGGAAATATTACATGACGAGCAAATAGATGATGTAGATGTGATTGAGGATGAAGTGAAAGTCTAGACCCACAAGGTACCCACAAGCCCCACCATCATTTAAGGCATACACACCGCACGTGACTTACCGAGTAGTAGAAGAGACGTTAGGAATCCCAATGGAGGTAGAACATTTGAACCGAAGCATGGCTGGAGAATATAGGTTTGAATGCTTGTAGTCTCGTCTTACTCTTAGTTCTAGGGAATTTCCTAGTGTTGATGAGCAGGAACCTCAATCTTTACTTCCATCCTTAGATAAGCGAGGCCGACCCACCCATCAACCAATTTAGTCGGGTAGTTTTAGGATGAAGAAGCCATTCACACCCCTTCACCTCACGTGGCATATTTCCACCCTAAGTGTGTGTATTGCTACTATCACCGCACTTAAACTTAAGTGTAGGGAAAACCTCCCTTTATCCGTTAAATAAGGGTAGAGTCGGGCTCGTGACTCGAACAAAACAAGCGCTTCTTGGGAGGCAACCCATGTGTATTTGTTTTCATTTTCATTTTGTGTCATTATATCTTTTATTAATTGTTTATTCTCATGTTTGAATTTGTAAAAATGCTTTATTTTGTCTTTAACCTCGTCTTAATTACATATAAAGGTATTTTACATAAGGGATAAGTGTGGGGAGGATTTCACGCGTTTTCAAAAGCGTGAACATGAAATTACAATTATTTAAAAGATATACATGTGTTCGTTCGAGTCAAATGCTTGTATCGAGTCATAATGGATGTTATTGCAGAATTTTCCAGTTTTAAAGATATAAATTTTCCGAATTTTGTTTTCGAAAATCGCAGACAGGTTTCATCATGATAACTGACGGCGTGGTCTCAACCGACGGCGTCAAGAGGAGTAGAAATTGCTTACTACTTTTTCTAGTTTTCATGCTACTTATAAATTTTTGAATTTTCGGTCTCAATTTTCTAGAAAATCAGAAACATCCATTCCACAAGCATTATATCTTACTAAAGTCTGGAATTACATCTTGTTGAGATTTTTGTTTGTTCGGTTTGATCGTTGGGTTGTCTGTTTTCTTAAAGTGTGCGGGTTTTATTTATCAAGAAGAAGATACATAAGATTGGAAGGAGCTTTTCACGCATACATTCTTCTTGGAAAGGATTTAACCACTACTTCACACACGGATCTACCGAAGCTAATCGGGAGTATTAGTTTCTTTCGTTTTAATTACCTTCCATTATCATAACTTTGATACTTTCGGGGAACATTGGGGACAATGTTCAATTTAAATGTAGGGAGGGAAAATAAAATGGGAACTTTGAAACTATGCTTATCCTTGATTATTTGTTTTGTCAATTGCATTTGTGTAATAAACCATGAGAAAATGTCGGTTAGGGTAATTTTGGCACCAAATTTAAAATTTTTCATGACATATAGGGTGGGTCATTAGTCTTAACAAAGCGTCTCATGGATAGGAAGTTGCATGACTAGCACAAAACCCTTTACCACCCAAATTCCACCCAAAATGTGAGGATCGCCCTTAGATTAGTAGGAATTAAAGCATTCATCTTCAATGCTTAGAGTGTGAGCGGTAGTATATTAGATTCTAGAACTTGTTTTGTGATGCATTCCGAGATCATGAGTGAGACTACACTGTGTAGTTAGGAACAACTAAATGATAAGAGGCATTAGGATAACCCTTGTTTGATACCGTAATATAATTACTTCTTCCACATCGGTTGAGTAATTCCCCACACCCTGCGTTGTATTCATCTTTAGTACACGAAACCCCTAGTTAACCCCTCGAGCCTATCCTTTTCGCGGTTCTCGTGATGTTTGGTTTTCCGAATATCAATGAAGACATTATTTACACCACCCCAAATATACACCCAAATCGCCTTAGCCTACCCCTTATGCACTCACTTTTAGTGCAAGCGTTTATTATCACCCTAAACCCTTAGTTCAATTATCTAGTTGCTTGCATGAGTTGCTAAGTCGAGTCATATCCTTTGTATCTGATTTTGGGACGATTGGGATTCATGGGAAAAGTTAAAATTTATAAAATGACGGAAGGGAATGTTAAATTCAAATTCCCTTTGTTTGCATAATAATGTACCCCAAGTGTTTTGATCTTTTCAATTCGGGTCAAATTAGTGTTAGAGTAATAAAACTCAAGTGTAGGGATGTACTATAAATCCCTATCATTTTGATGTTACCTTAGAGGATGGTAGAGTAAAGTGTATGGAAAAAAAATCGAAAAAAAATAGAAAGAGAAAAGAAAAAAATAGAGTAAAAAAAAAAAAAAAAAAAATACGGGCTACCATCCTACATCTATCTTTTAAATTTATGTTTGTTTATTTCCGTTACCTAGAGTTTTAGAGTGTCGAGTCTTGGCTTAGCAACGCCATTCTTCGTATGCTTGTAACATAGAGATTTTTTACTTGCCACCACTAAAAAGCCTACCCCACCAAACCCTTTGTTTCCTTACCGTAGCCTAACGTTACAACCTTTAAAAGACCTCTTTGATAGTCTTTCCTAGGTGCTTACGCAAAGCGATGGAGGTTTGATCTATTCTCAAGCCTATGGTAATCTATGTACTAGGACCGGTTAATGAGTGTTTATCTTCCATTTCCTATTTGTTATATTTCATATACACCGATAGAGATGTGAGTATCCAAACACCCATGTGAGGTGCTAGTATGTAATTTTCGTGCTTGTTATGACTTTTGAGGGCTTATAT
The DNA here is from genome assembly GCA_022545495.1 of Chrysanthemum lavandulifolium. NCBI lineage: Eukaryota > Viridiplantae > Streptophyta > Magnoliopsida > Asterales > Asteraceae > Chrysanthemum > Chrysanthemum lavandulifolium. Next base: position 8,117,105 of record CM040238.1, read on the forward strand.
GTGTTGTGGACCGTTTTGAATTAATGCTTCATGACCCTAACTTATAAATTAATTGGCTAAAAGCACATTTGCTTGAGGACAAGCAAATAACAAGTGTAGGGATATTTGATAAGGTTTTAAAGGTACCATTTGAGGGTCGTTTTAGCCCTTATTTGATCACTTTGTATCCATTATTGCTTAATATCGTTCTTTTCACTTTTAGGTCTCTTGAAGGCAAAATCTTGGAATGGCACTTATTTGGACGAAAAGGCGAATATACAAGAAAATGGCCAAAGTCGAATCGAGACACTCAAAGTCTTTGAAGATGGGCAGGCGGCGCCATCGCTAGCCGCGACGCCGTCGGAGGAATTTGTGACTACTCGGAGAGAAATTTCTAGTTTTGAAGGACGCGATCGGGCTTTAAAAGAGTAGGCCGTCGCAACTCGACGGCCTAGATTAGATCCAGACGGTCGAGATGAAGGGACGGCGTCACAAGCATAAGGTGGCGCGTCAAGGTGATCAAGTCACAATATCTGTGAAGTAGGCGATCTTTTTTGCCATAACGTTTGCATACGAACTCGATTTGGGTGATTCAAAGCCACGCGACGAACAAGAAAATCTACGACCGGTGAAAAAAAGTCATTGCGGCCGTCACTCTTTAGGTGTGACGCCGTCGCTCTTCTTGACGTAAAATCGCCTATAAATATAACATTATAACTTCACTTTTGTAAGCCCTAAACCACGAGTCCGATTCTAGGGTTTAGGTAGGTGTTTTCCAAAGAACTTAAAGGGTTTCAAACACTCTAGAAACATCGTAATGTTTGTTTGTTAATCGATCCTATGGTATGTCTTGATTATCATGATTGTTGCTTGCTCTTCATTAATTATGCTTGGCTAATTCACCTAGTGTTTGCTTATGATTGTATGAAACTTGTATATAATTAATTAGATCTTATTGATTTCTTAGTGATGCTTGTGTCTATCTTCATCATTAGGGTGTGACAATTTCAATGAGTCTAATTGGTTTAGTTTATAATTCTTGCATCCCTCATCTCTTGTTTGATTGGTTGTCTCTTATCTTAATTGTTAATGATCTAGTAATGCGATAGGTCATTCGTTGTGTACTTAATGCTTGATTCATCTTTGTGAACCTTAGAATATAATTACTTGAGTAGTTGTAGGCTAAACCATCCAAAGAGTGCCTTAGAGTAAGAGTTTATCATCCTAGTGGGTTTTGTAGGCGAGACCCTTTGGTAAGTTCAAAGACTTGGGAGAAAGCGATACCCTACAACCTTAGACACACAATGCTGACTAGGAATAAGGGCGTGACAATTCAACCATCAACAGGACGTGACAATTGGTGGGTAGAATTGGATAGCTAGCAAGGAGTAATACATCATAAGTGATACGCTCACGTTCTTGGTAGACCCCTAATTTAGTTAGTACCTTTTGGGATAGTTGACTAGCAACTAATTCCACCCTCCCTCAAAACCGAGATTCACAAAATATAAAAATACAAAATAATCATCCTCATCTTTGGCCTTAAATCGACATATACTTGACCTAACGACACTATTCCCAGAGAGGCGATATCAATACCGTGGCTTACCCTAATACTACACTACAGCGATTAGGTTCTTTGCCTGGGTGTTGAAAAACTTCTTCGATTTAAAAGGAAGTTCCTTTGACCCCGACGGCGTGTGGCGTTATCGCAGTGTCGTGATCAATATACTAGTTACATACTTAAAACATTTATACTTTTAACTACTATGATACATGCATACATGATTGGCGTACTATTTTTAGCGTTGGGTTTAAACACACGGGTTGCAAGTTTTGTATGGGCGGAACTTGAAAGCGAGTGGATTTACAATACCTTTCTTTGTGAATATTCTTTAAAGATTTTCAACTTATTCAAAACAAACTCTATGAACTCACCAACCTTTGTGTTGACACTTTAAGCATGTTTATCTCGGTCGATAAGGCGATAGTTGTTGCATGGAACATAGAGTCATACGACGTATTTTGAAGACTTATGATTTTATCATTTACCATTCGAAACATTTATGTATTATACTTTGGGACCTCATTGTTTGTAACTCGATTTCATTTATCGAATGGTAACTTTTCAAAGCGTCTCATTTAGAGGTCGTTTTCTATAACTTGTACTTTGTATTATGAAGTAGCCCCAATGACACAATCTTCGTTGCGGTATTTTGGGGTGTTACAAGTTCCTCGGTTGTCTGGCGCTTGAAGCGATGAAAAGTATAGAGGTTTCATCAAAGTTGTTATATGGAGGTTTGGATCATTCGTTTAGGCGTAGTCGAGAGGTGGAGTGGAGCAGGCTCAATTTGAGTTATAAAGGAAAGGTGGGGATTATTCTCATAATTCTCAAGATAGGTGGGCGGTCTTTAGTTGGTTGGGTGAATTCTCCGTGTCATCGGTTAGGAAACTTATTGATGATGTCATTCTTCCGACGTCTGTACGAAGACTAGATGGATAAATGTGGTTCTCATTAAGATCAATGTTCGCTTGGAAGGTTAACACGATTGTTTACCAGCTAGATTTAATTTATCTCGTAGGGTATGGAAATTGACTCCATTTTATGTCATATGTGTGATTGTTAATTTGAGTCGTCTAGGCACCTTTTCTTCTCATGCAAGTTCGTTAGTGATGTTATCGTGTAAGATTACGAGTTGGTGGGATATGGATTATCGAGGAGAGCAACTTCGTTTGAAGGTGCATATGGATGTCGAATCTCAGACTTCCTTCGAAGCTCAACAAATTTTTGAAGGTATTTGTTATATTGTGTGGTGGTTTGTTTGGAAGTGGCGCAACACAAAGATCTTGGGTCAAGAGGATCATGCTAAGGTGAATGTTTTGGATGAAGTGACTTGGCGTTCTTTTTTATGGATTCGTTCTCGATGTAAGACTTGTTTTAGTTTCATTGATTGGCTAAAAAACCCTAATCTTATTTCGTTGTAAGTTCTAGCTTCTTGCTAGTTTTATTTATAAAATCCGCCGTTAAAAAAATAATAATAAACCGGTCATTAGCATCTAAGTTGGTGAAAAAAGTCGACTATTATTACTAAAATATAATGTCTCAATAAATCTTGTATTGTGTAAATAATTTTGAAACAAGTACATCAACTTTTTGAAAATATAGAGTTTTACTGAGTTTTGTTACGATATATTTAAACATAAATTTCTTAGAAGATATATGTGTGGATGAAATACTTTGATGAATCGACCAAAATGTAATTGGGGAAAGCTATAACAAATTAACAAAAAGAAAAAATAAAAAATAAATAAATAAAATACTACGTAGCATAATACTGATTGAACATTAATACGAGTAGTATTTGTCATTCATTCATACAATTAACATGAATAATGTATATTTTTTATTCATACATACCTTATACTTTTAGACATTCTTTTATTTTTTTTCTTGATAAAATATACTCTTACACTTTCTATGTTTGAAATTTTGTTTTGTATTTTTTTATAGCATTTAGGTTTTGTCATATATTTGACATAAAATGTTGCATAAATACAAGGGAAGGGGGTGTCGATGGTTGGGCCAAAAGCTAGGGTCTAAAATTGGTAGCTAGCCGACTAGCTGTTGTATGTGTTTTTGTGGAGATATATACAAAAGCTCACAATTTGCTCCCTTTTCAGTGGCTTAAACAACAATAGCTGTCTCTATCTCTGCACACCACCACACTTTTAGCGTTTCATTATATACTTTTTAAGACATACTTATTCCACAAATTTATAATTCTGTCTTTTTAATAAAATAAAACGAATTAACCAATCACTATAACAAAAATATAAAATGTACGAGTTGAATATGTAAACTTAGCAGTGGACAAACTTTTTTAAGTTTTAAACGAAGATTTTTCAGTCTAGTTATACGTGAGTCAGTTTATAAGTTTAAGGCTTGGAGGATTGGAGAGCTAAAACAAGTGGCAAAGGGGTACATGTCGCAACAACGGCAAACCCCCCACCCCGTGTTGCCGCCAATTTAGTGTACCTTGCGGTAAGGTTACGCCGATGGAATGCAGACAAAAAAAGGTGATTACAAGTGTGCGTTTTAGGTTTTTGTGTTTATTTGGGGCATTATTCTAATACTCTGTAACAAATAAGAAAAAGTTAAGGAGATGATGAAAAGAGTGCTAACAACAGGTAAGAAAAATAGAGAAAAACTGACGCGACATTATAAACGCACAATTACGCACTACATGAAAGAGTATCAAAAGCCCAAGCGCACCCTCCAACCTAGGAGATTGTTGATTTTAATATCAACTAAAACATAATGTGATACTCCGTAGGTGTGTGGGTTTTTAAATTACTGAAAATCAATAATTATGATTTCATATAGTTTGTTTGGAAATTGATTACTTTGCAGTTTGTATTAATTCTCTTTGGTATCTAGGCAAAACAAACAATAATGAATGATATAGAGTATAAATTGCCTTTGTTTCCTTAATCACGTTCAATTTTTGTCATATATAGTTTCACTGATTTTTTTAGAACGACAATTTTAACTATCTCACAACATTTACACATATGTTTTAAGCAGGACTTGAACACACAACCATTTACACATATGTCCCACGCCATTGTAGATTATACATATAGATACTGCGCCATTGAAGATTATACATCTACTGCATATAAATAGACAAATGTAAACTTGCGTACACATATAACATAATAGAGAGTGAAGTATGGTATAACCTTAAGATTCCAAGTGGCCATGACCAATAGATACTCTCACATGTTAGGTGTCACGTCCACTTCATTTAGTCTAGAAAGAGCTACTTACATTTGTACACATATCATAAATCACTACATTTGTGATTCGACTAATTTTTTAACGAATATTAGTCCATTTCTCATAAATGAATCTGTGATAGAGAATGAAATGAAACTTTAAATGCACACTAAAAAGATATTATTATGATCTTGATCAACCCTATATCTCGTTCACACGTGATTAGGTATTGTTGTTGATCTTGATCAAGTAGACAATATACTATTAGAGTGTCTTAATTTCGTTTAGAAAAACGAGAAACTGACTAACTGACGGTCTCACATCGACCGGTAACAAGGTCAATATGTGAGAGGTAAACGTTGTGTTTGTTTTCTTTAGGTTCTTATGAGCGTTTGTTGCTAAAAGTAGAATAAATAAAGATGGTCTGATCGGTTTTCATTTGCAATTTGACTAAAAAATAGTAAGCCCATCAAAATAGATTCATACAGCGAAGCCCGTCTTCTTAGCGGGCCTTAGCAAAAGCTTGTTTGCAATAATCAAATTTATAAGCTTGTAGGTCAAATATATAGTTTGTTTTGCAAGTAAATACAATCTTTGAGTAACGTTAATATAGTTTATCTCATTTCTAAGTAACTATAACTACTATGTGACGAACTGGAAAAACCCTTGCTTAATTTGTAACTTTGGTCATGTAACTTTATCTAGGGTTGAGCAAAGAGGCTGATGCGAACCAAACTCATCCAAACACGGAAAAAACAACGATATAGACATTGAACCCGACAACGAACGAAACAACAACCTGAAGATCGAGACACAACATGCTGGTTTGTTACCATAAAGTAATAATAAAGAACCTAATGATCCAAATAAAAGTAGCATTGAATTACATTAAAAAAATAGGGGTGAGCAAAAAACTCGAAAAAAACGAAGCCAAACCGAAAATTAAAAAACCGAACCAAAATAACCGACCAAAACTAAAAACCCAAGCATCAAAACATCCATCTATATCTCCGGTTGCGTTTACAAACGTTCATCTAATTTGGGAACTAAATAGCTTAACCCTAAATCTATCTTCTCTACTGAAAGTGAAACTTTACGACCTCTATTACCATTTAGCTTTGGTGCAACTTTAATCACTTTAAGCTTTTATTTTTATGGTAAGTTTATGTTCTTATAATCTAATTGTAGTATTGTTCTTGTTATATTATTTTATAGAATTCATGCATGTATGATCCAAGTCACACATACCACAATCTAGTTTGTTCCCACTTATTTACTTTAACTACGAATCTGCCGATTCGGTTATTTGTTCATGTATGTTAAGGTGTACGAATGATCATATAATTAATAATATGTCATTACATTCATCTATAAAGGGATTGAGTTGGTCACATTGCTAATGATATTGCAATATATTACTCGGTAACAAAATTGAGAAAGTTCTTTCTAATCAGCTAGGCATGAGGAAACTTTGATACTATTAAGATGACTTTGTTAATTTATGTTGAGTTTATGATATATAAAATACAATAAAACATAAAGACATTAAAAGTCTGGAAGACGAAAGATCATAACAAACAAATTAATTAAGCGAAAGTATGCGTAACGTCATCTTGCAGATATCGGATCTTTTAAGCAAACCAAAAGTGGTTTAAAGAGTTGTCCTCACCGTTCTACAACTCAAACCAAATGGTGTAAGAATAATGTCTTACTACCACGTTTTTGTACCTGTGAATTAACCAACGAATCAAGCGATTCTTAGATCTAACACAAGTCCTCGTTTAAGAAAAACGAAACCAAACTCCACTTACAAATGGGGTGTTCGGCGAAAATGGGACAAGAGAGAGAGAGAGATCATGGTTAATTGATGCATGTCAGTATAAACCCTTAACCTAACCTCTTTATATAGTAGTTGGAATACTTTGGGAACAAGTTAGGGATTGGGTTGAAACCCATTACCCTTGGCCGACCATAGGACAAGCCCAAGGGAAAACCTAAACTTTTCATTTCAAGTTTTTCCAATACTAGTCCTTCTCTTTTCATTTTAACGGCCGTTAGTCATTTTTCCGTTAAATACATAACGGTCGTTAACCGGACTTAATGTACAATAATTAATCGTAAACATAAACATTAATTATTAACTTGAATTCTCATTCGCTAATGTGTGCAATCACGTGGTCACGAGTTCGAATCCGGACATTTACATGTTTGTAAATATATACATTTCAACACTCCTTGGATATGTTTACAAGCGTGAAATGACATTGGTTAGCGTCTAGCAACACGCCAATGCCGATTACAACTCGTGTATGGTTTTCGGAGAAAAACCAAGTTTGATGATTCATCATCATATTCATCCTTTGTTTCTAATACCATGTTAATAGGAATATGGATCTCACTCATTTCTTACTTAACTATTCATTTCTCGCTTTATATGATTGATTAAGATTACCAATTCTTCTCGAACATATTCCGGAAGACCTTGGGTATGGCCATACAAACATCTTAACAATCCTACGAGGGCCCAAGTATTATACTTCAAAATAAATTTGAAGGAAACAAATCTATTTTGACTAAAAGCGAGATTCATAAATTTCAACACTCTCAAAACAACCCTTATAACTACCGATTCGTGTAGCGTTAGATTGCTTCACAAAAATGCACTACATCCATGACATATCTCTTGTATCTCAAGTCGGAGGATAAATATCCATGATATACTTAATGACAAAGATCCATAAAGTATTATCGTGCGGGTGGGATAAGTCCTATATTGATTCATTGAATATCATACGAAATTAGTCATGCTACGCATCAATATACTTTCAAGTATATTCTAACTAATACTCGAGTTGTCTTAATTCAATATCATTCCCATGTTATTGATTGACAACGAACTATTTAGAATAACTTAAGTTATTCAAGGATTTAAACATGCAAATCTGAGACAACATCATAATAAATGAATAATAAACATAACAAAAATACTTTATTTCATTTCAATAATAATGTTTACAATATCCTTTATCTAAAATACTTAGTCACGGATGGGCATGAAACTACTAGCTAAACGAAGTCCAAACTTATCGAGATAAACGATTAAGTTTTTCACGAGCGAGGCCTTAGTTAACGGATACGCTAGGTTATCATCGTGTGAACCTTCGAGCAACTCAATTTCACCTATCTCGACTTGCTCTCGAACATAGTGATATTGTCTAAGATAGTGTCTCGGTGCCCTTCATGACTCGGTTCATGGGCAAAAGTAATTGCAAATTGAATTGTCACAATATATTTTAATAGGATTTTCAATCGTGGATAACACCAAGCCCGAAACAAATTTCCTTATCCAAACGGCTTCCATGGCGACCTTGACCGCTATGTACTCACTTTCAGAAGAGACATTGCAAGTGTTGTGCATTTCTTACTCTTCCAATCCACGGCACCTCCATTGTCGACAAATATGTAACCCGTCCGAGACTTGTATCATCTTTGTCACACTTCCGGGATGCATCGCGATAACTCGTAACGCAGATTACTTACGGATTTCCCCATACACTATGAACATATCTCTTGTAGCCCTTAGGTGCTGAGAATATGTTTATGACGATCGGTGAATTTCACTGGATTACATTGATCTGATTGTCAAGTTTTGAGCAAACGCCACATCCGGCCTTGTGCATCGCCGCGTACATGATAGATCCTACATTGAAGCATAAGGAACTTTCTTCATCGCGCTACTCTGCGGTGTTGAAGCACGACCTTGGTCGCTCGAACCATGATTTACTGCATTGGCAAAATCCTTCTTAGAATTTTGCATATTGAATCTCTTCAATATTTTGTCAATGTAAGCACTTTGGCTTAAACCAATTAGGCGCCTTGATCTATCCTGAGATCTTGATTCGAGTATATATGTTGCTTCCCTAAGTCTTTCATCGAAAACATTTACCAAGATAGGCTTTCACCTCATTCGGACTTGGTATATGATTTCCATGATTAATATGTCATCAACATACGAGAATGAGGAAAGTAACATGACTCCCGCTAGCTTTGTGATATCTGGCGGCTCATCAAGATTGAGTAAATCCAAAACCTTTGATTTCGCGCCGAATCTTTTATTCCATTGCCTTGATGCTTGCCCGGTCCATAAATGGACCTCTTAAGCTTCCATACACGGTTAGGAAATAATGGATTCACAAACCCGGTACATGTGCCATATAGATGTCTTCATCTAGGCGGCCATTCGAGCGGTTTTGACATCCATTTGCCAAATCTCATAGTCATAGTGTGCGGCTATAGCTATGAGAATCCTAATAACTCTTATGTCCGCTACGGAGAGAATTTCTCCTCGTAGTCAACGCCATAGCTTTGAGTAAAACCTTTAGCCACCGGACGAGCCTTGTAGGTGTGTACATTGCCATCCATGTCGAGTTTTCTTTTGAAGATCCACTTACTTCCAAGACTTTAGCATTGGGAGGAAGGTCAACTTCAATCCAGACATCATTATCTTTCATGGATTGCATTTCCCCATTCATAGCAATCGCCATTTATCCTTCTCGGGATCAACCATGGCGACCTTATAGTAAGCGAGTTCATTAAGATCCCTGACCATATTTTCCTCCACCCTACGTTAAGACATAGGCGGTCGGTGCACGTATAGTCCTTTCGGACCTCGAATGGGAACAACTTGGGAGGAGCACCTAAGCTTTCGAGTTCTTCTTGAAGTTGGCTAGTATTTTCGAAGGTGTTGTATCTTGATCATATTCGGATCATATACTCCCATTTGAGTTCTTGAGATATGAGATTCCTTTCAAGAAATCTCCATACCTAGCCACGATGACTTTGTTCTCATTTGGGTAGTAAAAGTAGTAACCATAGTTTCCTTATGGTATCCTACAAAGATACACTTAACAGATCGGCTTGGAGCTTATCGGTGTGTCGCGTTTAACAAACGCTTCACATCCCGGACCTTTAAGTAAGAAAAGTTGGGAGCTTTTCTGTCCATATTTCATATGGAGTTTAACAACCTTCTTTGTTGGAACCATGTTCAAAATGCGAATAGCGGTTTCAAGGGCATAATCCCAAAAGTAAAAGGAAGAGTCGTAAGTTCAAACATTGATCGTACCATGTCAAGTGAGTCACGATTTCTCCTTTCGGATACACCATTTTGTTGTGGAGTATAAGGAGATGTGAGTTCTTGGATAATTCCACACTCACTAAATAATCTTTGAACTCTTGACTTATATACTCACCACCTCTATCGGATCGAAGAGCTTTAATCTTCTTACCGAGTTGTAATTCTACTTCACTTTTGAAGACCTTAAATGTTTCAAAGACTTCATGTTTATGTTTAAGTAAATAAACATAACCATAACGACCGAAATCATCCTTAAAGGTTAAAAGTGACAAAGACCACGTTTTGACACATGTCTAAGTGGACCACACACATCGGTGTGTATTAATCCAAGTAGATCGAAGCCCTTTCACTTGTGGTGAAAAGGTTTCCTTGTCATCTTCCAGCTATGCAAGACTCGCATTTGTCAAATGATTCATCATTGACCGTTTGTAAAGCCCATCGTGTTGCGACTTTTCCATGCGTTTCTTGCCAATATGGCAAGGCGACAATGCCAAAGATAAGAAGAGTCGATTCGACTTGCTCTTACTCGCTAATGCTATACAACGAATTATTTTCATTGGATATACAACCATCCATATCAATTTCAAACACACCAAGCATAGGAATTGCATTAAAGTAAAAAAAACATTATTTAAAAAGCGAAATTCCATAACGGTAAAGTGTGCATAAAACCAATATCTTTTAACAAAAGCGAAATGACACCCACAACAATGGAGGGTGCATAATGACAATTATTTAGTTCTAAAATTAAGCGAAGGCAACACTAAATCAAAAGTCCCTATGGCTTTGGCAATTTGCGCTTTCCATTTCCAACGTACAAGTATCTCTCTCCACGGTCGACCTTTTGCCCTCTAAGTCCTACGATGTATTACGGATGTGAGTACCACATTACGTATCATATATCGAGAATTTTGCTTATGAGAAAAGAAAATAATTAAAACATAAAAATACACGATGAGCTAGGCACCATCTTATTTTTATTCGAATGCACTCATTCGGATAAAGCGGACAGATTCGCTTCGATGACACGGTGAGTTGCGATGGTGGCAAGATAAATCCTTCTTAGGATTCTCCTTTTCTTTCGAGGGTTCTTCTTGGGAGGTGGTGGGATGACAACTTGTTTCCCTTTCCACTTTCCTTTCCACTTTCTTATCGCTTGCGGCTTAGGCTTATTTACCCTACCACCTGTATTGCGAGTACAACGGTGTAGGAGCCTTCTTTAGCAATCTCTTCGTAGTCTACAAGCATTGCATGTAACTCATTTCTTGTCTTCCCGTGCGATGCATGTTAAAATTGCGGACAAAATCACCAAATCGTTCACGATTAAGGAATGATTGATGAGTCCGACACATACATCGTTCGAGTAACCACACCGAGCTTCTCCAATTGGTCCAAGTGATGTTTCATCTCGGGGCGTGGTCGGAGACAGATTTGCCAACCTCCGCTGCGCATTGTGAACCTTTTCAATTAGTTCATCTGATTCATTCTTGGTGGCTTCTCAAACATATGTTTTAGTTCATCTAGCATGCTCATAGGCGGATAGTGCTCAAATTGTTTTGCAATTGGCGGACATCCCAGCATGAGACACGCCACATCATTGTGCTTTCATATTCAACACGATATGCCTCTTGTTCAAAAGCGGTTGCCGTGTTGGGAAGAGCATTTGGCAGAGGTGTAGTCAAAATTTCAACCTTTTTGGCAACACGAAGGATGATCCTAAGTGAACGATGCCAATCATTGAAATTAGGGCCAGTCAGCTTGTCCCTTCCAATCATATCTTTGAAAGCGGCACTCATTAAGCTCATAGTGTTTTCAGGTTGATGAGCCATCTACAGAAAAAGTTCAAAAAACCATAATTAGTATTTTGATAATTTTCCTTTTCAATAAACAATTAAATACCCAAGGTTCATATTCATATAACCAATTAATTATTATTGAAAACTAGGATCCAAATTGTCATAATCTCATCACATCGATTGATCATTGGTGATGAACCTTATACAAAATGGTAGAGCTTTTGCTCGATTGACAATATCAATTGCAATTCCTAGATTTATGGGATTTACATATAGCCAATTTCAATCGCCATGTAAACATGTTTTATCCCATCTTATGCCTTGAATTGCCGGTTCTCCGCCTAACTCAATTAAGTTGTCCAACTTAAGCGCAAAATCGTCCATGCCCGTTCTCCGACACGTGGACATTTTACCCTTTGATTATGATCTAAATCACGTTCTCACGCAAATAGAAAGTAATCTTAGGTGTTTGTTTTGGTTGGATGGCATATAACTTAAATTATAAGGGTAATAGTTTTGATGTAAAATCAAATATGTACAAAGATGTCATGCATTCATCTTTGTAGCATAGTTTTATTAAAACATTTATATCTTGTTTTAATGTTTAAGTTTTCATCATCAAACTTTAATTGAGGTATTGGTTTCACCAATCAAGGAATTTAGTGTTAATTATCATCCATTATACCGTACTTTTGCATAAGTGTAAACACTTAGTGTTTGGGATAATTACCAGAAGTGGCGCATGGAATTAAAACTAATTCGCCCTTAAGATGAGCTTGCATTTAATGGCTTACTAAGTAGCTCCATTTGAACTTACAGAGGCGGAGGACCTGTGCACGCGCTAAAGCACAACCTTAGACATCCTTCGGTGTGTTGTCTGCACTTCTTTAAACCCTTTTATTAGTTCATTCTCATGGGTGAGCCTTTCGGACCATTTGTACCAAAGTCATCAATCAATTAAGCGATTATGATTACTATTCTTAAAATACATGTTTCACCATTGTTTAGGTCGGTTTATTTTGTTGTAAAATACCCTTGTTACACATATCAAACAAGCAAGTATTTGAAAAAATAAACAAATAAACAATGAATGCATAATAAAAAAAAAAAGTCATGCAAATAGCCACATGCAAACCTTTTGATAAATCCTATTAATAACCAATTCTATATCTGTCAATATGCATATATTTAATTAAGACTTCCACCCGTTTTCATCTATGTACAAGGTGAACCACATGCATCGATTCATCGATTGCGTAAGTCAAAACTAAATATATAACACATAGCACATAATTGATTAAATTCATAATTATTGAGGTCTTCCCAATTTTAGATCTATCATAATTTAGTGTATATCACTTAAACATGAAAGACATACAATAAAAGCATATCCATGATAAAACATGCAGATAATTATCATGGACATAAAATTACACTTAACAATTAATGCAATCAAAGCGAGTTACGCATATACACATAAAGTTGCATGCATCTTGGGGTTTCTAATCCAATTAAAACAATAGTTTACAAAACCTAATTAGGGCACCAAATAAAGCGCCCCTTAAAATTAGGGTTTAGGTTTGAAACCCTAGATCTAAGCATACAAATAATAACACATTCATGTTTATTTTAATTATGTGTTTGATAATTAATTACTTGTTATACAAGGCTCGTGATGCCCTTTGTTGAGTTTATGATATATAAAATACAATAAAACATAAAGACATCAAGAGTACACAACGAAGACTAAAGATCATAACAAATAAATTAATTAGCGAAAGTATGCGTAACGTACCTCTTCTGAATGTCGATCTTTTGAGCAAACCAAAGAAGTGGTTTAAAGAGTTGTCCTCACCAGTTCTACAACTCAAACCAAATGGTGTAAGAATAATGTCTTACTACCACGTTCTTGTACACGAATTAACCAATTGCTAGATCTAACACAAGTCCTCGTTTAAAACGAAACCAAACTCCTTTACAAATGGGGTGTTCGGCGAAAATGGGACAAGAGAGAGAGAGAGAGATCTAGGGTTAATTCAAAGCGAGTGTATGAAACCACAGAACCTAACCCTCTTTATATAGTAGTTGGAATACTTTGGGAACAAGTTGGGTTGGGTTGAAACCCATTACCCTTGGCGGCCATAGGACAAGCCCAAGGAAAACCCAACTTTTCATTTCAAGTTTTTCCAATACTAGTCCTTCTGCTTTTCATTTTAACGGCCGTTAGTCATTTTTCCGTTAAATACATAACGGTCGTTAACCGGACTTAATGTGCAATAATTAATCGTAAACATAGACATTAATTATTAACTTGAATTCTCATTCGCTAATGTGTGCAATCCCGTGGTCACGAGTTCGAATCCGGACATTTACATGTTTGTAAATATATACATGTCCAACAATTTATAGTGCAAGTTTAATATAGCAAAACATGACAAATATCTCAACAATGTAAAACTTGAACTTATTTGAACAATTTAAAACTTAGAACTTGACACTAAAAGTGTCATACTTGCTTCACTATTTTGCATCATCGAATGAAGCTATTAAAGATGTGCTAATTAGTCGACTACTAAACTCATATAAGATTATATGAAACCTTTGTATGCTTATATTATATGTCTAAAATTACTTGTTTATTTGACTCATGGAACCATAAGGCAACGAGGCATCCAAGCTCGAAGTAGGGACAATGGGAAGACTCCGATCATTGATGTAAATAGTGAAAATGTCAATGAACACGTTGGTCGACATATTGATGAGCGTGTTGATGATCATGTTCATGAGTAAAAAAGAAAAATCGATTAAAGTCATTTGTGGAATCATTTTCCATACGAAGAGGGTGCTACCAAAACTACATGTCCTTATTGTGGTACGGTTATGGCAACGAATTCAAAGTACTAGTACCTTAGGTAATCATTTAAAATTTGTATGTGTAACTTCACCCCTTTATAGAACTAAAGATAAGAAGAAACAAACAACATTAAGTTTTAAGCCTGCTACTATGGGCGAATCTCGAGGTAGTTTAGTTTCTCACTTTTTTTTAACCAAGAACGTTGTAGAAAAGTTGTAGCTAGTATGTGCATTAAAGACAATCAACCTAGCTTTGTTGAAGATGAGGGATTTTCGGAGTTGATGTGGGAACTAAATTCAAAATTTGAACTTCCGTCTAGTTGGACGGTTTCTAGAGATGCTTTATCCATATATCGAAGAAACACAAAAGCTTAAAATATTTAAAAAAACAAACAAATCGTGTGTCTCACTACCAACACATGAGCGTCCGTGCAAAACTATACTATATGTGTCATACATCTTATTGGGTTGATGATAGGGGAAATTAAGAAAGAAAATTCTTATTTTGGCGAATATCGAATCATAAGGGTGTGACGATAGGAAACTTAGTTTTGTTGGGATTTAAGAACCACGTTAGCCAACGATACTTGCACGTCTGTGGATTTGGATCTAGTTATCGCAATTAGGTTAACGCGTATTAATAAACAATAGTTGAATAAAAGGTAAATTAAGAAACTAACCTTTGGCGATTAATGCACGCAAGTGAACGAACAAGAATACCAATATAAAACCCAAAGTATCTAAAGTAGATACCTCTACGAGTATCACATACAACACGTAAAGCGAGCACGTTTGATATGAGCTAGTCGAGCGTATACACAATCAACCATTTGATAAACCACTTGAATAACTCGAACAAGAAAACCCCAAGACCAAGTCTCCTTTTACGCTCGAGAACCAAAAACAACCCGAGATGTTGTTTCCTTTGTTACCGATATCGGACAAAGGTTGTCGATATCCGCTCTATTCTATCGAGAAAAACTCACGACCAGAATACAAATCCAACTTGTTGCTTATGCTTATTCAACTAGGAACTCAGAAACAAGAAACCAATGATATTCTAACACGACTTGGATCAAACAAGAGATGCAAGTTTAGAATTTAAGCAAAACCTAACAACCCTAATCGTTCTAGTAGAAAGAAAACGATCAGGTACCAAAGTCTTGATGATAGATCGGTTTTGGGATAATTAGAAAGGGATATATGATGCGTGTATTACATTTTCAAGGTGTGGGGTGCGTTTGGTTTTATAGCAAAAACAAACAACCCTTGTCTTGGGTTAAACTTGATCGACAAGCCAAGAACCCAAACAAAACCCACGCCCTTTTGTCTTGCCCGATCGGTTGGGTATTCAAGGCCCAAGCAAACCAAAGTGACCGCATCCATTCAAGAATAGTCCATGGGTCGTGCAAGCATCGGTCAAGTTACATGCATAATACGGGTATATACTTCAAGTATTAATATCGTTCGACACGTACTCTCGTGTTTATCGTTGTGCCCCATAGGCTCACACACTTTTAGTGTTCTGGCGTGTTTTAAACTCCCACAATCCAACGGCTCCCACTTGGGAGTTGGGTGTCGAATGACACAAAACTAACGACTAAGCGCTAGCAACGCTCTCACCGCTTTTAACTAAAAGTGTCTGAGAGAATAGTTTCAAAAATTTCTTAGTAGCATGGTTAATAATGTCTTGCTTTTAATCATCCTTTGTTATAGATACCGTTAAACTATGGATATGGATCCGAACTCATTCCATATAATTTAACCATTTAGATTCTCAAACCCTATACGACTCTCTCTAGTGGAGACACAAACCCTAACCTTTTCTTAATCATTTTTCTCACCAAATCTGCCCTTAATCCTTGTGTTTTCTTGCTTCTATTTGTTCTAGTTACTCATTTGTTTCCGGATCAGATTGTTTGTTAGTAACTCAAATTTATTGTGGTTACGTGTGATCGTTTTGCTAGGGTTTCAACCATTTGTTTATTAGGCGACTTATCTTAATCGGTTTAGCTACTCATTGTCCGATTATTCTTTGGTCGGTAATTGCAAGTAAGTCGGTTATCTTGGTCTAATCGATTTAATCTTATTTTTGTATGATCAATATGGTTGGTGGTTGATTCAATTGTGCGCTTCATTCAAAACCCTAACTTTTCGATTAGGGTTTTCTTCTGATAGTCGTTTTATTGTTTAGGCGTATGTGGGTTTAGAGATGATTAATAAGGGTTTTCTTAAGAGTAAGATTGCAACCGATGTTACTAAGTCTCTTGGGAATGTCAATGCTAATATCGATGAGGTTACTTTGGAATCGATGGGGCAGTAGCTCTTTGGCAAACCTAATCCGTATGAATCATTGGGCTAGGCTTAAAAGTCTTAGAGGAGAGTATGGAATTGATTAATTCTGGTCACGACTTGTAATCTTTGCTAAGGTTGTTCGCAGCCCTAGTGATTATGATGGTACGTTTAACTCTGTGTGGGGTGATGCAAATATGGACAATACAAGTCGAATTGATATGAATGTTGGGGGTTTGGAGTCGAACACTAATGCACCTCCCAAGGTGGTGAATGTTGCTACTTCGAATCACCCTTATACTCGTGATGGTCCTTTGACTTGATTCGGTAGCGTTAATTTTGAAACTAATCTTTGGTGGTCGGATGTTGCTTAGAAGGATGGTAAGAATGCTTCTACTTACGGTCTTAATGTGGTGATAGTATACACAATGATGTGAGGTCGTTTGTTAATGTGTTAAACTCGGGCGATGTATCTAGGAAAGTTAACTTCAGTTCATTGGTGAATGAGAATCGAATTGATAATCATGATCTGATTCTTCTAAGGCTGCTATGGAGGTGTGTTTAACCGCTATGATAATACTCTTGTTGGCTTCTTTGTCGGCAAGAATATTGCATTCGAGTTGGTCAAGAATTATGTCACCAATACATGGGGTAAGTTTGGTTTAAAGAAACTTATGAAGAATGATGATGGTGTATTCTCTTTAAATTTGATTCTAAAGAGGTGTTGAGAATGTTCTTCAACGAGGACCTTGGATAATTCGTAATTCTCTATCATTCTCACTAAATGGACTCTGACGTGCTATTGTCCAAAAGTAAGGTTACCAAAGTGCACATGTGGATTAAATTGCATAATGTGCGTTACTTGCATATTCGGAAGACGGGTTGAGCCTTATTGCTACTCGGTGGGTAAGTCGATCATGTTAGATGCATTCACTAGCTCCGTGTGCGTTGACTCATGGGGTCGTATTAGTTTTGCTCATGCTCTTGTTGAGTTATCATCGAAGGCGATCTTAAACATGTGGTAACTATGGCGATCCCTAAGAAGGATGATAGTGGTTTTATTACGGCTAGTATCAAGGTTGAATATGAATGGAAACCTCCACTTTGCTTGGAATGTAAAGTGTTTGGGCATGAAAATGCTTGTTGTCCTAAGTCTCTAAGGAGCATCATCTCGATGCTCACTTTCGACCTTGGATGTGAATGATGATGGTTTTAAGGTGGTGCGAATCAAAGCCAAACCACAAGGTCCGAAGTTGTCTAGCGGTATTAATATGGGTAAGGGTCCTAAATTTGCTCTAGGAAGCGGTTTATATCCCAAAGAAGAAGACACGGGCGTTGCTAGTGTTAATGCTGCTGTGTACTCATGTTACTACTTCTAACTCTTTTGGGACACTTGAGGTGCATGAGGACACGGGCATTAAAAGTCACGTGGTTGATTCTACTCCGATGAGGCGAAGATTGGGGATTCTCTTGGTTGTTCTAAGGAAGCAGTGCGGATGGCCCTCGGGCGGGGAATCTCGTGTTGATCTGAGATGTGGATATTGGTCGTACAATGGAGGTTAATGAGGATGATAAGGCGGTTCTACATCACATGTACCGCTTGAGTGATTCAATGGGAACAATGGATGTTGGTTCTACTCCCATAGTTGAGAAAATTGGTAAGCTTGAAAACTACTTATTCTGCCGGAAAGCTACTCTTGTGGATGATGATGGTCAACCTATTCCGTCTACCTCTTCTACTAAGAGGTTAACCCTTTTTCTAAAGTGGGAGAGATTGAGGTCTCGATTCGAAGATGAGGTTGTTGCTAACCCATTTGATGAGTCTGCTAATATATTTGGTGGTGGCCAAGAGTATGAAGATGAGTATGATGAATATGACTTGATGACTATCACTAAGCAGGTTCGTGATCTTCACAGGAATTTGGATGCCTTTAATGCCATGTATGGCATAAAGTTTCAAGGTCTAGAAATAATCTTACCGTTGTGTCATATGTTATCAGTTGAGTAGTGGTTTGTTTTCTTGTTTAGAAAATTGGAAGTATCTTGTTATGTAAGCTCTATGCCTATGTAACGGGCTGATATATGAGATTTCACTCATATACATTGTACTTAAACTTTTCTTTGGTTAATATATTTACCAGGGTGCAGGATTACTCCCCTTTACCCAACCATTTAGATTCTCGTTGTAGAATTTAATTAGATATAACAAATGTAATCAAGTATCATCTTGCATTACCCTTTGGGTTTAGCCTAACAATTATCGATTAATTCGGAGAGGCCCATTGTATCTTCTACGCACGTATCAAGTGGAGTAACAAATCCTTTATTGACTACAAGTGTTGTGGATCTTGCTTCACATCACTCCGAAATATAGCCTTTATAACTACCTTATTCAGATAGAGTTTTGCGTATACTTACAAAAGTAATATCCACACATAACAAAACTTGCTTGTATCTCAAGTCTAAGGACGATTTTAACAAACCATTTTCAATATGTTACTTACGACAAGGATCCAAAAGTAAATGTTTGAAAGTTGGGGTATCAATATGCATCCCAGCGAATACATATGAGTTTGGCGAAACAATCCACATTCTCGTTAGAATATAACCAACACTCACATTTGCCTTACATAACAAATTCTCATATTGTTAACCGACAATGGACATATTTAGAATAATAAAATTATTCAAGGATTAAACATGCAAATATAGGATAACAATTATTATATGAATGAATAACAAATACCAAGTATCTTTATTCATCATAAAGTAAAAATTGTCTTTCAATCCCAATTATCCAAATACTAAAACATATACGCATGAAACTAATTTAGTAAGTTGAAGCCTAATGTTTCCAAC
Source organism: Chrysanthemum lavandulifolium (assembly GCA_022545495.1). Taxonomy (NCBI): domain Eukaryota; kingdom Viridiplantae; phylum Streptophyta; class Magnoliopsida; order Asterales; family Asteraceae; genus Chrysanthemum; species Chrysanthemum lavandulifolium. The sequence goes on from CM040238.1 coordinate 8,136,798, forward strand.
ATTCTCAACTTTTCTTTAAAGAAAAACTAAATAGTCATCTAAGTAAACTTTCTAAATACTTGTTTGAATTTCACATATAGTGAGGATTTGAAATATAAGATGAGTGTCTTATCTCATATGCTCATACTATTGCAAGAGTTATAGTATGGAGATGTCGCCTACCTTGCATGAGGTATTAGAAATCACCGACATCTTGATGGTCATCTTCTGGTTTCTAAAGTGTAAAGTAACCTCATTCCTTAATGTGTAATGCAACAATACTCTATGTTGAGCATAACTAGTTAGCAGATTAATCATAAATGATAAAATCCTACTCCAACTAGTATTAATAATCCTCTAGCATCATTTGTACGTATACAACACTATGCTTTATAATTCGTAAATATTTGTATTAACAATAATCTAAACATTCTCAATTAGATATTGTTGTTGTCAGCTCATCTTGTTCTTGTACAAAAGTAACAACTAGTCTTATACACAATATAATATATACATGATAAATCCTTAGTTAAAAAATAAAGTTTCCATCCATGTAATAAATTATTCCAAGTGAAATATACCATTGAAGACTTGCTTGAATAGTATATTGCATTTGTGTTAGACTTAATTTTTCCGCATTTGTTTATTCCAGATAAACATTTATTCCAAGGTTGTTTGTTCTATTCCCCAAATTCCAAGCTTAAGTTTCATTCCAAGCTAAGGATCAATATCTAGCTTAATTGGAATGATATCTTCATCATATAAATTTAAAGGAAAACACATTACTCCACAATATCGGATATACTCAAAAGTTGTCTTAATTTAATCGAGAATCATTTTGTGATTAAATTCAAGATCTCGACTCCTAGATGCATGATCCAATCAAAACATGGATTGCTCAAATTTTGTATACTACATAAAGATAATATAAATTCATAACCCTTTTGATTACACACGTCCTTACAAAACGTAATCATAAAGAAAGAGTTATAAAATCTAATTGCCATATTCCTCATACAAGGAAACATATATGACAATTAATTATTTTATATAATTAATACATGCATATATAAGAAAATTTAATCACAGTTAATTGCTTAAGTATGATTAAAAACTTCTTATTAAATGTCATGCATTAATATGTATACAATTTTATCCTTATGAGTCTTTCTTCAAAAGAAACTCATTCCAACCTCATAGGTTAATATTTAGGCGAAATAACAATCAAGCTCAAAACTCGATTTGCCTTTTAAGGACTGCATCTTATCATTCATAGTTCAAAATCATTATCAGATTCAAGATGTGATAATGTGTTTTAGTAGTTAGCTGATTTACAACAATCTTCTAACTTATATCCCTCAGCATTAATATAAAATATCACTCAAGTGATGAGACATCCTTGCGGATTTATGAATGAGAGTAACATTATACTTTAGTTGACATTTTCATGTTTAACCTTAGTATGACATTAATAAGTAGATTTTATAAAGTTAATTATTTTGTTCTCAAAAACTTTGAGATTTGTATATGCTCCCACTTACTTTTGTAAGTAGAGACAATTCTCTAAATACTAAGTATTTAAGCAATAAAACCCTAATACCGATTCTTTTCTCGTGGCGACAAAAGAAAAACTGATACCCTTACACCCATAATAAAATAATCGATCCTCTATTTGCTCTAATCTGTTTTCTTCTACTTGAATCGGTCTAATTATCTACGTTTTTATTCCGTGTTCTTGCAATTTGAATTGAAGTTTAGGGTTTTCTAATGGTTTCGGCTTTTTTCTCTAGGTTTCGATTAACCAATATCTTGCTATGGAGGTCGGTTAGTGATGTTATTATGTTCTTTTAATGCATGCCTAAGCTTTGCTTGGGACCTCGTTGTGAAGATTAGGCAGTTTGCTCTTCGTGTTTTTTTGTTAATTTTGGTTTTCGGTTAGGGTTTTGTTACTTCTTTGTCGATTCGCTTTGTATGACTAATTTGGGTGATAGTAATGAGCAAGATTTGGGTAGTAATGCTAAGTCTCAACCACTAATGATTTTCTTGATTCTTACGTGATTGGGCTGCTATGTCAGCGGATACTGGTGGTCATGATGCGAATGAGCCTCTTGTTAGTCTTGGTGAGTCGATTCTTCAATCGACAATGAACCCTAATAGTAGGAATGATGAGTTTACTAGTATTGCTTACGGTTCTCGATTACGATGGACAAATGGAGCGGTTTCACTTGGTTCAAGCCCTAGTCATGGCGCACCTAGTCATGACACGCCTGAGGGTCATGATACTTTATTGAAAATTCGTGCTATTAACACATGAACATATGCCATGTATGTACATATTGATTTTACATATTGATTTAATGCCATGTATCCTCCACTCTTTGAGTTAATAGTTTTCTAAACACACTTACGCTTTCACATAAAACACTAAAACAAGCATAATTGATTTTATGATTTAGATACATATGTACAACAACTAGTGTTTACATACTGGGTTAAACATATACTTAAACTAAGTATACTAAAATGGGTAAAACTAAGTATATGCTAAATTGGGTAAATAAAAGTATATACAAAAGGGTAAATACTAGCAAATGGTTTTGACCCATAACACATGGTTTTATATATACCACTTAACCAAGTACATTGTATCTAGGCAGAAAACCATGGATCAACCCATAACCCATGACCCATGACCCTTAACCAAAAATACCCATGGGCAAAGAGGCGGACCACGGATCCCTAGCTTTGTGCTAGCGGATCCTTGTGGTAGGGATCCGTGGGATCCGGAAAGCAGAAGAATTTTCTATATAAGAGAGCCATTTCTTCTCTCTGGGTGGGCTTTTGATAAAAACTTCCCAAAGTATTCTAACCCTCTAACCTCAGATCTAAGTGATCTATGTAGTTTGTCTTTTGTTTTTGTATGATCTACTAGGTTCCTCCTAAAGGAAAGATCACCACCTCTTGAAGGCGTGCAAGCTCAAAGTCCATGAGTTGCCATGCTTCGTCATCATCAAGACAACGAAGGTTCTCTTGTTGATAGATCTACCTTTCTCCATAGATGTTGGGTTGAAGGCATTAATGAAGAATGCCGAAAGTGTCAAGATGAAAGCATTAGTGAAAGGTGCTCATTATCCGTGTCAAAGCATTAGTGAAGAATGCTAAAGGTGTCAGGCGAAGGCATTAGTGAAGGTGCCAAGCGTTGTGTCAAAGGCATTAATGAAGGATGCCAAAGAATTAAATCAAGTAGCATTTGGGAAGAATGCCTAGGTCGATATAATCGATGAGGTGCATCGTTATACATATATGTATTTGTTTATATACAAGGATGGTGATATCCTTGGTGGTGTTGTAACAAGAGTAGATCTCCTTGAGAATAGGTGTTATGTCGTGAAGGTGTAGTTCACCTAAGGTGTGAAAGAACTAGGTACTTAGCCTCTTACCTAATAAAGGGTGGCGGACGTTGTGATAGGATTGGTTCTCCTAAAGTGTGAAAGAACTCGGTGGTTAGCCTAGCACCATATAAAGGGTGGCGGCGTTGTGTTAGGTGTGGTTGCCTTGGTGTGAAAGAACTCGGTATTTAGCTTTGTCTGGAAAAGGTTAAGCGACGTTGTGAAGGCTTCTCCGCCATAAGGAGTTGGTGTAGTGTTTACGAACTCTCGAGTAGGTGACTCGGGGGTGGAGTAGGCAAGGAAGGTGTCCTTGTGGCCGAACCACAATAAATACTTGTGTCGTGGTGATGTGCTTCTTACTCTTTATCTTTCATTACGTTTATATATCTATCTATCAACGTCCAACATAAACAATCAAATAGATTGACATAAGTCGATCTAAATATTTAAAGGAAGTTTTAAATTGGTAAAACTATTCAACCCCTCTTCTAGTTTTCCACAATTGGTATCAGAGCTTCGTTACCAAGTTTCTTAAAGTATGTTGTACTTTAAAGACTTGATACGATCCGTATATGTTTGAAAACTACAAAGAAGGATTATCTTCATCATATTTTAAAATCACTATATTGGTTATTGTTGGACAATGATAGAATGCTCTAACATTTTTTTAAGCATTATCCATACTTGAGTTTGGAGCTACCAAGAAGAGCATAAAGAACTTATCTAAATATTTCTTTTCCAAAAGAATATTTAGCCAAGGTATGATTACTAATCACTTGCCTTTAATTTTATTATTGAAATCATAGTTGCATGATTTATTAGTAATTGTTCTAATAGTTTTTCTATATTAAAGTCATTATCAAAAATAGTACTCTTCGACTTATTTGTAGAAACTACACTATGATTTCATAATAATGACATTTTGGTTATTTGATAACCATTATCATTATTCATCACAAAGGTTTTATAGACCTTTCATGTATATCAATAAATATCCATGTGAAACTTCTTATGTTATAATAAAATGAGATTTTATTATAATGTTTGAAAAGCTTCCCAAGAATTACGACTAATTCTTAAAAAGGGAACCTTGTCTAATAGGAATAGCATTAAATCATCAAAACCTCAAACCACAAGTTTAGAACATTAACTCCAAAACACTAGGTATCTTAGAACTCCGAAACCAAAATTATCAAGGAAATTCTTGAGTGATTTTTTTGTCATGCGGATCCCTAAGTTTATACTAGACGGATCCCAATGAGAGGGATCCACGGATCCGTAATGAAGACTATATAAGCTAAAATGATCACATGGATGTTCCACCATCACTCATTTCACAAACTCACGAACAAAGACTCGAGTTCATTGTTCATAGGAGCTAATTGATCATTTTCTCAAGCCTAACAATCACGTGTGTAAGTTTAATCTTCACTACATTGTTAATCTAATTCCTTGATTCTTAGAATTACAATTACTTCATCTTTAAGAGTTGGGTTCAAATGGGTTTTCCATAATTTGACATCACATTGTTTTCTAAGATAATCTTAATCAAAGATTTAACATTGTTAATACAAATTAAACACATTTCTTGAACCCAACAAAGATGATGAGAGCAAAATTGTGATGAAACCCTCTAGGTTACTATTCACCATTAACACCACATTGTGGTTACATTGTTTAGGAACATCATGCCTAGTAACAAGCAACAAGATTACCAAGACACTGCCCACTACATACCCATGTATCATAGGAAAAATGGCTTAAGTCCGGACGATAGGAAAGTCTTTAAGTTGCTTGAAAGGAGACTCTTTCATGAAGGTAGAGTGGTTGATCCATCATTCCTTGCAAATACCGACATAAGGGAAGTATTTGAAACTATTGGGTTTGATTGTTTATTGGATATAAATGAGCAAATTTGCTCGGTCTTTATGCTTGAGTTCTACAAGACTATGGGTATAATTAGAAATGATGATGGATCCATCTCAATTGAATTCACCATAAATGGACATGAGTACACTCTTTCACTTGAGGAGTTTAGAAGAATAATAGGAGTTCCATCCGATGGTGTTTGTATGTATTCAAATGAATGGTCGTTAGGGAGCTACACTCTATGGTTGATCATCACGACATTTATCACACAATAATCCGGAAGCAACCACGGTAGGGACACCGTGTTTATGCCAAAGCTTCTCCTTCAAGGGTAACTAGAAAGTCGAAAGTGATCTATAGGGATCCTTTTCAAATGGAGCTTCGGAGATGTTTGCATTATATAGAAAATGGGAAAATGTGATAAGGGAGAATGTGGTGTGTCTAGTAGAAACAAGGATCACCCTAACGCATGTCTAAGCTTCATGATCTATTGTCTTGTGACCGAGAACCGCTTCAACATTGCCTACTACATGATCAAAAGAATGGCAAGTGTAAGAAGCATGGACAAGATGGTGCTTCCATATGCAATGCTTCTAACCTGTCTTGCAAAATTCATCTTTGCATTAGATCCTCTCCACAATCCTTGGATCATAGATTCTCGCAATAAGGTTATGGTACCATTAACCGAGGGTAGAACAACAAGGTTTATGGTGGAAGGCAAGAGGCCACACCCACTTCTACCGGATTCCTCGGACGAAAGGGAAAGGCAAGGAGAAGGTGGAGGTGACGGGGTAGTAACAACCCACTTGATAATATCGATCTTGACCCTTGGACTACATTAACCAATTGCCAAACATCCCTAATGAATCACCCGAATGGCAACAAACCAAGGAGTCTTCAAATGCTTCGCCAATTTCTTGAGGAAGAAGAAGTAAAGATAGTTCGATAAAGAGTGGAGGACGGGTGAAGAAGTGAAGCGAGGAAAAGAAAGGTAAGACCTTAGGAATCTAGTGTATGTTAAACAATCTCAAACAATGGTTTGTAAGCACTTTAAACTACTTGTAGTATGTAGGTATTGCCATACATTGGCACTAAACATCCTAACTTGGGTGTTTGGAAAATGAGATTTACGACCTCTTGGAGTGGTCGTCGTCACTCATTTAGTAATTTTAGTTCTTCCTACTTTGATTATTAATTGTATTAGTTGTGGTCTTGCATTTAGTTCCATAGAAACAACTAGAGAAGCATTACTACTAAGTGCAAATTGCACATTTCCGAAAGCCTTCGATGCGAGAGGCGGATCCCAAAGATTCGTACTAGGCGGATCCTCCGGAAGGGAACCGTGGGATCCGTGGTATCGATATACAATACTGATTTAGGTACTTCAAAATAGTCTACTAGATCACCTCAAACAAGTCTAACACAAGATACTAGATCAACTAAGTCTTTCTTATAGTTGAAAACCTCACTCTCATCCATGGCTTATCTAGGATACATCTTTGAAATATCCTTGATTTTTTCAACTAGTCAAAACTCACCATATTTCCGCTCCAACACTCACACATTATCAATCACGATTGATAGCACTTAGTTAGATATATTTTTCAATTTTAGCAAATTGATCTCAATCATTTTTTTCAAAATTAGGGTCAAAATTAGCTTTTTCTTATTTTTTGTAAAACCTATTAGGACATCATCTAACTTCTAGGACTTGTTATCACCATTTCCCTTATCAAATTAAATAGAATCATTATCTAATATATAGTTAGATTACCCAAAGTCAATTTTCTTGGCCAAAACCTTCATTAAGCACCATTACTTGTTATGGTTAAGGATTTGAGACATCCAACACTAAAGACTTCAAAATTAAGTCAAACCTCGAAATCCATTAATAACAAACCATACAAAAGCATAATAATTTCACCTAGACTGTTCGATAGCGGATCCACGGTCCATAACCGAGCGGATCCCTCTCGAGAAGGATCGCGGGATCCGTATGTATGCAGAGCATAAATCGACTTCTATATTCAACTCATGTCACCTTTTGGTTCTCTAACCACTCTTAGCATACATTAATTGTTCACTAGAGCTGATCAAAACCTCAAGAGCATGCTTAGTCTTCTAAGTGGTCAAGAATTTAATTCCCAAATTCAAATTATTCTTTATAAACTAAACAATCTTAGGTTTATGGCACCATCCTCAATTAGCATTCAAAAATAAAAATTAGAAGCTCACATTAGCACCTTCATCACCATGACTAAAGCTCTTAGCAACAACTCCTCAAACATAGGATCATCCAAAAGAAAGGGCCAAATGATTCATGAAATTTCATCCATCGAAACATCTCCTATTAGAGATAATGACTCTAGAATCCCACCTCATCAAACCCATCCAACAAAAGCTAAGAGAACCGCAAGGATTAGCATCAAATCTTTCCAACTAGAAAGGGATCATCTAGTTCCAAACCAAACATGGATATTTCTAACAAGCCATCACAACCTTCATTCATTGAGAATGGACTACACTCATTGAATGAGCCTCTTCCGCATCCAAACATATATTCATTGTTTCATTCATCACCAAGAACCTCCCATTCTCCAACCTTTTCATTGAATCGGAACCACCTACAACACCAACTAGCCCATCATGGGAGACAAGGAACAACCTTGATCATACGGAAGAAGCTCCATTACCACCCTCATTTTAGAACCTCTCCTACTTCTCAAAATGAAGACCCTCAACACACATTGAGTATTCTCAAAACATCCTTTTTCCTTGAAGGCCAAACCAAGACAATATTTGCCCAAATTGTCTAAAAACTCAAGGACTTGTTCAAGAAGTACGAAATGAGATACATTTCATGTTCAATCATCTTCTTGCAAAGTTAGATCAACTCAACAAGTCCACCCATCCTTAGACTTAAGCACATTGTCACATTTTAAATCCCGATATAAGATTAGTATTAGTAGTACTTATTTGGCTAGTTCATTCTCTTAGTTTTTAGAGATTTGGTTGTGTATCTCTTGTTTTATTGAATGAATACTTATATGCCATGATTATTATGTGTGTTGTGCTTGTTATATTATACATTTATTTCATTCCCTCAAGTAGCACTCCTTGACATTTCTTCCTCAACAAGAAACTGTAGCAGATAAGCGGATCCCTTCCGGTTAACTAGGCGGATCCTCCTTGAAAGGAACCGTGGGATCCGTGGTGCGAGCACAAATTTCTACTAACTTGAGTCTCTTTGCAGAAATTATGCACTATACTCTTGTTTTTCTAACCTTTGTTTTGTAGTTATTCAAAATACACATGAAAATATTGACACCATAAAGCTAGGGAGCTTGTGTCAAACGACATTGCAAAATCATTTGCAAACTTAATCCAATTTTGGGTTACACTTCATGACGCCCCATTGCAAACATTGCAATATCTAAGGGGAGCACGTTCGTCACTTAGACGAACCATTTGCAAACTTGATTGCAAACACAATTAGTTTATTTTACGTTATGTCCTTGACCCCCTTTCAAAGGGATGGACTCGTCAAGGGGAGTTAAGGCGAGTACCATTCCGTACTTGCTCTCTTTACAATTTTTTTCTCTTATAAAAATTGTGTTAGTTTCTTTAACACTTTTGTTTCGACAAAAGGGGAGAAGAAAATAAAACTAAATTCAAACTTTTACTTAATTTTAGATTTTAACTTAAAATAATTTTATGTTTTGTCATCAACAAAAGGGAGATTGTTAATACAAATAAGCGTGTAAGCGTTTATTTATATTTTACGATCTTCTAATGTTTTGTCGATAACAAATATAAAATCATTTTAACGAAACAAATAAAGTACGTAAATAGTTTGAGTTAATAGTTTTCTAAACACACTACGCTTTCACATAAAACACTAAAACAAGCATAAGTGATTTTATGATTTAGATACATATGTACAACAACTAGTGTTTACATATTGGGTTCAACATATACTTAAACTAAGTATACTAAAATGGGTAAAACTAAGTATATGCTAAATTGGGTAAATAAAAGTATATACAAAAGGGTAAATACTAGCAAATGGTTTTGACCCATAACCCATGGTTTTATATATACCACAACCAAGTACATTGTATCTAGAGAGAAACCATGGATCAACCCATAACCCATGACCCATGACCCTTAACCAAAAATACCCATGGGCAAAGAGAGGCGGACCACGGATCCCTAGCTTTGTGCTAGCGGATCCCTTGTGGTAGGGATCCGGAAGCAGAAGAGAATTTTCTCTATAAATAGAGAGCCATTTCTTCCTCTAGGTGGGCTTTTGATAAAAACTTCCCAAGTATTCTAACCCTCTAACCTCGGATCTAAGTGATCTATGTAGTTTGTCTTTTGTTTTGTATGATCTACTAGGTTCCTCCTAAAGGAAAGATCACCACCTCTTGAAGACGTGCAAGCTCAAATTCCATGAGTTGCCATGCTTCGTCATCATCAAGACAACGAAGGTTCTCTTGTTGATAGATCTACCTTTCTCCATAGATGTTGGGTTGAAGGCATTAATGAAGAATGCCGAAAGTGTCAAGATGAAAGCATTAGTGAAAGGTGCTCATTATCCGTGTCAAAGCATTAGTGAAGAATGCTAAACGTGTCAAGACGAAGGCATTAGTGAAGGGTGCCAAGCGTTGTGTCAAAGGCATTAGTGAAGGATGCCAAAGAATCAAATCAAGTAGCATTTGGGAAGAATCGTGGGTCGTATAATCGATGAGGTGCATCGTTATACATATATGTATTGTTTATATACAAGGATGGTGATATCCTTGGTGGTGTTGTAACAAGGAGTAGATCTCTTTGAGAATAGGTGTTGTGTCGTGAAGGTGTAGTTCACCTAAGGTGTAAAGAACTAGGTACTTAGCACGGTACCTAATAAAGGGTAGGCGACGTTGTGATATGATTGGTTCTCCTAAGGTGTGAAAGAACCGGTGGTTAGCCTAGCACCGTATAAAAGGGTAGGCGACGTTGTGTTAGGTGTGGTTCACCTTGGTGTGAAAGAACTCGGTATTTAGCTTTGTCTGGAAAAGGTTAAGCGGCGTTGTGAAGGCTTCTCGCCATAAGGAGTTGGTGTAGTGTTTACGAACTCTCGAGTAGGTGACTCGGGGGTGAGTAGAGCAAGGAAGGTGTCCTTGTGGCCGAACCACTATAAATACTTGTGTCTTGGTGATGTGCTTACTCTTTATCTTTCATTACACGTTTATATATCTATCTATCAACGTCCAACATAAACAATCAAATAGATTGACATAAGTGGATCTAAATATTTAAAAGGAAGTTTTAAATTGGTAAAACTATTCAACCCCTTCTAGTTTTCCACGGAGAGATCGTGGTGTCGATTACGAAGATGAGGTGGTTACAACCCATTTGATGAGTCCGCTAATCTATTCGGTGGTGGCCAAGAGTTTGAAGATGAGTATGATGACTATGACTACGATGACTATGCAAAGCGGTTTCGATCTTCCAGAATTTGGATGCTTTTAATGCCATGTATGGCACTAAGCTTCAAGGACCTAGGAAGTAATTTTCTTCGTTATGTCCTATGTTATCATTTGATTAGTGGTTTGTTTTCTTGTTTAGAAAATAGGTAGTATCTTGTTATGTAAGCTTTATGCCTATGTAACGGGTGAGATGTGGGATTTCACTCATATCCATTGTACTAAAACGTTTTTTGGTTAATATATTTACGAGTGTGAGGATTACTCCCTTTACCCAAAAAAAGTATTTAAGCAATAATAATTGTTTTTATTGGGAACCACAAAATACATTTTAAGTTATCATCTCTAGATTTCTTAATAAAATGCTTCATAAGATTTTAACAAATTCAGAACTTAAATCAAGACATAATGGAATTCCTTCCAATAACTCAAATTAGGGTTTATAGAAAAACTCTAATTTCGTGTCACTCTTTAACCAAAATTTCTAGCAACATTTTTGTGTTTCGTCAAGCTAGGAAGAACATCAAAACTACAATCTTCAAGCTAGGAAGTATAGAATAATTAAAAATCCAAAAGGATTTAAGATTCAATTGGTTTGAGTGGAAAAACCTAAAATCCCTAATGAATTAGGGTTTTCAGTTATGTATTGTCTTGAATACCTTCTAGGTTTGAACTATATTGAGTGTATCCATGACACACGCAATTTTGTAACCTTGATATATTTTGGAGCTAGAGCAATTAAAGCTATCATGAATCAAACAATATGAAAAGGTTTGTTTCATCACATTAGATATACCATAACAAAAGTTGTATTCTATGAGTATTAGAATTGTGAAACTATATCGTAATTCCATACAAAACTTAATTCTCTTTGGACCAAATACTTGTCAATTTGGGTCAAGCCAAATTGCATATTAAGTATTTATAAACCAAGTGCATGCTATAATGTATATTCATTGAATAATACAAGAACCTTATGTTCTTGTGTTCGCAAGAAGACATAACTGTTCAAGAATTATATGTTCATGTGTTTACAAGAAAATAGAACATGTCAATAATACATTATAAGTCTTTGAATGATTCAAATGCCTCATGTTTATGTGTTAACTAGAAGACATAACAATTATACTATATATACTTTGTGTTATAAGTCATTGAGTAATTCAATGAATTTATAATTATATCTTAACATGTAAGCATAATTATACTAACAAAAGTAATCATGAACGCAAACTCTTGAGTTCTTTAGTAATTTCAAGTTAATTTTATACTTCAGAATTATAATCGTTATCATATAACCATAATTATGTTGACTAAAACATGTAGTCAAATGTTGAAGTATCTTTACACTATATCATGACATTTGAATGTAGTAGGGCAACAAACATCTTGCATCTTCAAGTCCTAGTAGAATCATTATTAGAATGTAGTAGGCAACAAACATCTCACGTGTTTAAGTCCTAGTAGAATTCTTATTTACATGTAGTAGGGCATTAAACATCTAACGTGTTTAAGTCCTAGTAGAATTATTAGTTTCCTTTACCTTACGGCCAAGGATACCAATAATATTGTTGTTCCTTGCACACTTTGAGATTTCTCCCACTTGTGTAAGGCACAACATCATATTATGAAAATAAACAACACGTGATTGATTGTCTAAATAATATGATAATGTCATAGATATTATAAGCAGTTATAGAACCATAACCTGTAATAAGATATTGTGGGTTACTATTCTATAGATAACGCTTCAGAGAGCGACATCAGGAAGGCAACGTGTTATCTAATAAAATAAAATGCAATGTTCCTTTAAGCAATGGTTGTTCATATTCGGAAAGTAATGATTTATTTCAAAGAAAGTTTGAAATTATATGGGTGACTACCAGGAAATAAATCTCAGTAGCTCCATCGAAATTGACAACATTACAAGAATGTTATTTCAGTAATAAAATGCAATTGCTCCCACTGGATTTGTCAACATTGTAAGTGTTACATTTCAAGTAGAAAGCATATAGAAGTTTTATATACTTTCCTATTCTCTTCAAATGCCTACGAGTAGCATATACTTAGGTATTGAACAGAGTATATGAAGTCCTACTTATTGTAGATGAAGGACTAGCCACTCATGCTATCATTTAACTTGAATCTTTAGCATGCAATTCCTCCTTTATTGTCTACATAGCCCTAGGGTAATTAGCACTTTAGGAATAATGAGTCCAGAAAATTACCTAGAGAATGTTCTAGTAATTTCTTTACTCTTTGCGCTTTAAACTCATACATCGTGACAAGTGCAGGATGTCATTTATTTTGATAGCTATAAACACAATGTTTTCTAGTTACACAAAATATTCTATCTTTCAATAATTTCTAGACCACAAAAGGATAATGAAAGATTATCAGTGAGTTTAAGTTTAGTAATCCTATCTTAGTTTGTCAACTAAGGAGAAAAGATAGGAATAAGTCTCACTCTTCTTACTGTGAAAAGAGACTTAGTTTGTCTTTCAAAGAAAACAACTTTGTTTACGAATTACGCTGTAATCAACACAATTTATTCATAACATAGAAAGTTCAATAATAGTATTTTCGATAATTATATTCTTAAAAGTATTAACTACCCAATTAATTACTAATTAAGACTAAGATCCATCTTGCACTCCCACTTAATTACCGTAGGTCCGACCAAGGTATAAAAATAGGACAAGAGGTAAAGGATTTAGCCGTTAATTACATAATGCAACTCTTAGATTTATGAGACCGATCAAGACATTAGTAGAGAAGTAATAATGTTATGAGCATGTTTAGTTCTCATCTTATGCCTCGGGTTCAAGGTCCGATCAAGCCAACTCGAAATAAGTCAACCAAGTATGAACGTAAAATAACCAAAGGTCCGACCTGCTTAAATAATCACCATGGGTTGGAAAGGCCCCGAGGTCGACAGAGAATTCAATCCAAATGCACGTGTTCATAGTTGGATGGCATAGACTTAAAATTAACAAATATGTATGCACATACATGTGGTAAAAGTCGTACAAAGAAGCATGCAAAACAACTTTGTAACACTAATTTTAAAACTTTGGTAATGACACCGTAGTGATCATCATGGTTCACTGTAGCTCCAATCGAACTCACGGAGGCGAGAGGACCGTGTCGTCACCAAGCAATAACCTAGACATCCTTTCGGTGTGTATTGGGCGCACCTCCTTAAACCTCCTTTATAGTTTGTTCTAGTGGGAAGCAAATACATCCCAAGTGTCCATAGCGTCTAGTTTTAAATTCATGAAAACTTGTTTCAATAGTTTAGGTCACTTTATTTAACAAAAACGATTTTCCACGAATCAAATAGCAGGTCACAATGAGCATGATACTTAGGCGTGTAAATAAAGACCAATATTGATGTTATGGTTACGATATGTATTATTCCATATTGCATACAATTAGGTGTCAAAGCAAGTAACAATAATGCACATAATGGAATCACAAACATATAAGCATAAACATCAATATAAACACATAATGTTTCGAGTTCTCACGCGAGTCTTCCCCAAAAGGAGAACCATTAGACCGTTACTAGGTACGAAACCTAGATCGCCCCATACATCACAAAAAGCAGTTGAGTGGGTCTTATAGCCGAAAAAAATATATAAAAAGCATGGCAATCTTAATTAACAAGTAATTACGCTCTTTTATGTATTTTAATATCAGTATAATTCTAATTAACAATTAATTAATTCTAATTAGTGTGTGCCTTGTTATTTTTTATTAATATATGGCAAGTATTGCATATAGTTGTCAAAACAAAATAAAACGAATAACTAAATTAGATTTCATGCAATCTTTTAAACAAGTTTATTAAAGAAACATGTAACCCATACCGCAAAACGAGATGGCTCGTGATGCCATCGTTGGGATTTAAGAACTACGTTAGCTAAGTAACACATGCGAGTACGCATCGGTTTGGATCTAGTTATCGCATTAGGTTAACGCGATTAATAAACAATAATTGAATAAAAGGTAAATTAGGAAACTAACCTTTGGCGATTAATGCACGCAAGTGAACGAACAAGAATACCAATATAAAACCCAAAGTATCTAAAGTAGATACCTCACGAGTATCACACACAACACGAAACGAGCACGCCTCGATATGAGCTAGTCGAGAACGATACACAATCAACCATTTGATAAACCACTTGAATAACTCGAAAAGAAACCCCAAGACCAAGTCTCCTTTTTCGAGTGCATAGTCTCGCTAGTCATCTTCGTGATACTCAAGATGAGGAAGAAGAAGTCTCCACCCGCTTAGGGCGGAACTTAAAGGGTGAAGATCGAGTCAAGAAGAATGATGGATTCAAATGGTGATGACAATAACTCACCGAATCCTTAAGACCTCTCCAACTACCTACACTAAAGACAAACCAAGTAGAAGATCAAGGATGTAAAGACTAAAGAATGAGCAGGACATGGCGGATAAGTTTGAATCGATAAGATGAAGTACTTATCAACCAAAGTCAACTTTCACGAATAGCAAAAGATCGTGCTCGGTGTCATCACTAAACTTAGAAAGTAGTCTTGTCTCTTACCTAGAATAGTCTTTAAAGTGAGACAAATACATCAAGATTTTGTCTTCAGATGATATCGGTTGTCACTTAGAAAGAGTCAAATATCATACATGTATAAATAGCATAAGAGATGGAGTGAAAGATTAAGCTTGTGAATTGTAAAACACACATACACGCAAGCCATCTTTTCACCTCCAAATACAACTTTATCCACGAGATAGCTCGGTGGGTTCTAGAGTTGTGCTCTGACTTAGCCCCGAGCTTAGAGAGAGTCACCAAACTTTGTCATTTCCATCCCAAGTACTATTCCGCAAGTACTTGGGTAACGATTCTTTTATGAATTTCTAATAAAGAATATGATGTTGAAAATTACTTTTGTGTTTTACTTGCTTTAATTTCACCATTGTTCATTGTTAAAATTGTTTTAAGTACTTAATTGTTTTTAAACGATAGTGAATAGGAACAACAACAACAACCTTGTCTTGGGTTAAAGCTTGATCGACAAGCCAAGAACCCAAACAAAAACCCACGCCTTTTGTCTTGCCCAATCGGTTGGTATTCAGGCCCAAGGCAACCAACCAAACCGACCAACATCCATTCCAAGAATAGTCCATGGGTCGTGCAAAGCATCGGGTCAAGTTACATGCATAATCACGGGTATATACTTCAAGTATTAATATCGCTCGACACGCACTCGTGTTTATCATGTGTGCCTCCATAGGCTCACACAATTTTAGTGTTTACGCGTGTTTTAAACTCCCACAATCCAACAAGTTTATCATTGGTTACAAGAATGGGGGTATTACTCATGTTTTTACTGTCACGTACGTCATCTAATGATGGGGAAATTAGGAGGTTACGCACATTGCTTATAGGACCTAACACAATCTTAGATTGAAAGTATATGCATTTAAGATGTTGTGCTCATATCATCAATCTAGTGGGATAAATGTCGACATTGGGGAGATCATTTACAGTGATCTCGTAACCAAGCTACAGAGCAAATCTAGGGCTAAATATATCTCATATCCTAGATTTGTCTCTTGTGCTTCGCTGAAGTGTTTGGGTTGCAATTACCCTCGTGATGGAAAATTTTGTGCTTTACCGGCATCCCGAGTAAATCAAACTTTCAAAAGACCCATCCCAAGTCCCTAATATTGAATTGACGCCCATATGATTGTCAGAATAATCGAGTGGATCGGTGTCTCCAAACCCCGCCTCTAAAAAGAAAGGGAAGTCTCGATCGACTAAGACTAAACCCAAGTCTCGTGGCCCCGAGGCTTGAGGAACATGACCCAAGAGGCACAAAAGCCCCAGATCGAACAAACATCCATTGGTGACTGTGCATCATCCACCCCATGACAACGAAGGACACCGATATATCACAACATCGGTGCCTTGGTCACAACCACTACTCCCAAGATCCGTAGGAAACATACAACCCACGGTAGGGGAGCGCCCACAACGCCCAGTGATGACATTAGCAAATCCAAGCCTTTGTATGAGGGCACACCGATCGATCCCAAAGACTCGTAGGAACCGTGACAACCCACCGATAGGGATATCATCATCACAGACTCTGCTAAAGGCACTCGAAAATACCCATCGTTGTCTCGTGGGTCTAAGGGGACAAAGACTCTGAGGAAAGAAAACCTACCGATATGGAACCCAAAACCAACCCGACTCAGAGAAGGCACTGGAAACTCCACCAAAGTTCCGAGGGGTTAAAGGGGACAAAGACTCGTAGGATTAATACCACCACGATATGGAACCCATCACCAACCCTCGTTAACCGTTGTCGATGTTATGGAATACTCTTTCTCAAGATGAGCTTGTCGACATCGATGATGAAATTTATCACCGGGAATCAACAAGAGCCTCACCGATCCACAGAGCACACCGAATCACCATTCCACCGAAAATGATGACCTCTTCCTCCACCGATGAATTTGCAAGATTTGATAATGTTCTTCCACTTCATCGAAAGGCGACTTGTTCAGTGGATCACCAAAGCTTCAAGGAAATTATACTGGGGTCACCGCAACATTGTGGGAACAACATGAAGTTGGTGCAAGTTATGTAGATCCAAGGTCGAGGTCCAAGCCTTTGATGAAAATGTTCATGAGCATGTGGACTTGATGTATGACACCATTCACGTATGTGATGAAAATTTGGCTAAATTCTTCGACATCTTCGTGAGTGTTGGCACAACTAGATGAAATCAAGGAATATGTCAGAAGACCCGTGCTCAACTCTAAAGTGTTGGAGGCTACCGAGGCGCACTTGAAACAATCATCCAACCTCACTAAACCGCCGAAACCCTAAAATCAAGCAAATGTTGTGGTCTTCATTCTTCATCCATCCCTTCAAACTACATTGAGCTCGTGAACACTCAAATGGCTACGCTGGCTGTGCATCTACTTCCTGGCCTTGAATCTTGGGCCACGATGACTACTTTGGAAGTGTCTCGGGCTAATTTAGAAGCTAAGGTCACCGGCATTCAAAAAGATACTGAGATATAAAGGCCATGCTCACCGAAATTTATCAAGCCTTCATGGTCAAGCCGCCACCCCTCAAAGACCAACACTAACTCTTGCCCTCACCGACGCTTCTTAATAGTTGAGGGAGAATATTCTAAAGAAACTCCTCTTCACGGTGAGGGGAGCCAACACCACCTGGGCCTCGAATACCCATCTCATCACTTCCACCACAAACATCAACAACAACAACAACATCGAAAGTCACAACACCTATCATGACAACAACACCACCCTTGGTTGCATCATATTCTCGTGACGGGACAAAGGAAAAGGCAAAATGACAATTATCGAGCTCGAGAAGATTCCTTACAAAATCGGTGATGATCAATACCTTCTCACACCTCAACAAATAACCAAATATCTTGCTAAAGAAGAAAGGAGATTGACACAAGTCATGGATGATAAGAAGATTAAGGAAGCACTGGTTAAAGTGATTGCGAAGAGGCGAGAATGTGGAATTGATCCAAAGAAGCCTCGAAAAGCGGTCAGCGGACAAAGGTTCAAGGATGCTCAGCAAAAAAATGGTCGAAATGAAAAAAGCAGTTGGAAGAAAAGAAGAAGAAAGTCAAGCCCTCAAAGCAAGCGTAATCGAGCACTACAATCGGACGATGACAAGTCAAGGCTGCCGAAAAGATCACAGATGTCAAAATCATCCCGCATCCAAACCACTGCAATGAACGCTCTGGGAGTTGATAAGAGACATTTCAAGTTCATGATCCCTAAAATTCACCGACTTTGGGATCATCAACTCGATGAACTCGTCCAATAATTGAAAAGAAGCAAAATGCGGTGGTTAAGGAGCGATGAAAATGCTCAAGAAAAGATATAAAAGATCGAGGGATGCACCAAAGACAACTGGAATTCAATGCTTTAATCGCAGACCTCAAGGATCTCAACCACAATCATCCACCGCAAAGGAAAGGGTTGAGTTCCAACTGAGATAAAAGTGCACGGATTCGAATGCAATAGGGAACCGCTGGAAGGTGTTAAGTTCGTGAACTGCTTAGTGATTGAAAAGCATGAAAGAGGGTTATTCCACATTGATGTCTATGGAAACCCAAGATTTCAAAGATGGAGGATATTGATCAGCCGGTGTAGCCGCAATGCCGAGATACATACCGGTGGCCTCTCGGATCCAACCTCAAAGAAACATCGAGTTCATCAAGACACGAATGCCAAGATAAGAGACCATCCCGACAGGAAACACTCATCACCAAGATAGTCAAGCTTGAAGCACCGGGAATCCATCCGGACCGACATCATTTAGATTTATCTTTTGTACTAGTGATAGGAACCTTGTAATTTGATCAATAAACGATGTATGTTTTGTTAAAATATTCAAGTGTTCCTTATTGTATTCATTAGTACATTTAGTGTGAGAAAAGCTTATTTGCTCACTTACATCGATCAATCACTTAGGCTATTTGTATATCCAAATAGGGAGACATTGGGTTCATTAAATACCCAAACCCTTAATCTAGGATTTGAATAGAAAATAGCCCAAGTGTTTAGTCCGTTAAACACTAACAGTCACCGAGTGCATAGTCTCTCGGTGAGTCATCTTCGTGATACTCAAGATGAGGCAAAGAAGAAGTCTCTCCACCCGCTAGCGGAACTTAAAGGGTGAAGACCGAGTCAAGAAGAAGATGATGGATTCGGTGGTGATGACAATAACTCACCGAATCTTAAGACTCTCCAACTACCTACACTAAAGACAAACTCAAGTAGAAGATCAAGGATGTAAAGACTAAAGAATGAGCAGACATGGCGGGATAAGTTTGAATCGACAAGACTAAGTACTTATCAACCAAAGTCAACTTTCCCGAATAGCAAAGATCGGGCTCGGTGTCATCACCGAACTTAGGAAAGTAGTCTTGTCTCTTACCTAGAATAGTCTTTAGAATGAGACAAAATACATCAAGATTTTGTCTTCAGATGATGTCATTGTCACTTAGGAAAGAGTCAAATATCATACATGTATAAATAGATAAGAGATGGAGTGAAAAGATTAAGCTTTGTAATTGTAAAACATACATACACGCAGCCATCTTTTCACCTCCAACACAACTTTATCCCCGAGATAGCTCAAATGGGTTCTAAGAGTTGTGCTCGGACTTAGCCCGAGCTTGAGAGGAGTCACCAAACTTTGTCATTTCAATCCCAAGTACTATTCCAAGCACATGGGTAACGATTCTTTTGATTAATTTCTAATAAAGAATATGATGTTGAAAATTACTTTGTGTGTTTTACTTGCTTTAATTTCTACCATTGTTCACCGTTAAAATTGTTTTAAGTACTTAATTGTTTTTAAACGATAGTGAATAGGAACAACAACAAAACAACCCTTGTCTTGGGTTAAAGCTTGATCGCAAGCCAAGAACCCAAACAAAACCCACGCCTTTGTCTTGCCCGATCGGTTGGGTATTCAAGGCCCAAGGCAAACAACCAAACCAACCCACATCCATTCCAAAATAGTCCATGGGTCGCAAAGCATCGGGTCAAGTTACATGCATAATACGGTATATACTTCAAGTATTAATATACGCTCGACACGTACTGTGTTTATCATGTGCGCCTCTATAGGCTCGCCACAATTTTAGTGTTTACGCGTGTTTTAAACTCCCACAATCCAACAAGTTTATCATTGGTTACAAGAATGGGGGTATTACTCATGTTTTTATCGCCACGCACGCCATCTAATGATGTGGAAATTAGAGGTTACGCATATTGCTTAAAGGACCTAACGCAATCTTAGATTGAAAGTATATGCATTTAAGATGTTGTGCTCATATCATCAATCTAGTGGTAAGAGAGGGTTTAGAGGAACAAAATTCTTTTTGTTGCAAAATCGTGAATGCGGTGAAGTATTTGAGATCATCATTGGGTAGGCAATAAAGTCAAAAAGGTGTCGAGTTTTGGTCGATTTGAATTTAGTATAGAAAACTTGTTACATTCTACTACACTAGTCACAATGCATCAATGTAGAAAATTTGCACGATTGATTTGAATTCAACTTTTGTGATAGGTCTTTTTTGGAATATTTGAGGATTTTTTATGATGTGACAAAGAAGATTTCGGGGTGTAAGCATGTGACAAGCAATATGTTTGTGAAAGATCTTGTCACAATGCATGCCACTATTTAAAAATGTGTCGACATGCTCTTGAAAATAAAAGAAAGATTGTCTTATCAATGAAAGCTAAATAAAGTATTGGGACAATGGGATAATCTGAATGTTTTGTTGTATGTGGCCTTGGTATTAGATCCTAAATAAGTTGTCTTGAATTTTCTTTTGGACCCGATTTATCCTAAAAGCGAACATCCACATAAACATCCAATCAAGGTGACCAAGTTCCGAAACGATTGAAAACATTGTCCGCGAAAACTATTGAAATTTGTAAAATTATGGAGGATGCTCTTAAAGAGTTGTATGTGCACTACAAGATCAAACTCGACAAACATAATTCATTTGATGTTTTAGGTTGGTGGAATCAAAATATGATGAAGTTTCCGATACTGTCACAAGTAGCTAAGCATGTGTTAGCAATGCCAATCTCGACCGTTGCATCGGAGTCGGCATTTAGCACTTGTGGAATGGGTTATTGATAAATATAGATGCTCTCTTACGCCTAAGACCGTGGAAGCTCTCATTTGTGCACAAGATTGGTTATGGTCTACACCGGCAGATTTGCAAAATATGCCCATTAATGGCTTTACTTAGTACTTGAAGAGATGGTGGAAATTTGGAGAAGTTAGAACTTGGTAAGTAATGCAACTTGATTTAACTATGTTAATTTTCCCGCCTACGTTATACTAATCCACTATATATATATATATATATATATATATATATATATATATATATATATATATATATATATATATATATATATATATATATATATATATATATATATATATATATATATATATATATATATATATATATATATATATATATATATATATATATATATATATATTTGTTTATATATGTTTTCATCGAAAAAATAACACAATAACTCTCTCAACATTAAGTTTAGTCATGAAGTAAGTATCAAATATTTCCTTGTTTCTTATACATCTAACATTATACTTGTAGTTGTTTTCCGTTAATGTTTATCCCGGTTATATTTTCGCTACAATGTAATGCAACCAACTCATGAAATACAACCAGAGAGTGAGTTCAATATCAACCTCGTAGTAACAAAGTCTACCGTGTTGAAGTTTAATGACACATTCATAAAGGAATAGGCTTTATTTTGGATGAGAAACAAATAATGCAACGAGTTAGTCGGAGTAAATTGCGACTAAGATATCCACTTCCAATCTATACATAAGTGTAAAGAAGTGAAACATAACCATATGGCAAAGAAGTGAAACAATGCTTTTGTTCGGGCTATTTTCTCAATTTACTTATTAAAACTTCGGTAGGTGTTTGAATCCATGAAGTTTTCATGATATGTGATGGAGTTTGATGTTGATGTTAACTATGCAAAGACACATGAAAGTTAAAAGAAGACTATTTTAGAGATTGTGGTTTTATGTTTAGACGCTTGTGTTGCAATTTAAGATATTGTCGAATTGTTATCTTTTAATTTGTTGGTTTTATTAAGTTGTTGGATTTTTATTGATGGCTTTAGTTATTGAGATAACATTGTTGGGCTTGAAAATAATTTGTTGGGGTCACTTTATTGGCCATGAACTTAATAGATAAAGAAAAACAAACACAAATTTTGGGCTAGATTTGCCCAAGTACAATGGGTAACCGAACAAACCGAGAAACCAATCAAAAATCGAAAAGCCGAACCGAAAAAACCTAACGGTTTCGGTTATGTTTATGAAAAAACCGAATATTCGGTTTCGGTTTTCGCCTAAAACCGACCCAAACCAAACCGCTCACATCCTCGTAAAAATAGCTTAAGTAGTTAATATCTTAACATTACTATTGTAGAAAAGCCTACAAGGCCGAATAATCGCCTAGGCGCTAATCGGCTACTAACCTTTTTGATTTGTTCAAATCGGTCATAAAAGGGTCAACAGTGGTCAACGGTGGTAAAACTTATCGAAACCTGCAAGTCCCGCTGGGAATACTATAAACTTGTCAGAATCTTGTTTTAATCACTTATAGTAATTGTTTATGTCTATTACAAGTTGCTTTTGAATGCAAATTTTGCCAGAAATACCAAAAACTCATAAAAAAAATACCCAAAATTTGCCAACAATGTCAATCCAATTATTTACCAATTAATCCGGTTTAAACTAATTACAAGCTAAAAAATGATCAACCGACCGTCTACCAACTCGCGGTTTCTCCAACTTTGCTTAACAACAATTAATTTGTCTAAAGTGATTATGAATTTCATGTGATATGACAACATCTTATCCACTAAAGTTTGATTGGTCATTCCATGATCCTACGAGGTTTTGTCACACGAGTCACGTAATACTTTTATTCGCAGATTTCAAGCATCTTATAACATCCGGTCTTTAAGTCGTGGACATAGTGACAAAACATTGACCACACCTTATACTATACTTAAAAACATGAATACACCTTTGTTTTAACTTAGATCTCTTTTATACTCAAAATTCTAACTAGATATTTTAAACCCTTAATAACATTTGGCACCATATTCTTAGCCGATACTGAAGTCATAATTCACTTAACAACTCTAACACGACTTTAAAAAATCCTAAAATGTGAGATAGTCGAGGCGTTAGCTAACTACTTTTGATTGGTGTAACATACCGAGAGAAATGGTAAAAGTAGGGTGTCAATTTTGACCCGACTTGAAACACGACTTGAAACCGACACTAAAATTAATAGGTTCGGGTTGAGTCTAAATTGATTTCGGTCGGGTTTGGTCGATTCATCTAACCCGCTTATTAACAAAAGTTAGGTTCGGGTTGAGAAAAAAAAGTAAACGGTCGACCCACAACCCGCTTAAGATTTTTCTTAAATTAAAATTATTTATACTCATTATATGTTAATGGGTTAAACGGGTCAACCCGAAAACCTATTTAACCTGTTTAACTCGTGTTATGTGCCAATTTTTGTATATATAACTGGTTAAATGGGTTAACCCGAAACCCGTTTAACTTGTTCAACTCGTGTAACATATTTAACCCGCCAACCCAAGTATACATACGGGTTAAATGGGTCAGATTCGGGTTATGTGTAAACAGGTTACGGTTAACATAGTAGACCCGATGATTTAAATTGTCAAGTTCGTTGGAGTTTTTGACCCGCCAACCTCACAACCCAAACCCACAACCTAAACCCGACCAATTGCTACCTCTAGGTAAAACTTTAGAAGAATATTATGTACCACTTATGAATGATTTATAATTATAGAACCAAAGTTCCAAAAGATAAATTTCACACTAGCTTAGGTATAGTGGATTTCAAGTTTGTATAAGCATGAATGATGTAGCTACAAAACAGTTGTAGCTTTTCATGCAATTACTTTAGTAACTTTTTGTTCTTTAAATTTTGTCTAGTACTTTAAACAAATGAGTTTTGACTTTCAAAACTATTTCACAGGCCACTTTATTGGATATATTAGGGGACGTTTGGTATGACTGAATCACAAAGAATAAGAATGTAGTGCAGAATGGAATGATAAAGAAAGAGAATGACTCTTTGATAAAAGAACGGATTTCACTGTTTAGGGAAAATAGGGAATATAATGTCAGAATTGATGAGAGAAATCATTCTTGTGTTTTGTATGAAAAAAAAATATAAAAAATAAATAAAAATCAAGCTGATTTATTTTGGGTACTATCATGTCGTATAATTTTATATATGTTACAAATTCTTCACTAAGAATTCATATATAAATATATCATCTTTCTATTCTATCTGCGTCAGTTGTTAAAACAAGATACCAAATTGTTAATAACTAGTATATACGATACGAAAGCGGATCTATTAAAAAGAGAGTAATGTTTACAAAGTGTAAAAAGTAATATCAACCGTTGGATCCGTCAAGATTACAAAAGAGGGAAATCTACACATAGGGGCATGATGGTAATTCCAATAAACAACCACCATCTCAGATCACCACCGCCATAACGAAACCTGCCTTCCCCGTTGTTGTTGAATTCGATGACATCATCATCTCCTCCGATAATCATTTCGTAACTGTCGTCGTCTTCGTCTTCTTCGCAGACTTGGATGACATCATCATCGTTTCCAGTGATGGTTTTGATGTTGAAGATCAAGGTCATCAAACTCGTTCAACATTTTTGGAATAAAGAAAAGAAAATGGGTTGTTGTGCACCAATGACTCTTTTTGATGTTTATATGCCAATGGATCATGGGTCACGTGTACATTTGCTTTATTCTTGTAGTTTCAAATTTAGTCATCTTTTCCTTTTGTGTTATTTTCTAATGTTCGACTAGGGTTTTAAAGTGATTTTAAACAAGGAGGTGACATGTGTAATGCTGTAGATGTGTACGTGTTAGTAAATGATGTAAAATACTAATGAAGAGAGGACAATATCATCGTTTTGATGTATGTTCCACCATGATCTCAATTATTTAGATATAGGAAAATGATTTGCATGACTAAATTTGATGCCTAAATATATGCCTAACTCTAAGATCATGACACATGGCAAGATTAATGGTGAGGATTATGAAAGAGAAAGTATGCATTCCACATGTCACATGATGAATTATTTAGGCATGAATTTATTCATATGAATTGGTCTCTATCATTACTCTTAGATAAATTTCATTAGTAATTTTTATGTATGTTCTGTTTTCTTTTTTTAGTTGATCAATTAGTTCATCAATGTTCATCAGTTCATCAATTAGTTGTTCATTAGTTTATTAATTGTTCATCAGTTCATCAATTAGTTGTTCATCAGTTCATCAATTGTTCATCAGTTCATCAATTTTTATGTATGTTCCACCATGATCACAATGTTCATCAGTTCATCAATTAGTTGTTTATCAGTTCATCAATTAGTTATTCATCAGTTTATCGATTAGTCTTGTTCATCAGTTAGTATTGTTCATCAATAAAAAGAGTTGTTCATCAGTTATCTTAAATTTTGTCTATCAGTTACATCGCAATATTCATCAGTTAGAGTACGTTGTTCGTCGAGTACCATCTTTTCAAAAAATTACATTATTCATCGCTCATCGTTTTCTTTTCAAAAAATCACAATGTTCATCAATTCATCAATTAGTTGTTCATCATTTCATCGCTTTTTTTTTTTTTTTTAAATCACAATGTTCATCAGTTCATCAATTAGTTGTTCATCAGTTCATCAATTAGTTGTTCATCAGTTCATCGATTAGTCTTGTTCATCATTAGTATTGTTCATCAATAAAAAGAGTTGTTCATCATTTCTCTTAAATTTTGTTCATCAGTTTATCGGTTTTCCAAAAAAGAATCCTAATGTTCATCAGTTTATCGGTTTTACAAAAAAGAATCCTAACGTTCATCAGTTGTCGAAAAAAATTATAATGTTCATCACTTATAGTCACAATGTTCATCAGTTTATCATTTGGTTGTTCATCCGTTAAAAAAACCAAAAAAACCTAACAAAAATAACAAAACATGTAGTTTGGTATACCAATTAGTTCATTTAAATGTACTTTATAAGAAAAATATCTTTTAGGCATTTTATCAAACACTTTATATGTACTTAAATATGACTAAGACGTAATCATTAATCGCACAATATCTCACTCATATCATATCGGATTTGAGTGATTCAAATTTCGGGTAAAGAATGGTCAAAACCTACAATTTTTATGTTTTAAGTTTTCTAAAATTGCTTTTTAAACTAGTCGAAATTATAATAAAATGCCGAAAATTTCAAGAAAATCAACACTCACTTAAAAAGTTGAAAATAAAAGTTGCGATTTATATATCAAAATGCATACAAAATTAAAGAGAATCAAATTTAAAAATTATGGTGAAATCGGTTTTGTTTGAAAGTTTGTCGCTTGAAAGTTATTTACGTCAAGTTTCAAAGGTGAAATAAAAAACATGTTAAAAGAACCAAACGCCCCTAACCAAATTTAATAAGAAAAAATGGAAGGATTGAGTGGGGACACATGGAATCAACGATAAATTTTCTAATCTTTTTAATTTTTTTCACTTTGCAAGGGATCCCAACTCTATATGATACACGCCTTTTTTTTTAATCATATTATAGAAGATTATAGATGGAGCATTTGATCACTTTACATCAACTATTAATTAAATTATTATCAAGTTATGGCAAAAGATGTTGATCAGGTCAAAAAATATATGAACTCTCATACAAATATTTGATTGTTAAAGATACCAAGAACAATGAAGATAAAATGTGATAAAACAGTGATATACATTGTGGTACTAAAAAGAAATTAAACCGTGTATACAGACTAATTATATGTACAACATACAATTTTTAAAACAAATGTAATTACAGTTGTTTTGATTAGTTTGTATATTTTCTCCCCAACTCCATGTTACCAGTATATGATCTTTCTCGTAAATGGAGTATTATTGTATTGTTTTGTTTCTTTCAAAATCTTTATATGGTTAAAAAAAGTTACGCAATACAATGTTAATATAGTTATGCATACATTCATGTGTTTTTGTTCAATTTAAACGAAGGTCGATATAGTATGCATATATTCATTTTTATTGTTGAATTAGAACCAATATCAAAATATATGAAGGTGACCCAAATTTCAAAAAAAAAAAAAAAAAAAAAAAAAAAATGCTTGTTGAAAGAAGGTGAATGGGGATGACGATGATGTGAAAATCAAATAGAAAAAAGTGCTAGGGTTTTTGAGTTTTTCCATAAATCAATAGCATGTGCCACTCACATGACTATACATTTTATATTTCCCTTTTTACAAATAGTTTTATGATTCTCAACTGGAATGACATAATGAATAGGTTTTGTCTAAATTTGTTGATTCTCGCTATTCTTCACTTTTTTTAGAGAATGAATTTGGTTGAATGCGAATCATATGTTAATTCTCCATTTCCATTCTTTATGTCAACCTGTTGGGTTCAATAAATACCCAAACCCCTTAAGTCATGGATTTGAATAGAAAATACCCCAAGTGTTTATATCGTTAAACACAACAGTCATCGAGTGCATAGTCTCTCGGTGAGCCATCTTCGGACGCCAAGAAGAGACATAGAAGAAGTCTATCCACCCGAAGTGCGGAACTTAAAGGAGAAGATCGAGTCAAGAAGAAGATGGTGGATTCGGTGAATGATGACAATAACTCACCGAATCCCTCAAACTCCTCACCAACTACAAACATCAAGACTATGAAAATCAAGAATGGGCGGATAAAGCAGTTACGTTGGAAACGAACAAACGGAGTACTTATCCCGAAAGTTCCCTTTTAATATCAAAGATCAAGATCGACATAAAGAAAGTGACTCGTCCCTTTACCTAATATAGTCTTTGTAAACAGAGACAAAATAAATCGATTTTGTCTTCGCAAATTGTCGGTTGTCACTTAGGAAAGAGTTAAAACTCATACTTGTATAATAACATAAGAGATGGAGTGAAAGGTTAAGCTTGGAATTGTAAAACACACATACACGAAGCCATCTTTCACTCCTCCAATACAACTTAATCCCGAGATAGCTCGATTGGTACTTAGTAGTTGTGCTTTAATTAGCCCGCTTAGAGAGGAGTTACAAACACTTTGTCATTTCAATCCCTAATCTCGTTCCAAGTACTAGGTAACGATTCTTCGATTCATTTCTAATAAGAATAGGACGTTGAAAATTACTCTTGTGGTTTATTTATATCTTTTCACCATTGATTCACTATTAGTTTTGTTTACTTTACTTAAACTGCTTTTTATACTATAGTGAATAGGGAACAACAAGTGGTATCGAGCAAGGCCGATTATAAAACAATTTTTAAGCCTCTAAACGCTTTTAAATCGTGATCCTAAAATGGTCGAATTAGATGTACCCCAACTAGTCGACAAAAAGGGTGGAGCTTATTCAATTTGTTGCCCTAGACTTGAAGTTGGTAAATTTAACAAATGGAAAAAGCGATGCTTTGCTATTTGATCGATGGAACCTTATTATATCAAGTGTATAAATGAAGGTCCATTTATCCCAAAGATCAAGGTTTGCCTAAACTCAAGCTCGATGACTCGAGGATGAGAGGAGAGTGGTCAACCAGACCAAAGACTCAAAGTATCATAATATCTTGTCTTCCCGACGATATTATGGAGTTCATTATAAGTCGTAGTATGCCTAAACAAACTGGGATGACCTATTTCATAGTCATGAAGGCCCATCCGATACCAAGGAAAACAAGATAATGAACACGAAACTTGAGTATAACACCTTCTGGCTAAGGACTCGTAAACTCGTCTCAAACTTACACCGGTGCACAAAACTCTTTTAAATGAACTGTCAAATGATGGTGTTAAGTTGTCCAAACATGAAATCAATGTTGGTTTTGTCAATAGTCTCCCGAGAAGTGGTTGAATTTCTCCTGTGGACTTAGGAATGCTAATCATATCCGTAATCTTGAGCTTCACGAATTTATGGAATTTGTCTACGAGGAAAACCTCATCAACAGACGATACCCCGACTTAAAGAAGTCTCAGAAGTCAAGAAGTCCTCGCCACCACCTCATCACCAATATCAACCGCTTTTCTAACAATGTGGTTCATGATTTCCAAGAAAACTCGGATGATGAGCGATGAGAGATCAAGTGAGGAGTACCTAAATGACCGAATGAATTTCGTGAAAGGCACTCCTTTCTAACTCTCGAACGTATATAAAAGAAACAAGGTTTTCAATCGCTAAAAAATCAAGACACCGAATGCTTTAAGTGTCATAAAATAGGCCATTTGCAAAAGATCGCTTTTTCAAAACAATTTATGAACCTCTTACAAACCATCGTGGTCTAATCGCCTTCAGCTTTAGCAAATTTCAACCAAAGATCTATCACCTCATCAAAATTTTCAAACAAATCGATCAAAACAAAGCGTGGATTTTGAAGCTAAATACAAGAAAGCCAAAGCTAAGCTAGCATTGCTTGAGGCCTCACCTCGTAAACAACACAAACTGTTAAATGCATGCAGGTAAAAACAAAGGCCTTGTTGTCAAACCTTCGATCGATGAAGAGCCGGTGTCATCGATGATGAAATGGTGCATGTCGATTAATCGATGGCCTCTCGTAAGAGGACAAGCTAGGCTGTTGGAAAGAATCATGCAAGGAATGGAGAATGGGTCAATATCACAATGAAGAAGGTAAATATTTTACCTCGTGATGACTCGATTGGCGCCTTATATGAATTATCTTAATGTTGACCTTAAGTTCGTAGAAGATCAAAGATCAATCTTTTCAAAATACAACAAGCTAAGTTTTGAATTGAATAAGTGTAGGGATGAACTGGCGCTTTTAAAACAAGCTAAGCTTCGAGGTCGTCACTTTGCAAATTCAAAACACCGAACTAGTTAAATAAAAACAGCTCTTCAAGATTTAACTCAAAAGGTTCAAGATATTCTTGATAGTTGGACTGCTAAGAATCCTGTGGTCTTTGATCTTGTGGGAGCCCCCATGTAGCAAGAAGAGAGTCTTAGGTGAAGATCATCTTCCCGACTCTCTCAACAAAGACCGTGGTCCTAAGCCATTTGTGTCCGGTGGCATGATTACCAATATGTTGACTAGTCCCAAGCCGTTGATTGGATTGATCGGGTTAATCCCGATAGTAAGCTTCCTAATTTCGATCTCGGAAGAATGTAGAGCTCGAGAGTCAAGCTCTTAAGAGCCCGCTTGGACCTCGATGTGCCTAGTAGATCGAACACATTGAGTTTCAAGCGAGTCTAATGCAACGCTTCCACCCCGAAACCACTTGTGGGCCGCACCAAGCTCGAGCTTAATCCAATGCAATTCAATCCTCATTCACCAAAGGAAAGGTCGGACTTGGTAGAACCATCCCGAAAAGACCAACAAAACCAATTCAACAAGAATATACTACCACCGAGACTTCCACATCCTCTCGTCCCCACCGGTCGACTAAATTCAAGAATCGATCGAACTTATGAGAAGCTAACGATAAGATGGAATTCATCAAAAGTCCTGAATCAATCTAGGAAACAAAGTCGCCTCTAGTTCCTCAAAGTCAAAAGCCACCACCAAACCAAAGCGTAAGTGTGATCTATGTCACTATACCACCATACAACTGATAATCATATAGAATCCTTTTGTATGATCCGCAAAAGGAGGATCACAGAACTTCGATCACTTACAATACGTAAGTTCTCTCAATAAAGAAAACTATACCAAAGTTGGTCATCGGTATGCTTCAACCTCAAAATCGCTCAAAAGTTTAGAGCTAAACCCTTTCCTCCTTGCCCACACCGTGGCTTTAATGATCATCATCCTCGATAATTGTCTCATGAACACATGCCGTGATATTTGCGGAAATCCAGCTCATGAGACATCCCAGCATGACAAGGTCATTCAAGCAAGGAGAAGTACCAAGCAACCCGTAATCACCGAGTCATCCTCGCCTCTAAATGCAAAATTGTGGTAGCACAATGCACTCAACCACCCACCATGAGTCGATTGCTAAATTCAAGGCACTATTAGACCCAAGCCCACTAGTAAGTGGGTCAAGAAGAGAAACTAATCCACTTTACTACTTGTGCGAGACACGCCAGAAGCCTATCCGCATCTAGATAGTGGATGCTCAAAAGCATGACTGGTGTTAAGGAGTATGCACAAGTATGTAAAGGAACCAGACCCAAGGTAGTATTCGGTGATAACTCATCGTGTCCCATCAAGGTTATGGTTCAAGATATCTTGAATGGAATAGTTTCTCTAGAATAGCTTATGTCAATGGTCTAAAATATAATCTCATAAGTGTCACCAACTCGTGATGCAAAGTACATTGTGCAATTCAATGACAAACAAGGTACCATTTTCAATGCCAACAAAGAAGTTGTTTTGATAGCTCCTAGAAGGATGATGTTTATGTCTTAGACATGTCAACACTCTCTCAAGATGGAACTGTCTCTTTGCCAAAGCCACCAAACTGTCAATCCGGCTATGGCATAAGAGACTCTCTCACTTAAACTTCAAAAATATCAACAACCCGAAAACAAAACAAGGTCCTTGGCTTACCATCACCGGTTTTTGCAAAAGACAAACCATGCTCACAGTGAAAAGGCAAACATCAAAGAGCATCTTTCAAAACAAAACAAAATTTCTCCATCAAAAGTCGCTTTCACCTCCGTGATATGGATCTCTTCGACCGCCATCTAGATCAATCCACCATGAGAAGTATACACTTGTCATTGTTGATGAGTTTTCAAGATACACTGGGTATACTTTCTTTCCAAAAAGAGTCAGCAATGACACTATAATGTTATTCATCGTGAACATTGAAAACCGTAATGACATTATTGTTAAACAAATCGAACCCGACAATGGTATTGAGTTCGAAATAAAGAGCTTGAGATGTTCGTGATGAAAAGCGAATCTCCCAAAAATTTCATCTCCTTACACCCCCGAACAAAATGGGGTACCGAAAAGAAAAGTAACTCTCATTGAGGCGGTAGAACTATGTTAAATGGCTCATCTCTTTCAAACATTTATGGATCAAGGTCAAAACAAACTGTTACACTCAAAACAGTCAATCATTGTCAAAAGACATAACAAAACCCTTATGAGATATTCAAAGGTAAACTTCACGATATCAACTATTTTCATGTGTTTGGATGTCCCGTGTTTATTCATAACCACAAGGATCATCTAGGAAAATTGATGCTAAAGCTAATGATGGATACTTTCTATGTTACCACCGATCTCCAAAGCCTTCGTGGTATTTAACACAAGGAGACAATAAGTCGAGGAAACCTTTCATGTCACCTTTGATGAGAGTTCGAAGCATCAGTTCACCAACACCTCGATGGAGGAAATAGGAATTGATAACTCATCAAGATATCCTCCCGATGAATATAACATCGAAATCAATTCCTCATACCAAGTCGATGTCGACATCTCATATTATGTCTTGCCTCACAACCTTTCATAACCAACTATCGTGAATTCATTGATAATCAATAAGTCCCCGCCGGATAGGTAACATCGAACCAAATGTTCAGAACCCGTGATTCATGAACCCCAACCCGAACAAGACATCTCATCGATGTTCTTAATGATTCTGGCTCCCGCACCGAACTCACTCCCCGAGTTTCCAAGAACCTCTTCAAGCTCGGATCCTAGACCACGGTGTAAGTGGACAAAATCTCGTGATATTGAACTTGTAAACATCATTGGTGAACCCATCAAGGCATGCTTACTAGAAGCATGGTCGCTAATTTAACTACTGACTTCACCAATGAATGCCTATATGCCGATTTCTTATCGATATAGAACCCAAGAGTGTCACCGAGGCTCTAAAACATCGTAGTCAGGTTTAGGCTATGCAAGAAGAACTTCAACAGTTTGATAAAACAAGGTCATGACCTTGATCAAATGTCCTCGTGGATGTTATAGTCATAGGAATGAAGTGGGTTTTCGAAACAAAACCGATGAAAAAGACATCGTCATTAAAAACAAAACCGCACTTGTAGCCAAAGGTTACAACAATGTTAAGGCATTGACTATGATGAGACATTTGCTCTGTTGCAAGAATGGAAGCCATCAGATCTTCCTTGCATTTGCTACCTACATGAACTTCAAAGTTTACGGATGAATGTAAAAGTGCATTCTGAATGGTGAACTCAAGGAAGATGTGTATGTTCAAGAACCTCCGGCTTTGAGAGTAGTGAATTCCTAGACTATGTCTGCAAGCTTGATAAAGCCCTTTATGAATCAAACAAGCTCCCGAGCATGGTATGAGACTCTCTCACCTTCCCGATTCAAAACAAGTTTGTCGAGGAAAGATAGACAACACATTGTTTATCTATAGGACAAAACAAGATATAATACTAGTCCAAGTATATGTTGATGACATCATCTTTGGCTCAACAAACTACACTTTACAAACAGCTTGAAAACCGATGACAAAGAAGTTTGAAATGAGCATGATGGGTGAACTCACATACTTCCTGGACTACAAATCGTGCAAACCGATAAAGGAATCTCCATCACCAAGAGAAATACACCGTAAATCTCTTGAAGAAATATGAGATATCCGATCGCTTCGTTGAAGACACCAATGGTTCCTCCCAACAACCTTGTTCCCGATCTCACCGGCAAGTCACCAATCAAACTCATTTTAGAGGATTGTTGGCTCATCGATGTATCTTCATCGCTTCCGCACTGCACATACAATTCTCACTGCCTAATAGCAATATATCACCAATCCCAAAGAATCCCACCTCACTGCAGCCAAAAGAATACTCGGTATCAAGGGAACCCCAAACCTTGACTCTATTATCCAAAGTGCTCGTGGTTTGATCTTAAATGGTACTCGACTCGATTGTCGGGCCGCAACATGGATGTAAAAGTACCTCGTGGTCCTGTCAATTTCTTGGAGGAAAAACGGTTTGTTGGAGTGCAAAAGCAACAATCGGTGGCTATGTCTTCACCGTCGAGTATGTTGTCGCCGCAGGATGTTTGTGCCAATGTATTATGGATGAAAAGTCAACTCAGGTGACTATGACATCCACTATAAAATGGTACCCATCTTCGTGATAACACTAGTGCCATTGCTATCTCCAACAACCCCGTCTCTTCACCAAAGAACCAAACACATTGATATCGATATCATTTTATCGGGACCACATAATGAAAGGAGACATAGAGCTTCATTTCATCCTCATCGAATATCAACTTGTTGATATCTTCACCAAACCCTTGGATGAACCTACCTTCAAGAGATCGAAAGTCGAATTAGGAATGCTAGACATTGAAAGTCAGCAAATTGAAAATCAATCCTAATCTCAGTGAGTCTTCTCTGAAATGGTACATCCTCCCTGAATACCCAAGATTCCTTTCTCACTGAATGAGTAAGACTCATTCAGGGTCCCTAACTTTTTCCAAAAAATCATTCAATGAGTAACTAAATGCTCCAAGTATCAGTTACTTAAATGTCCTAGGTTGGTAACCTTACCAATTTAATAAAGGAATATATGTCTCATTGTCTTACTGTCATCCATGTCAAGGGTCCCTCAAATACTTAACTCATCCCACTTGGCATTAAATGCCTCTCTCACATGAAATATCCTAAGAATATTTTATTACCGCAAATAGCACTTTTATCGTGCATCGCAATCGTTCCTTGAAAAACAGGATTTTATGCGGGTAGTGGAGGGTGGCATTAAATGTGGAAATTCAAAACGCTTTCAAAACCGACTTTACAAATCCACAAGTACGCACATACTACCCCTCTAAACACACTATAAATACCACTCACAAAATCCTTATAA
This sequence comes from Chrysanthemum lavandulifolium, assembly GCA_022545495.1. NCBI lineage: Eukaryota > Viridiplantae > Streptophyta > Magnoliopsida > Asterales > Asteraceae > Chrysanthemum > Chrysanthemum lavandulifolium. Next base: position 8,171,993 of record CM040238.1, read on the forward strand.
CACATACAAAAGATTTCTGCTAACAAAACTCTATCAAAATCTCTTTTCAAACCCAGAAATCTTTGTGTTCTTCAAATCCTTTTCTGAAAAATCTTCTCTGTAAACCTTTACAAAAGTTTTTCATCACAACTTAAGAGATTCAAAAACCTTTGATTGTTCTTGTCAAGTTACTTTTCTCAAAACCCTAAAACTTTTTAATTGAAATGTCAAGAACACAATCTCTTCAGTTTGCTTCACAGTGGGTAGGTGATCTTAACAATGTTGAATTTAAAACAAATAATGTCATAGGAAACTTTGAATATCCTCAAACCGTCTCAAACTTATAAGGACATTATGAAATTTTGTATAATCGCCACCGAAAACGGCCTTTGTTGGGTGTCCTCTATATTGTACCAAAACCTCCTCGGGAGTTTTGGGCAAATAAGGCCTTGACCCGACACCTCACCGATGAGAATAACCTTAGACCACTCTGTGGAATATCTCATCAAGTTCGATCTTAATGGGGGGACAATTCACCCCGGATTATAAAACATTTTGCACTTCAACAGGTTAGACTACAACAAGGAGTTTATGTCGCCCATCCCGAACCCTCCACGATGAAGGATGGGTTAAAACAAATCGCTTTAGATCCAACATTTTGGACAAGACCCCATTCACCAAGAGTTCATTTCCGTGGCTCGAGGATCATATTCACTTTTGTGATTGTGTCCTCATGGGAACCACTCATCCACCGAACAAGTTAACTCTATTCAATTGATGATGGCATACCGCTGATGAATGGGGTCACTATCGACATAGGGAGATCATTTACAAGTGATCTCGTAACTGCTTACAGAGCAAAACTAGACGAAATACGCTTCGTATCCTAGGTTTGTCTCTTGTACTTTACAAGTGTTACCGGGTTTCAATTATCCTCGTGCGTAAAAATATTGTGCTTTACCGCATCCCGAGTCAATCAAATTTTCAAAAGGACCCATCGCTTGTCACTAATATTGAATTGACGGCCCATATGGTTGTCAGAACAACTGATGGAATCAAGGTCTCCTAACCCCGCTCCTAAAAAGAGAAAGGGAAGTCTCAGATCGGGACTAAGACCAAACCCAAGTCTCGGGGCCCCGAGGCTTCGTGAACACCGCCAAAAGGAAAAGAAAACCAAAGACCGACTTGCCACCCACAAGAGACCAAGCATCATCCACCTTGTTGACAATGAAGGACACCGATAAATCATAATCGGTGCCCTTGGTCCCAACTACCACTCCCAAGATCCGTAGGAAACATACAACCTACCGGTAGGGAGCGCGCTTCCACTTCGCCCAAGGATGACATTAGCAAATCACATTCTTTGTCCGAGGCACACCGAATGATCCCAAAGACTGTGGGGAACCAAACAACCCACCGATAGGGATATCACTTTCACTAACTCGCTAAAGGCACTGGAAAACCCATCGGTGTCTCGGGGGTCTTAGGGGACAAAGACTGAGGAAATGAACAACCCGCCGATACAGTAACCCACCACCAATCCCGACTCCGAGAGAAGGCACTGGAAACACCCACCGTTGTCTCGAGGGGTCAAGGGGACAAAGACTCGGAGGATTAAAACCACCACGACACGAACCCATCACCCCACTTTGTTAACTATGGTCAAGTTCTGTGGTTACTCTTTTCGATGATGAACCCGCCGAAAGTGATGATGAAATTTTATCGCAGGGATGAAGTGGACGCTCAAGTTCAATCGAACAAGAACCCTACCGATCCATGGGAGCATACCGAGTCACCATTTGAACTCAAGACAATGACTGGACTCATCATCCGATTCTGGTGAATTTAGCCGCTATGACAACATTCTCCCAATCACTGAACGGCAGCTAGTCATGTGGATCACCAAAGCCTCAAGGAAGATATACTTAGGGGTCACTGACCAAATGTAGGATCAACACACTGAGGCTGCTGTCAGTTATGCTGATCTTAAATCCAATGTACTCACCTTTAATGAATGATGAACACAGAGATCTTATGTATGGGCAACTTCACAGATTGGAGGATAACCTGGCTAAATTTCTCACACATCTTCAGGGTTGTGGGACCAAGATTGATGAAATCTGTGAATCGGTCAAAGAAGACCCAACATTCAACTCAAAGTGCCTTGAGGCTACCGAGGCTTACTTGAAGAATTCTCAGCTCATCGAACTTATCAACATGTGAAATCGCCAATGTTCGTGGTCTTCAATCTTGGTCCGTCTCTTCGCATAACACTGGGCTCTTTGGATGCTCAGTGACCAATATGGCTAAGGCTTCCTCATCAATGGCGTGGAATCTGGCCTAGGATGACACCTTTGAACTCTCTCGTGCTAATCTTGAAACAAAGGTCACCGGTCTCCAAAAGGATACATCCGATATCAAGACTATGATTATCGAATCTACCAAGCCTTCAAAGGTCAGCCACCCAAGCTCCCCCAAGAAACCGAGCTAACTCTTGCTCTCACCGACGCTGCCGAATAGCTGAAGGGAGAGGAGCATCAAGAGACTTCCTCTCACACCGGTGGGGGAGCCAACACCACTAGTATCTGCAGACTCCATTATCATCATCACCACTGCTTCAAAGAATACCCATCTCATCAATCCCACCACCAACATCAACAACAACAACACTGACAGTCACACCAATCATGAAAATAACAACATCCTTGGTTGCATCATCTTCATCAGGACAAGACAAAGGGAAGGCCATAATGCAAACACTAGAGCCTAAACCTGAGCCTGAGATGATTCCCTACAAAATCGACGACATCAATACCGCCACACCTCAACAAATTAAGTAAATATCTTACTAAAGAAGAAAGGAGATTGAAACAAACCGAGGAAGATAAGAAGAATAGAGAAGCACCGCAAAGGTAGTCGTCAAGAAGCCGAGAACATGGGAATAGATCCAAAGAAACTCCAAAAGGTCAGCAGACAAAAGTTCAAGGATGCTTAGGTCGCTCGGATGGTGAAATGAGAAAACAATGAAAGAAAAGAAGAAGAAAGTCAAGCCCTCGTGCAAAGCGTAATTGAGCATTACAACCGGACAATGACAAGTCAAGGCTACCGAAAAGATCACATATGTCAAAATCATCCCAATACCAAACCACCGCCATGAATGTTTCTGAGAGGGATGATAAAGACACTTCGAGGTTCATGATCCCGAAATTCACCGACTTTGGGATCATTAAACTCGATGAACTGGGTCCAATAATTGAAAAGAAGAAGAATGCGGTGGTTAAGGAGCGATGAAAATGCTCGAAAAGGTATGAAAGATCGAGGATGCACCAAGACAACCGGGATTCACCGCTTTAACTCGCACCTCAAGGATCTCAACCACAATCATCCACCGGCAAAAGGAAAAGAGTTGAGTTCCACTGAGATTAAAGTGCTCGACCGGAGTGTAACAGGAGTCGTTCAAGGTGTAAAATTCGTGAACTGTCTGGTGATTGAAAAGCTCGAAGAGGGCTATTCCACATTGATGTCTATGGAAACCCAAAGATTTCAAAGATGGATGACATTGATCAGCAGTGGTCATAATGCTAAGCTACATACCGTGGCCTCTCAAATTCGGACTCGCAAACGCCGTGTTCAGGTTGACCTAAACGCCAAGATAAGAGAGCACCACGACAGAGAAACACTCATCACCAAGAAAGTAAAGCTCAAGCAATGGGGATCCATCTTGACCGACATCATTTTCATTATCTTTTGTACTAGTGATAGGAATCTTGTAATTTGATCAATAAACGATGTATGTTTTGTTAAAATACTCATTGTTCCTTATTGTATTCATTAGTACATTCTGTAAGAAGAAACCATTTGCTCACTTACATCGATCAAACACTTAGGCTATTTGTATATCCAAATAGGGAGATCGTTGGTTCAATAAATACCCAAACCCTTAAGTCATGGATTTGAATAGAAATACCCAAGTGTTTATATCATTAAACACTAACAGTCATCGAGTGCATAGTCTCTCAAATGAGCCATCTTCAAGACGCCAAGAAGAGACATATAAAAGTCTCCACCCGAAGGCGGAACTTAAAGGGTGAAGGCGAGTCAAGAAGAAGATGGTGGATTCGGTGAGCGATGACAATAACTCACCGAATCCTCAAACTCCTCACAAACTACAAACATCAAGACAAACCGAAATCAAGATCAAGAATGGGGGGATAAAACAGTTACGTTGGAAACGAATAAGACGGAGTACTTATCCCGAAAGTTCCCTTTAGTATCAAGATCAAGATCTTGAAAAAAAGTGACTCGTCCCTTTACCTAATATAGTCTTTAGAATGAGACAAAATACATCAAGATTTTGTCTTCTCGCAAATTGTCGGCTTGTCACTTAGAAAGAGTTAAAACTCATACTTGTATAAATAGCATAGAGATGGAGTGAAAGGTTGCTTGAATTGTAAAACACACATACATGAGCCATCTTTCACCCTCCAACACAACTTAATCCCGAGATAGCTCGGTGGGTACTTGTAGTTGTGCTCGACTTAGCTTTGAGCTTAGAGGAGTTACAAACACTTTGTCATTTCAATCCCTAGTAATCGCTCGCAAGTACTAGGGTAACGATTCTTCGATTCATTTCTAATAAGAATATGACGTTGAAAATTACTCTTGTGGTTTATTTATATATTTTCAGTCATTGATTCACTATTAGTTTTGTTTACTTTACTTAAACTATTTTTATACTATAATGAATAGGGAACAACACAACCAAACTAAGGAAAACACCCCATTTCATTCGTGTGCTTTCCATTCCATCACACCAAACATCCCGAGTTGTTAGAAACATTTAAGAATATTTAACATTTGGGACGTAGGGTTTAGAGGTGGGTATAAGTATAAATACGAGTATGATTCAAGAGAGAAAACCGAACCATGATAGGTATAAGCTATGAATAAAAGAAACAACTTTTAAAGGAATGAAACTTATTTCTCATTCCTCATTCCCATTCTCATAAAACAAACACGCCCTTATATCTAAAAGTTGATTGTTTGATATCTAACATTTACTTTTATAAAATCTTCAAACAAAACGCTAATGGCGTGAGCGTTTTAATTTATGCATTTTTGTTTTATACTTTATCGTTGATGCTAACGCCTGTTACCGTTTGCAACTACAACTAACAGCTGCTATCTGTTATCACTAGTTTCACTATAGGGAAAAAAAAATACCACAAGGACCATAAAACCCATTTCACCATACTCCAAGGCCCAAAAAAGTTAAAAAAAAAATTAAAAATAAAAATAAAATAATAAATAAAAAGCATATCCCCACATATTTACCAACAACTTACCACTCACCACAAAATTTATTAACACTTCATTTCAAATCCCAAAATCCAATTTTCACAAATCAGGTAAAACCATAAAATTCATCAAATTTTTCTAACTTCAACTACTTACATTCATCTTTCCATAAATAACTTTCACACACACACACTTATAGTAACTGTCGGTGCTACTAATTTCTCTTCATTTTCAGGACCAAAAAAATGTCGCAAGACGATGTCGTTTCATTGGAGTTACCTGCACCTGAAGGATGGAAGAAAATGGTATAGTTACTTACTTAATTCCTCATTTTCATTTTTTTTTTGCAAAAAATTGAATTGGGGGTTTTTTATTTTGTGGGAATTTGGTTAAATTGACTTCTGGGTATTGTAATTGGGGTTTAATTAAGTTGGAATTTGATGGGTTTGGGTTTAATTGTGTTTGATTTTGTGGGTTCTTGAAAATTAGGGTTTTTGGTGGGTTATGATTTTGTGGTTAAAATTGTGTGTTGATTGAGGGGTTTTGGTGGGTTTGTGTTTAATTTTGTGGGTTTTTGAAATTAGGGTTTTTGGTTTGGTAAAAATTGTTAATTTGATGAAATTAGGGTTTTATAAGTTATGAATTTATGCTAATTAGAGTTGTTTGATTACATTGCTGTATAAATGTGTGAATTGGGTTTTAGATGTGGTAAAAAAAATATTGTCATGTTGTTTAGGCGAAAATATAGTTTGCTTCAGGAAATTGGAATTAGGTCTTTTTTTAGAAATTAATTATGTGAATTGTCGAGTTTGTTTGATTTTATGGTTATGGTTTTGGGTACATTTCAGATTTGGTAAACTTTGATTTTCTTGGGATAAAGTAGAAAACTTTGTTTGCTCGAGTATATTATTAATTAGGTATGACTTTAGGGGTTTCTAAATAGTTAGGTGATTTTAATTTTGTTTAACTTTGGTTTGATAAACTTGGCTCGGTCAAGTAAAGGTTGGTAAGATTTAGGTTTGTTTTATTCAAATTGCGCTTTTATTTGTGACTGGATTCTAGGTATAGTTTACTCTGTTAACTTTTGTTTCGTTTCAAATTTTGGCTTTTAAGTTTAAGACATTGTTTTTTAACGTTTCTTATGGCCTATGAATTTGAAATGAAACAATGTTAAACATAGTAAACTATACTATTAAGGTTTGAGTATATATGGAATTAAGGTTGATAACGTTTATTGTGAATGACTTTTATATGTTGTTTGATACTTTGATCTGTACTTTCAAAATAAATCGATTATTTGAATATACGTGTTAACACTAGTCATTAGTTTTTTTACCTCCCAAAGAAATTGCGAGTCATTTTACTAGTTTGTTATACTCTTTGATATCCTGATATGTATCTTTAAAAATAAGTCGATTATTTGAATACGATTAAAACTGGTCACTTTATGCTAATTCGAGTTATTTGATTACATTTTTCATTGCTGTTTAATTTTGTGAATTGGGTTTGGGATTTTAGATATGGTAAAAAAAAATGTAGTCTTGTTAATTCGGCGAAAATATAGGTTGCTTTAAGAAATTGGAATTCGGGTTTTTAAATTTAATTTGTGAGTTGTCAACTTTTTGATTTTGTGATTTGGGTATCGGGTACATTTCCGATTTGGTAAACTTTGATTTTCTTGGAAAAAAGTAGAAAACTTTATTTGCTTGAGTGTATTACTAATTAGGTTACGAATTCAGGGGTTTTCTAATATAGTTAGGCGGCTTCTGTTGTTAATATTTTGTTTGCTTAGATACTTAATAATTAAATACTTTGGGTTGGTTGAGTATAAATAGAAGGTTGGTAAGATATACGTTTTATACATTTAACTAGCGGACTTCAATTTTGTTTAAATTTGTTTCGTTTCAGATATTGGCTTTTAAATCTGAAACTTTGTTTTGTAATTTTTCCTATGGCCTGTATATCTGAAACGAAACAATTGTGAACAAAGTAAAACTATATACTAGAATAAGGTTGTCTTTTGTGTATGGCTTTTATCTGTTGTTCGATACTTCAGTAGTTATCATTCAAAATTAATTGATTGCTGGAAAATGTGGTAACACTAGGTTCTTATCCGCTAAAAAAATTGACAGTCAGTTACTAGTTTGTTATAATCTCGTACTTAGTTATTTGACACATGTTTTATGCTATCCACAATGACATGTCTACTGTTTCAAAACGGAAAACCTTTTGTGATTTATTTAGTGAAAATTGTGAAGAATATATTAGCACACAAACTTATAGACAAGTACAATGATTCATTCTAGGAACCATGGACAGGCCCATGTTCCTCTACATCAAACTATGCAAACATACAAACTGAATACCATTTTTAGTACATATTCTTCACACATATCTTGTAAATATCGGTCATGCGGCTGATATATCGGTTGGCGGCGGTCCACCGATTGATAAATCCACTAATCGGTCACATTTATCGGTTTCGGTCAAAGGCTGTCAAAATTGGTCCAAGTCGGTCCTTGGCGGCCAAACTCGGTCAAAAAATTTGTTTGACTTAAAAAAGGGTATTTTTAAGGTTTTAATATTTAGGAACGGGTCTCTTTTTTTTTGACAGCCCCCAAAATTGGTCAAAGTCAGTCTTTGGCGGTCAAAATCGGTCAAACGATTTGTTTGACTTAAAAAAAGGGTATTTTAAAAAAAATTTGTTTGACTTAAAAAAAGGGTATTTTTTAAAAAATTTGTTTGACTTAAAAAAAGGGTATTTTTAAGGTTTTAATATTTAGGAACGGGTCTCTTTTTTTTTGACAGCCCCCAAAATTGGTCAAAGTCAGTCCTTGGCGGTCAAAATCGGTCAAACGATTTGTTTGACTTAAAAAAGGGTATTTTTAGGGTTTTAATATTTAGGAATGGGTCTTTTTTAATTTTTTTTAATTTTTTATTTTTTTAACGGGTCTTTAATATTTAGTTTTTTGTGGTTATTGATTTATTTTGTTAGGATATTGCTAATATATATATATATTTTTAAATAAATTCCTTTATAATTTAGGGTCCCTGCCGAGAAACCGATAAATCGCTGCCAAGACCGATTTATCGCTTGAAGGTGGTCGACCGCCGACATACCGCCAACCAATTTTTACAACCTTGCACACAATTCACCCATATAGAGCTGTTTAAAGTCATTTCAGTTAGAAACAGCAATGAACAACTCTATTAACAGGCCTCATTGTTATGTTAAACTTCCACACATTGATTACATTTCCCTCATGAAGGCAGTCCCTTTGAGAACACTGCAGCACCATCCTCACAGTGCATCAAAGGTCTATCATCCATGAAAGGGAATCATCAATGTAGAAAGTTTGTTACCTCAGATAGAAGACTACATTTCCCTCATAAAGTTAGACTTATGAGTACATTGTAGCTACATCCTCACAGTTATACCATAAGATCTAGCATCATCAGAGGCCCAACCATCTCTATACCTCCATATTCTCTCAACATTCCCATACTCCTGCATTCCGTCTGTCCATCCAAACAGCCTTTTTCATCTCAGCTTTTATTTAACATTTGAATCAGCTACTGGTCCATTGGTCACCACATTCATTTTTGCATATCATGCCTGTTGAACTTTGCAGATTGCTTTAGAAGGCTTTACTTTTAAACTCATTAGTCTCATTCTTATTGTTTCATGAAACATCTTTATCCTCCCAACCTCTTTGTTTCCCTCTAAACAATCTGTTGTTTCTTTCCTGCCAGATTAAGTGCACACTTGCAGCAAGACTTAACCTCCTTATAACACTTGCAATAGAATTGCCATTGAATTTTCTAGCAAACTCGTTCACAGTTTCATTCCACTCCATATTCCCACAATTCATTTCTACTTTTACCAACACTTTCCCCCAAAACTGCCCTGCATACTTGCATTTGAAGAATAGGTGAGAGTGTGAATCCATATCATTATAACACAAGGGACATATCATCAAATCATAAGAGCCCCACTGTCTTACTTTATCCATATCATTATAACACAAAAGTATGTTTTGGAATATTCTGAGAAAACCATATTATTTTGCACCAGTTCACATTTCCATCCATATTTTGCAGATCTCTATAAAAGTTGATTATTAACAACGTGACGGTCATCTTCAACCCTTCACACAGGTTAGGTTAACCCCACAGCCTCGAAGCGTTCTCGACCGAAAACAAGGCAATCTGCCCTGTCCAGGTGCAATCCAACCCGACAACACACTCTCCCTCGTTACACCCCCCAACTACTCACTCATGGAAGCTCCAACTTTTGATTCCAAGTTCCAAGATAAGCTCACTGGTGAAGGGAAGCTTCTCCGCTTCCCCGCCCGCACTTATGAGTCAGCAACCGTACTGACGATCAACTTTGACCACCTTGCAGTCAGACTCAAGGATCGCTTGAGAATCATACTGCCCACCAGCTATGCTGTTGTGAGTCAGATGCCGAGCCTGACTTATGCCATGGCCGAGACTGAGATTGGTCACTGCATTGACCATATGGTCGATCTTGCCCTCCTCTTAGCCTACAACCGACTCCGCTACGTTGCTAAACGTTACTCTCCAGCCACTCGCACAGCCCGCATGAACCACCGCGCGCCATATGGTAGTGACCATGAGTTTCCTACATTCATAGCTTCTCTGCTCAGCTCTCTTGGTCCACTCCGTATCACCGACGGTTTAGAGGATACATTGGTGATCTATTCAACTGAAGCCGCCAATGCTAACCACTATGGCCGCGCTGCCACCCCGGTTATCAACATCGGGCGCACTGACATGTTTACTGAAGTCATGGCCCGTGCTGGAATGGAAATGTCTAAGATAGACATCCGCTCCACCCTCCAAGGCTCCTTCTGCACCACCATCATCCCCGACCTCAACCACAACCTCTGGACCTTCAGCTCCACCCAACACCCCTCACATTACGAAGATCTTGATCTCCTCCGTGCCTGGTTTATCCTCCACGATGATATCAATTTTCGATGTGTGGCCTACTGTGGGCTCGTCATTGAGAAGAATACTACCGCTGCCATCACCACCGCTGTCACCGCTGCTTGTCCGGCCAATGTCGCTGCTGGATATGATGCTGCTACGGCTGCTGCTGACCCTATCGGTCTCAATTTCCCATGCAATCACTTTGGTATTCTCCCAGCTGTGCCAGCCCAAGATCAAGTTGCCGCTGTTCCTGCTGCCGTTTACATTCTCGGAAGAGGAACTACCGTTTACAGCTCGACTATCCTAGGATCCCGCCTGTCTGAAGACGACATGATCCAGTGGGCTCAAGCTGTAATGTTTTAATTTCTTTATGTTATGAACTTTAAATTCCATTTTGCTCTGTAATTTAATCATTGTACTTATCATCAGCATTATTGCTGATAGAACTGATATTCCGTATTTTAATCCGCATATTTATTAAAAAAAAAATGATTTATTATGTGCGTTTCCGTTGTATATTTATCGCTTTGCTTCATAGGAAGAGTACAGGCTATTGAATGTTCATGAAGTAGTAAGAGTAGTAAGCCTGGATAAGAAGATCATACTTGGCCTTGGTTCTTTGTATTATTTTTTCTTTAAATGATCATATTATTAGGCAAGAAACTAATTGAATCTAGAGTACGTGCAATTATGCCATTGACAACTAGGTTTCTTACTTTCTTATAACTCATGTTATTTCGTTAGATTGTATTGCAATGATTGACTTGTGACATAATTGAACGGTAGTGATTGTGTTTGACTATTTGGTGAAATACTTAACGTACCCTTCCATTGCTCTTGACATGTAGTGCTTGCTAAAGAAAGGAGGGACACCTGGGAAGAACGAAACCGTGTTCACTGCACCAACAGGGGAAGAGATCACAAACAAGAAACAGCTGGAGCAGTACCTGAAATCAAACCCTGGGGGACCCAAGATCTCAGAGTTTGACTGGACCAGTGGTGAGACTCCAAGGAGATCTTCAAGGATCAGCGAGAAGGTAAAGTCAGCTCCTCCACCAGCAGAACCCGAGCCGGTCAAGAAACGGTCCAGGAAGTCAACATCTGGAAAGAAAGATAAGAAAGAGAAAGAAGACGTCCCTGAACAAAAAGATGAAGAAATGCAGGAAGCAGAAAAGACCGAGAAAGATGATGAGAAGCCAAAAGAAGAGGCTGGTGAGAAGTTAGACAGTTCAGACATACCCTCTGAGGAAGTAGTCAAGCCAGCAAATGAGGTCAATGATGAGTCAAAGAAAGAGGTTGAAGAAGAAGTGCGTGAAATCCCAGAAGTACCCTCTGAAGAAGTACCTAAGCAGGTTAATGTTGTCAGCGAAGATCTGGGCGAGCAAAATAAGCAGGAAGAAGAAAGTGCAAAAGAGGTCAATGAAGAAGCATGTGAAATACCAAAAGTGCCGTCATCAGAAGAAGGCGAGCCTACAAAAGGAGTGAATGAAGAAGTGCTTGAAAACCCCATAACGCCTCCACCAGAGGTAGTAACCAAACCTGTTGCTGAAGAAGCTGCCCCTGTGACAAAAGTGGAAGTAGGAGAACCAACTGCATCTGAGAATGGCTGTTCGTCAGTGGAAGCCAACGAAGCCAAGCCTTCATGGGAGGAGATAAAGATAGAATAAGACATGGTGCCGCGTATTCTTGATCTTTTACCGATGAGTATCTTTTATGCTAAATGGAACATTTCTATGATCCCGGTCTGTAATCGGTGATGGAAATTAGGAGTCTTGAAAACTTTTAGCTTTAGCACCACCAAAGGGACACAAATAACATTTGTCTGTCGTGTAGTTGGCCCTCTTGAGTGCCTTGTTGTGGCCTTTGTTGTGTCTATAGGGAAATTCTAGGTTACAATTGTCATGTTCATCTCTGTATCATTTGTAATAGGTCTTTAACTCTAATGAACTTTTTAATCTTTTGTGTCTCAATATGACTATGTGTCCTGTTGTTAGATAATTGTCTCAAATGCATTATCCTTCATGGTTTTATGCAATTTCCAGTAATGCGTGTCATTTAGAACAAACTATAAGAAAAAAAGGGTATCTTGCAAACTCGTAAAATTTACATGAATGGCGTGTCATTTAGAACAAAAGGGTATCTTGCAAACTCATAAAATTTACACGAATGGATGTGGCTCGTTATATATTATTACAGTGATACAAATGAATCTTCACAGACATATAATCAAATTATTAAATCAATACTTTGGGAAAAAAATCGGAAGAATCCTAAATCGCTCTTTCGCTTAAAGGCCTTTAAGTTGTCCAACCAAATCAGTTAGTGTAGTCCACTTCTCAAATGCAGTTGCAGAGTCCACAAAAGCTAATTTTGAGGCTTCTATGTCATTCTTTGTCACTGCATCAAATAAAAAAATTACAAAATTGTTAATGAAATATGATCCCGGGTACTTAAAATTTATGCATTGATAGAACTATTGTACGAGTAACAACTCGAATGTACCTGAAGAGTACAAAGAAGTCAACGACGAGTTGAATGTTTCCACTTGAGACACCTCCTCAGGGCTAGAGCTCAACTGTAACCAAAAAAACCAATCATCATGAACATCTGGTTTTGCGAGATGTACTATGTGAATTTTGGGTCAAGAGGTAAATGTAAGCACAATCCAATATCAAGAAAACCTTAGAAGGAAAAGAAATAGAACCTGCGAGAGGGCTGCATTAGCCTTCTTGAGCCAGTCTGCGTCAGTGGTTTTACCAAGGACTGAACCAGCTGATGGTAGATCATTGTTCTCAATGGCTTGCCCTACTTTGCTAAGCTTGTATATAACCTCTTGCAGATATTCTGCACCATTGACCGTTTACTCAAGATCAACTACAAAGCTTTTTTTTTTTTATCAATATTTAGGCAGACATTATTAAATTTGATTGCATCATTGCAAATATATCGGTTACAAATATCTGAATAAAAATCCTAAAGCTCCAAAAGTATGCTACTTTTCAAAGCTAAATCCAACTAGGCCGTTTCGTGTATTTCGGTGTCCCCGTGCCATTACCATAAAGAAGCCCTTAAACACACACTCAAAATACATATGTATCAGTGTTGCATGAACTAATAAGACCCGAGCCTCATATCGTGTCTATATGATAGAAGTGCATGAAATTTTGTGGCCCTCGTCAAGCGGTGGCCCCTAGCAATGGCACCGCCTGCACTGCCCTAAAGACTCTCTGACTATAACGGTCACACATACTACAATGGAATATATAGCTAGAGTAAGGTTCAACTATATGTATGGTATATAAGGCCTTCTATATATTTTTCGCTCACACAGGGCCACCAAAATTTACGGGACAACCTCCATACTTCCTGATAAGTAACATGTCCAAATGAACAATAATAATAATAATAGGATGTGCATGAACAAGCAATAAAACCTAAAAAGATAAATGACACAACTAACTAACCTTTGTCTTTGTTAGATGAATTAAGAACAGTTTGCTTCTCAATCCTCTTCTTTCTATCTTGCTTCACTTTTTCCATAAGCTCCAAATCATCATCAGGTTCCAAAATGGCTGCATTGGCATTTCCACTTAAGGAAACTAAAAAAAGTGAAGTAAGGCTTATGGATAGGCTTCTCTTGGAGATAAGTGGTTGACAATTTGGTAGCTTGCATACTACTTTGCAAACACTAGTTCCCTTAACTTGTTTCTGAGATGTTAAAGATGATGATGATTGGAGAAATGTGGTTGGATTGGAAAGAAAACTGGTTGCCATTTTGACACTTTTTTTAAAAAAAGAAAAAATTGTTAGTTTTTGTTTTGGTTTTATGTTTTTGTGTTGTGTTTTTAAGTGGGGTTGAAAGAGAACCAAGAGAAGTATATAAAGGATAAGATATTGGATTTCTTGATATTGTCCTTCCTTTTATTCTAACTGCAAGTTTTTTTTAGCATTTATATCTTTTTCTTATTATCATAGACGCTTGGAAAAAAATATTTGACCACCCACATAAGACACCATGTAATGGTCACAGCTCACTCACTTTCAATTCAGCGTCAGCATCACATCACTATTCAGCATATCACCATTTTTCTCACATTTCAAACATACCTCACAAAATACCCTACACACACACACTCACAAATCAAACAAATAAAAAAAACTTGCACGGGTACCAGGTGATAAGCAACCTCACCACTCACTCGTCTTATTCTCCCATACTCAAGCGTGACACGCACACTCACAATGGTGTGAATGAATGATGACGAGGTGAGGTGGAAGGTGACCCCTTAGGTCCTCACACTCATTGCACCTAGCCTAAGTTTTTGTGGGCTGAAAACACCGATTAATACTATTAGAGAAATTTATTGCATATGAGAAAATGAAAGTATCGACCATGATATTTCTTTTTCATAAAAACCTACGGAGTTAACGCAATTCAACTTGAGGCTGTATGGCTTATTATCCTTATACACATTCGGTGAAGTTAACGACGGCTTATACACTTGAGATGCTAGACCGAGGTTCAAATCCGGTCAACACATTTTTTTATTAATCCTGAGATCTTTTATATATCTGATAGGAATTATCCGAAAAATAAATGACGAAATTGGAGTTGGTTGTGTAACTATTTGTTGGGCCTGTTGACTCAAGTTTAAATCTTAGGGCTGCAATTATTTTAAAAGTTATGTACGAGTTAATTTATCTGATTCATTCGATATTATACGAATCTTTCGTCTGAAAAATATTATGATATAACAACATATAATTATACTTGTTAATTTTTGATGCAATTATTTTTTTTTTTTTTTTTTTTTTTTTTTTAAACATTGATAGAACAAGCTGCAATAGTGTGACCCTAAACGAATATCCGTGGCTTTTTTATTTTATTTTTATGCAAATTAATAAATAATTATGTAACTTTTTGCCATTTGTAAAGAGATTCTTCTTTATTGGTGTGTTTATATATTAAATTGATAGCATTGCAACCATGTTTTTTTATTGATAAACCAAATAGTAAAAACTAGCCACACCCTTACATATATCAACACATAAACATTTCATGTCATTGTGTCGATATGTTTTATAAAGGGTTAATGGCGTATATCTACGTCTTTATTTTGTTCCATTATCATATCTGAACTGAAATATTACAATACCCATCCAACTTTCAAATTTTGTTTTTCTTTGTTTTTTGTGCATGATATTTGAACAAATAAAAAAGTACCTATCGATATTTGAACAAATAAAAAGTTCAGATCGATATTTGAACAAATAAAAAGTTCGATTCGATATTTGAACAAAATTTGAAAGTTGGATGGGTATTGTGGTATTTTTGGGTTCAGATATGATAATGGAACAAATGAGAAAGTACGTAGGTATTACATGCCATTAACCCTTTTATAAAATGTTTGTGGTTTTAGGATTTCTCTTATAAAAGTTTTAAAAAATAAAAATAAATAAGATATTTAGTATTTTTTTAATCAAAAAATTAAAAAAATGTTATCTTTATCTTTATTGTAATTCGAAGACCATTTTTTAGACAAATCCAAATAAAACGATTGATGCTTAAAATTATGATGTTTAGAGAGTAATTTTTTTATCCTAACATATGAATTGCACTCGTACATCTTATGGCTTATGTTAAAACAACATTGGTTGTTAATTATCTTTTGAATTCCATTTTCCGTGAGTATGCCAATTTAGGAATCATACAAAATTAAACGTAATAGTCAAAGAGTAATTAAACTTCTTTCTTCATAATATAATAATTTCCTCAAGCTATAAATTAAACTCATATACAAACACTTATTCAAGTAAAGAATTTCATCAAGTGAAAGATCAATCATATATAATATGGAAGGTTTCAAGCTGTTTGTTATGATGGTCACAGTGGTAGCATTTATGCAATTTCACGTGGTGCACGGCGAAGATTTTGTGGTTGGCGGGTTAAAAGGGACGTGGACTCTTCAGGAAAAACCTAGATTTTATCAAGAGTGGTCGCTAAGTCGTTCGAGGTCAATGACAGCAAGAAAAGACACCCTTGTGTTTAACTTTGAAAACGGAAAACATACAGTGGCAGAAGTTAGCTCGTTGGAGGAGTTCGACTCATGCAACACAACAAAACCCGTAAAGGTCTGGACCACCAGCCCCGTCAGATACCTTTTCCCAAATGAATTTTCTCATAAGTTTATCTGCACCATTGGAGATCATTGCAAAAAAGGTCTCAAGATGGAGATCGCGGCCACCAATGGCTATCTCCGCTAAATAAACAAGCATTTCGAAAACATGTCATTTCAATCAAGATCGTGAAGAAATCTGCATCTTTCTTGTATATGGATTGAACATGCATGGTTATACTTAATGAGAAAAGTTCTATACGAAACACCATTTAGCTAAAGCACAAACCAAAAAGATCTCATCCATCCATTCCCCTTCCATCCAACGGTGTAGATTAATTACATTTTATAAAAAAAAGCGGAGGGCATTTTAGTCTTATCACCTTCGACTAATAAATCCGTCAAACACACCAAAAACACACACACACCCAACACACACACACGCGTTTTCTCCCCAATTCCAACACACACACACATTCGACTAACCGCCTTAAATCCGTCAACTACCATTAAACCCCTTCAAACCACCGCGAAATCACCGTTCATTCCTTTAAAATGGACCTACGAGTGAAATATCTCAATCTAAAGACCATTCGTCGGTGAATCCGATCAAAATAAGCTTCTAAATGTCGATTCGGTATATTTTTGTTAAATCGGTCTTTATTTTAAATTTTGTGATCGTTTAGCTTATTTTTTGAATGTATTAGTTTATTTTGTTGTTGTATTAGCTTATTTTGTTACCGAATCGTTTGGATTAGGTTATATCAATGAGTAGATTAGATTTCGTGATTAGTTTATTTTTTTGATGTAATGAGTTTTGGATTAGCTTATTTTGTTATGGGAATCCGTCTGCTTTGAATTAGCTTATTTTTCCGATGTAGTTAGTTGTTATGCTTTTCTCAAATTGAAATAAGTTTTATAGTTTTGCTTATTTTTGGATGTGATAGACATGAAGATAAGCAAATGGAATTGTCGGTTGTGTAAGATTAATCCTATGGATTATCACCGAATCCATGGGATTCACATAGAATGAGTGTTTGTATTAGCTTTTAGGAATCGATTTATAGTTGCGTATTTTTCCGTATTGTTTGTTAGTGTTAGGACTTTGTGATTGATGAGATTGTCTGTTGTTAGTTGCTTATATATAATATTTGTCTCAAACTAATATTACTTTTTTCGTCTTAAAATTGATATAGGTAAAATATTGAACCCAATGCCGTTGTCTCGTTACAATCCTTTTGATATTAAGGCGAAGAAACAAGGAATGTTACGTTGGGTCGGTGGAATCCTTATGATGATATTAAGGCGAATAAACAAGGAATAAGGTTGTTCAGGGAAAGCGAGTAAAAGGCGAAGAAAACATCGATTGTTGATGTTGCTAAGTTGGCGTGTGTTGTTAAGGAGAATGAGATTGTGTCGGTGTTCAGGAAAGGTGAGTGTTGTTCGTGAGATGAAGAATGTGCCGGATGATTCTCGTAGTATTATTTCTATTGTTGTTTCGATTTGGCTAATGAGAATGTCTTTGAGTGTTGTACGGAAGAATGAGAAGGAGAAGGAGAAGGTGAAGGAGAAGGAAGGAGAAGCATAAACTTCCTCCCGAAGAAAAGATGACTATTATTCTTGAAGCAAGAAAGAATAGGGAAGCACGTGGCGCATGTAATCATTAAAGAAGTTATGTCTTTTTGAATGCTAGAACAATTTGTCCAGTTAGGTGTTAATGGTATGGTAGACGAGATCATGTGAATGGGAACTTGTGCATGGTAGAACAATTGTCCAGCTTAGGCGTTAATGGTATGGTAGCGAGAACATGTGCATTATTTTGTCTTTTAAAACTTCGAATGGTATAATGAACGTTTGCGTGGTAGAACTATTATTTGTCTTTTATCATTAATTATGTGAATCCTGGGATTCATTCATAATCCCAAAGGATTCTTTATGATAGACTTTTTTCCACTTAATCTTTTGAAAATATGTGTATGGTAGAGAATATGGAAATAATCCCATGGATTCATACACAATCCCATGGGTTTCATACACAATCCCATGGGATTCCACTTAATCTTTCCACTTAATCTATTAACATATTTATGTATCCCTTAGGGATTCATATACAATCCCATGGGATTCATACATACAAGTAAGAAACAAGATATATTCAAAGTGAATCGCATGGGATTCATATACAATCCCATGGGATTCTTACAGAATATAAGTAAGAAATAAGATATATTCAAAGTAAAAAAGAATTTTCTTTTCAAATCATCTAAATAATCAAGTAAAGAAGAAAAAATAACTAACAAAACCAGAAACCAGAATATAAATAATCAAGAAACTTTTGGTTTGACTTTATTACATTTGGCTTCTCCTGACAGTTGGTTTTGGCTTTCGCCTATTCGGGTTCCCCATGAACATATTAACATCCCGCATTTCATTCTTAAAATCTGAATTGTCCCATGAACATATCCATACCCACCCTTCATACTCGTTAGCAAGTTGTGAGCCCGTGTTGGACCAATCTTGTTCTTTGCAGCTTTAACAACAAACATTTTTTCTGCTTGTGTCATTCTTCTTTGCTTTTTGGTAAAATGTTTGTACTCTTTTGGTATGAGCATATGGTTGTGTTTTGCAATAAACTGAACTAGCTTGTATTTTCCAGAAATGACATCCAATTCTAACCTTATACGAGCTTTACAACCTGTTATATAAAAAAAAAAAAAATTAAAAACATGTTATACAAAAAAAAAAATAATAATAAGAATCCCATGGGATTTACATTGAATCCATGGATTTCATAAAGAATCCCATGGATTTACAATGAATCCATGGATTCAACATCATTCAAGTTATATATTACAAGTCTTTCAATGAATCCCATGGGATTCTTTATGAAATCCCATGGGACTCACAATGAATCTCAGGATTTCATCTAATGTTTCATAGTATTTTCCCTACAGAATTCCTTCTTGTACATGAGGCTTCCAATATATTGATCCGCCGGTGTCTCGCGTGTTCATATAAAGTTGGTCTTGGTGATTTTATAGAATCAGTATATAAAAAGCGGTTGGGATTAAGATAATTTCAGTATGAATCCTATGGGATTCGTATACATATCTATAGCTTCATGTATGAATCCTATGGGATTTTATTAAATCCCATGGGATTCTGCATTAATCCTATGGATTTCATAAAGAAACCCATGGGATTCTGCATGAATCCTATGGGATTTCATAAAGAATCCCATGGGATTGTGTATGAATCCCTTGGGATTCACTGTGAATCACATGGGATTCATCCATGAATCCCATGGGATCTCAAATGAATTTAAGTATCTTTTTAGTTTACCATTAAACAACAAAATCGGATCGGAGGATTCATCCATGAATCCATGGGATTCATGATTCAATGAATATACATGAATCCTGGGATTCATCTATGAATCCCATTAATCAACAAAATCGATTCCCGCGGATTTTACCATCATGTTCCTTCATATCAACTTCGTGAGTACTTCATCTACATCATCATCTCGTAACGACATCATCTACATCATATGTAACCACATCATCTATGTCAATCGGATTTGTTGATGAACCGACGGATTTGTTGACGATTCCATGGATTTGATGACGAATCCGCGAGTTTGATGACGATTCCGATGGTTTTGATGTCGATGCCGGATTTGATGAAGAATCCGGTTGGTTTGATGATGAATCCGTCGGTTCATTGTGATTCGGCGACGTTTGATGATTCCGACGGTTTTGATGTCGATGCTGGGTGGATTTGATGAAGAATCCGGTTGTTTTGTTGATGAATCCGTCGGATTCATGGTGATTCCATGACGTTTGATGATTCCGACGAGATTAGATGCATAGATGTGGGTTTTGATTTTGATGAGAGAAAGTTAGGAATAAATGAGATGGATCAGATTTTTTATTGTTTTATTGAGATAATTGATTTTACTATCTCGCCTTCTTTATATTTTTGGCTTCATCTAAGCCATTAGATTGAGTGAATGGATGGTTGAGATCTTACCATTTGTTCTTTGGATAACATTGGTTTTGCATAGATCTCATCTTTATACTTAATTAGTAAAATAACGTATAACTATATATACCATATATATTCATTTTCTTTTGAGCAGAAAATGAATCAAAAACTTTAAATAAACAAGCTAGTGATATAAGCTTGGGAAATTATGCACAACACATGTTACAAGTTCGTTTTTTCTTCTTATATAAGCCTAAAGATTTCATGCAACACGATAGGAGTACATCTGCCGTCACTCGCACAAGGTTAGAAGGTGTTTATAATACTTTATATTGATCATTTCATTTTTGTGCAACTACGATAGAAACCTAAAACTGACCGGACTCAAAGTCCACAAGCGGTGCTTGAGCCAACTAACATAATAGTGTCAAACTATATTTGGCTTATTTTGGAAGTTTAATTGTTCATGACATTACAATACACAATAAGCTAAGAATTTTATCTATGCTTTTTAAAGTAGCTTAAACCTTGTTGAATCCTGTTTTGTTCTACTCAAATGATTATAGAACCCCAAATCAAATCCTTTTTTCTACTCAAATGAGGAAAGGTTGAATCGCCGCCTGTATTTTTGTTTTGGATTGGGTTGTTTGGCTCTTGGTTTACTCATGTTAGACATATTACCTCATCTTATCGCCTCTTGATAATTTAGAACTTAGTTGGTCTTTGGCACCATATATTTCTGGTCGACAAAGAATGATCCAAATTACGTTTGGTATTAAATCTGATGTATGTTTCGAGCTAAAACCATACCAGATGATAATTTTAAAACTATATTCAATATTGATGCAGGAAATTAATAAGACACAAGACACGTACTTTACGAGTCTCTAAATAGAATTCTCAGAGAAGATATGAAAATCACCAAATTGGTTCAAATCTTGTTACTAACTTTTTCCATCGCTTTGAGCTCGCGTTAGGAAAGACAAAATTTACGTAAGCCAAAAGAGGGTATGTACGCAATTAACCAAAATGGAAACCTGTTAATTACTCCTTTGGTGTAAATAAGTCTGATAATTGGTTCATTTTATCAGCAACATCCACAAAATCAAAGCTAATAAGAAATAAATGTGATTGTACAAACAACAATTAGGGATTGCTTATTAATTCTGTTAAAATTTTCTAGCTTGTCTTTCATGCAACAGACAAATTAGGCCTTGTTTGTTTTTTCAAAGAAGCTCTTTTTTCCTCTTACGTCTGTGTAGCGCACACAATTTCCTGAAGACCGTTTGTTTTTTTCGACATAAGAGGTAAAATCACTTCTTTCCTCTTCTACTACGCAGACATAAATTCCTCTTTTTCCACTTCTTTCAATCACTTCTTTTTCCACTTCTTTAACAAAAAAAAAAAAAAAAAAAAAAAAAAAAAGAAATGAAGACAAGACAAAAAACTGCCTTCTTTTGCGGATGAAGTAAGAATGTACCTCTTCTTCGCAGACATGGTTTGCGGATGAAGAGGTAAAAACGAAAAAACAAACGACACCTTAGTGTTTCCAAACGAGAGTTAATACTTTATACGATATGATACCCTCTGACAGTGTAATGCTCATTACGATTCAATGTTTGTATTATAAGCTATTGCCAAATTTAGCTAATAAAAAAAATAACGTACTATTTGAAAAACGAAGATGGATTAGTAACCTCTACATAAACTTATGATATAACTAAGCTATGGAAATATGCATAGCACATACTCACACTCAAAGGGTGTTTTGTTTGCTTATTTTGAAAGTTTATTGCACAACACAGACTATTAGTGGATAATTAGGCCCAAATTCGGTTTGTAGGTTTTGGGAATTAAGGTTTTACCATTATAAATAATGTCAAAATGATTTGCCTTTTGTATTTTTTGTTAACAAAAGTCGAATCCAGGGTATTAATTCCCGAGACGATTTTTGTTAGTGTCGAATCTAGTGTTCTTATTCTCGAGACGACTTTTGTTGGTTTCGTATCTAGGGTTTTTATTCCCGAGACGACTGTTTGGGATACTTTGGTTTATCCTTCGGATACTTTGGTTATCCGTAAACAAAAATTAGAATAGGGGATATATACTTTGAGTTATCCCGTTTTATTTTGGTTATTGTTTTATTTTGCTTTCTTAGTTTACTACTCCAGTTCGAACTTTCGCGATTTCGCCGCTCGAACTGCGAGAGAGTATTAGTGGATAATTAGGCACAAGCCCAATTTATGGGTTTTGAAAATTAAGGTTTTACCTAAATAATGGTGATCAATAAAATTATAACCACATGGTTTTATCTCCTAGTGAAAGTTGCATGTGCATCTTATGATCATAAGAAAGAAGTCATTCTACAATGTTATAATGAATTCAAGATTAACTCTCGAAGGGTTACACAAGATTCAAAAATATTAACTCCAGATATCACAACTATATATAGGGTTGCTTTGCAACTAAGAGTTGTGAGTTAGAATCAAATTTACTAAGACACAATATTATTGTACATCTTTAATCCTTTTAAAGATGTTTCAAAATAACTCTTGTATGCACATAAAGTTCTTTAAAATGAAGGTTGAGAGGGTGTTTTTCTAATCATATATGATGGACTTATTAGCTTATATGTATTCGATAAGTCTAAATAAGGTGTTTTGCTAAGCTTATATGAATGACTTTATAGAAGGTGTTTTTGATAAGCCCAAAAAATTCGATTCTTTTAGAAGGGTTGGGCTTATATAACATGATCAATTACAAGTTACAATTTACCTTTATTTATACCTAATCTAACATTCATATTTTTCAACCTTAATTTGCCCGTTTTATTCACTTACCAACATAAGCTAAACCAAACACTTGCGCTTATTAGCTTATTAAACATAAGCTAATCCAAACATTTAATATAGGCTTATGAGTTTATAATATATAAGTCATGAATTGCTTGAAATGTTCACGACATAATCCAAGTACTAGATGATAGATATTTGACCCAAGCCCTTGTAGAACATAACTACGATCGCCCACCAAGTCAAAGAAGCAGATTTGGTTCTAATCAACTTCATTACTAGGTTGCTTGAAGAGTACGAACCATCAGAATAAAATTTTTGGAACCGCAGGAAAGGGAAAAGAAAAAGGTTTACCCGATCGAGCCACCTTTACCGTTAGGGAGATCATTCTTTCTTGAGTAGAAAATTCCCATGATTTTCCCGTTGCCAGTGGTGGCTTGGACTTTAGATGGACGAGAAAAAATTTAAGGGAGATTATATCTTCTAGCATGAAACAGTGTCGTGAGTCATCCTCAGAGATTGGTGCGGGTTGTCTACGAATCTCGAGGGATATCACATCTAACTTGACCATGTAACAATGGCTTGTCACGAACCAGTAAGCACAAAGACCATCAACGGTTACCATCTTTTTCATATAACGACCCACCCATGGACATCCTCGTCCACGCCTCTGTCAACCCAACACGAGTCAATACAACTCATCCTAAAAAACTCATCATCAAGGGTCATGACTTAACACCTTATTTTCTTATCATTCGAATGGCCCATGCAATTACCATACCTTTAGCCATAACTCATTCACTGCTTGGACCGACATTGTTAATGCAATTCTATTCATTTTTCAATTCTACACAAAATCCTACCAAGATCACCTCCGCCGGATTTCCGATGCG
Source organism: Chrysanthemum lavandulifolium (assembly GCA_022545495.1). NCBI lineage: Eukaryota > Viridiplantae > Streptophyta > Magnoliopsida > Asterales > Asteraceae > Chrysanthemum > Chrysanthemum lavandulifolium. The sequence continues at coordinate 8,196,014 of CM040238.1, forward strand.
CTGCCACACGCCGCCGGAATCTGGCTGCCGAAAATTAGTGTTTTTTTTTTCTTTCTTTTTGTCTCCGTTTTGCTTTAATTTGCAGCTTGTTTTTGCTTTTGAGTTTGGTGGTGATGAGTGGCGGTTTTGGTGATCCCGCTATAGTAGTGTCGTTTATTCAAGGGGTTGTTGAAGCATATCAACATCATCAAAAATATCGCCTCGGGTGTTGGTCAAGAGCTAGCAGTTGGTGTTTCAAGTGGTTTTCCTCTACTATTACTGGCATAATATCATTGACATAACTGAAATCATTGAATAGGGTCAACAAACCTATGATGAAGAAGAAAACAAGAATGACCAAGACAAACCTTCTGATTTGGCTCCTAATATCAATGAGGATGCCGGTGACAATCTTAATGTGCCCCCTAATGATCAGGATTTTTCTAATGTGGCTCTTGTCTTTCTTTTTTTGATCATTCACTCGGCTACAAGAACTTTACTAAATCCAACTCTTTGATTCATTACTAAGTTCTTGTGTTGCCAAATTAGTTTACATTTTTTTAGATGTTATTCGTCGTTATGAGCTAATTTTCTGTTTTCTGTATCAAGTGTGTAGTATGTTTATCTAGTTGAATTTGTCTTTTAGTTTTGGTTGCATGTTAGTTTTATTATTTTGTACATTAACTTCTAACTATTGCAAATTGATCAGAAATTTGGTTGATTTTTTAGTCTTTTACCACCTTTTCCTAAGGTGGATAGGATATTGCACTATTTTAAGAAGTTTAGACAATATGTCGATTAAGCACTAATATTATAACGACAACTCTAAAAACGTGTCGAGAATTATAACCTTTGCCCAACCTCAAAAAATATAGATTTTATTTGAATTTATAACGGTAAGTATAAAATACTTAGGGTGCTTTTAGTTGGAAAACGAAAAGTTTTTTTTAAAAAAATTTCTAAAAAACACACAGAGAATGTGTTTAAAATGATTATTTTATGAAAAATTTCTACTGAAACTATGAGTTTGATAACTTTAATTTGAAGTTCTCTGGTTTTCAAAAGATTCCTTAAAAAAAAAAAGGTTTACTATAGAAAACTAAAAAAAGAAAATTAAGAAAACTTCTCCGCAACGAAAGCTTTGCAACTGCGTAGGGGTGTGCAGAATTCGGGTTTCACCCATAAAAACCGAAAACTGAAACTAAACCGAATCGAAAAAAATTAAACCGAATTTGTAACCGAATCGAATTTGTCAAAACCGAAGCGAACGAAATAAATATTCGGTTCTCGGTTTGAATATGGTTTTAGCACAATGAACCGAAAATCGAATACACAAATATATAGATATATTTTATATATTTATATACATAAAAAGACATTAAAACTCTTCATAGTATACATATAACATTTTTTAAATTTAAAAATTTGTTGTTGTTAAAATTTATGTAATTAAATAAATAAATAAATAAAATTAAGTAATCCGGGTTATTCCGGTTATTTGATTTGGTTTTCGGTTATTCAGTTCGGTTTAATCAAATTTGAATTTGGTTCGATTCAGTTTTCGGTTTAACCGAAAAAAATTAATTGAACTAAACGAACTGAATAAACCGAACAATCTGATAAATGAACCGATGAACGCCCCTATAACTGCGCGCATTGAAGTGGATTATATTTAGGGGTGTTCATGGGTCGGGTAATAACCGAATAAACCGAAAACCAAACCCGAACCGAACCGAATTTATAACCGAGCCGAATTTGTCAAAAATAAACCGAACCGAACTAAAAATTAGGTTTTCGGTTTAGATATGGTTTTGGCTATCTGAATCAAAACCGAACCGAAACCGAATTTATATAAATATATATATATATTTTATATATTTATATATAAAACACTTTATATATTTAACATATATATTTTTTATATATTTATATATATCAAAAGACCATTAAAATTTTATCATAATATAAAAAACATTCTTTTATACTTGAAATAATTTTTTTGCCAAAAATCTATTTAATTAAATTAAAAAATATATATAAATTCGGTTTTCGGTTTTGACCCATAACCGAACCGAACTTCGGTTCGGTTCTCGGTTCGGTTTAGTCACATATATTTTCGGTTCGGTTCGGTTTTCGGTTATGACTAAAAAAAAATTTTACCGAACAAACCGAACCGAATAAACCGATTAACCCGATAACCGAACCGATGAATACCCCTAACTATGTTAGTATATTTAGTGTTTTTGTTGGAGTTGGACAATGTAATGGGCTTTGAACAAGTGTAACTTGGACTTCTTCCAATTTTTAACCCACAGTCCCACATAATCTTTAAACGTAATTTGCTTTCTTTAGATCTTTCGTTTGTAATAGTTGTAAAATGCAATAAGACAATGATTTTGGCAAAAAATTATCAACATATTGAGAAGACTGAGGAAATGCAAGAATTGAAAAGCTTAAAGCAACAAAGACCATACATGAAAACAGTAACCTAGAATTTCCTAATGCCACAATAAATGTCATTTTTGTGTACCTTTGATTGTGCTAAAAGTTAAATATTACAAAAAACCAAATTACATCAATGTTGCAATTTATCCCACCAACCAATCCTAATCTTTCAAACCCATGTAAGCAAACAAAATTCGACCCAAAAAGAACCTCAAGTAGAAGAATGAACATATAGTAAACCAACATTTTTAACGGAATCCTTAATGTGTTTTGAAGTACAAATGCACAATAAGCTTATAAACTTTCTAAATAAGCTAACCAAACACCCTCACAAGTTTATATACCGGTTATAGATTCATCTTCGTATTTCAACAACAAATAAATAATCCTCGCGCTTTGCGGCGCAGTTACCGTGTAATTAAATTTTTCGACTGTGAATGTTTACAACGAGTTTTGAGTGTCCACATGTTGCGACATGCTTCAGACAAACATCTTTCAGAACTGATAAACCACCACAAAATGGTCTGGTGGTAAGGTCCTTGATTTTCTCACAAGAGGTCAAGTGTTCAAACCTCACTAGATGTGTACATTTGAGAGTGGCTAGGGGAGGGTCAGAAACGGTCTTAGGATTAACTTGATGAGGCACTAAACAATGATTATATCAAGTTTCTCGTTTAAATAGCATTTGAAATTTGTTATCTATTTTTATTCATATCAAAATTTATGAGATTTGCACTTTAACTTTGGATGTGCTAGTGCAATTCATGTTAGGATATAAATATTCATATCAAAAGAATTAATTTTGGAATCTAAAAAAGTTTGGCAAGACATCCTACGCTTGCTTTCACTTCTATGTAATTCATCTTTTTTATAAAATTTTAAAAATAAGTCTAACATTATAATTATTTAAGCATCAATCATTTTATTTTGATTTGTCGCAACAACAAAAAAACCATCTTCAAATTACAATTCATTACGGTAAAAAAAAGTCTAAAACACCAAAGATATTGATTAAAAATATACTAAATATCTTTCTGTAAAACTATAGGTATTTTATAATGGCCACAGTTCGTGATGAAGAGAGTACTAATTAATATATTAGCTTCTTGATATACACAAGATTTTTCTAAATAAACTTGTTTGTTTCATTGTAATATTGAATCAATATATACGCAGCAAGTTTCGAGCTAAAATTGAAGTTTATAACATTTCATAATAGCTTCTTTTCTTACGATCAGGAGATATACATTTAATTTTCTCTAGGAAGAGTAGTAATAGAATAATGCAATTTATGAAATTAGTTTGATTCTCGATTTGCTTCACCTATAGAAGTAACATATATACAGTACAGTTTTCACTAACACATACATCATATTTGATACCAAATGCCATGATTTGTATTGACAATGGTATGGTGATTACATGGGCCCTTCGAATGATAGGAAGATAGAGTGCCAAGTCATGACCCTTGATGATGAGGTTTTTAGGATGGGTAATAATGACTCATTGTGTTAAGTGGACATAGGTGTGGACGAGGATGCCCCTGGGTGGGGCCATTATTTGAGAAAGATGGTAACCGTAGGTGGCCGTTGCGCCAACTGGTTTGTGACAAGCCATAGTTACGTGGTCAAGTTAGATGTGATGTCCTTCGAGATTCGTAAACAACATGTATCAGTCTTTGACGATGACTTAAGACACTGTTTCATGCTAGAAGATAGATACTCCCTTAAGCTATTTCTCGTTCATCTAAAGTCCAAGCTACCACTGGTGAAAAGAAAACCATGGGAATTTTCGACTCACGAAAGAATGATTCTCCCTAACAGCAAAGGTGGGTGGAGTGTGATTCAAAATCAAGTTACTATTGAAGAGGCTCAAGGCTTGGGCCAAATATCTATCATCTAGTACTTGGATGACGGCCTAAACATTGTCGTTCAAGCAACTTATGACTTATATATTATAAACTCATAAGCCCATAATAAATGTTTGGATTAGTTTATGTTTAATAAGCTAATAAGCGCAATTGCTTGGTTTAGCTTAGGTTAGTACGTGACTAAAAAGGACACATGTTGAAAAATATTAATGTTAGATTAGGTATTAAATTGTAGTTTCTAATTGATCATGTTATAAAAACCCAATCCCTCTACAAAAATCAAATTGTTTTGGACTTATCAAAAACACCTTATTACTTATCAAAAACACCTTATATAAGCTCATTCATATAAGCTTAGCAAAATACCTATAGACTTATCGAATACATACAATAAGCTTATCATATATGGTTAGACAAACACCCTCTTAACCTTCATTTTGAAGTGAGCTCTTCTATGTGAGGAATAAAGTAAATATTTACTCCCGTTGTCCCGTCCCAAAACTATTATGTACATACAAGAATTATTTTGACACATTCTTAAAGATTAAAAATGTACAATATTAGAGGTAATCGGTCCAAGTCCGGTCTGTTGGTTTAAGGTCCATTAGGGTTTACTCATGTAATCTCTATATAATGTGCATGAATAATAATTATAACCTACGGGGTTTTATGTAATCTAACATGGTATCAGAGCGGGGTCTGATCCTAAAACCTAGGTGGCTATGTTGGCCGCCTCTACCTAAGCCCGTCAAACCTCATATCTCCTAAAAAAAAAAAAAAAAAAAAAAAAAAAAAAATCTTTCTGCCGCTCTCCTTCAACCTCTGCTACTTGCTTCTCGCTTCTCCTTCCCAACACTCTCACTCATATCCAACACTCTTCAACCTCAATCATCTCCAACCCTCTGCTTGCTCTCGCCCACCTATCCCCATTCTTCCGCTGCTACCCCGCCTCCTCTTCACCTCGATCTAAACTTCATATCCCCATTCTTCGTCACAAATCACCTATCCCATCCTTCTCCTTCACCTCAATCCAATCTATCTCACTCCTAATTTATCTCCTCACCATGACCATCATCGACCCACCTCCACAACCCACCATTCTCCTCTCCAAAAAATCAAAGCAATAAACAATATTATGTCTTACAGTTATACCCGCCGACAACAATCCATCGCCGCCATCTGTACCGGACCCTACCCGACGTGATGAGTGGGTTTCATGTGCAGCCGCTCTTTGTTCAAGTTTAGATCTGGTATTCAATCGGAATTTGGTAATCGATCTCCATGTTCGGAATCTGGTTTGGCAACCCGAACCAAACCCGGGTATGAGACTTTGGTAATGGGTTGATGATATATACCCTTAGTAGAGATCAGCCACTGTTGATACATGTTTAAAAGATGGTACAAGTTATTCATGGTGATGCACAGTTCTTGATTTTTAATGGTGTATTGGTTTTGGTTTTTAATGGTATATTGGTTTTGGTTTTTGAGATGACATATCATAGTATTAAAAAAATAAATAAATAAAAATTACATAGTTATTTAAGTGGTTGTTTTTGTTTTATATCGAATCCATGGTATTAATTCCCAAGACGATTTTTGTTGGTGTCGAATCTAGGGTTCTTATTCCCGAGACGACTTTTGTTGGTGTCGAATCTAGGGTTCTTATTCCCGAGACGACTGTTTGAGATACTTTGGTTTATTCTTCGGATACTTTGGGTTATCCCGTTTTATTTTGGTTTAGTTTATTGTTTTATTTTGCTTTCTTAGTTTACTACTCCAGTTCGAGCTTTCGTGATTTCGCCGCTCGAACTGTGAGGGAGTATTAGAGGTAATCGGCCCAAGCCTGGTCTGTGGGCTTAAGGTCCATTAGGGTTTACTCATGTAATCTCTATATAATGTGCATGAATAATAATTATGTCGGAGTGAATATGATGCTAACTCGCAACTCTTAAAATGCAAAGCAACCCTATATAGTTATGATATATGGAGTTAAATATTCTAGAATATTGTGTAACCCTTCGAGCTGACCTTGAATTCATTATAACATTGTAGAATGACTTCTTTCTTATAATCATAAGATGTACATTTAACTTCCACTAGGAGGTAATAACAAAATCACAATTCATGAAATTTGTGTGTGATTCTCGATTTGTGTTTCAAAATACAATAAGCCAATAAACTTTCTAAATAAGCTAACAAAACACCCTTTGAGTGTGAGTATGTGTTGTGCATATTTCCCTAGCTTAATTATATCATAAGTTTATTTATAGGTTACTAGTTACTGGTACTACTTTGTCTCCGTTTTTCAAATAGTACGTTATTTTATTGATCGTGTATTATCCGTACAAGGAATATGTAGATTTTTTTCACAATCTTGAAATCACATGTTTTCAAATGTGCTTGCCTAGTTTCTTTCAGCGGGAGATTATATTTATGGGTGGCCAATGGCCATGATGTTCATTCTGAGACCTTGTTTGCAATGATCTCCAGTGGTGCAGATAAAAGAATGATTCATTTCATGTGGCAAAGCGTATCTGGCGGGGCTCGTTGTGTAGACTTTTATGGGGTTGGTTGTGATGCATGAGTCATAATCCGGACTCGAGACTTCTGCCACATTATGTGTTTTGCTATCAAAGTAAAACACAAGCAAGTCTACGTACTTTTGGTCGCATCATCTCCTCTAAAGTTCTTTTCCACTTATCGCATCGTCCCCCTTGCCCTACCTGGTGGTTATGTTTTTCCCGTCCACCAAGCCGTGAAACTGCATACATGTCAACTTGAACCCTTCCATGTTACTGTATGATTTGTCATTAACTTGATTACATTTCGTTACTGGAATAAGTGTTTGTATATGAATTCAATTTGTAGCTTGGGGAAATTATTATATTAATTACAGTATGAAGAAAGAAGTTTAATTAGTCTTTGAATTTCAGTTCACTATCACGTTTAGTTTTGCGCATGATTCTAAAAGTTGTCATATACGCGGGACGCTAAAATCAAATGACTAAACAAGTAAGCAATGCTATTTTGCGAAACTTGATCGAAGAATTTCTATGGCATACTGTTTTAATGTTCTTCCGTTTCTCGTTTTTCTAAAGCTGCCCTTCTCATTACACTATTTCCTTGTATTTAAACTAATGAACAATTTAACTAAGAGCTACAACACAACTAAATATACAAATTTGCGGGGATAGCTTATAATACAAACATCGAATCGTAATGAGCATTACACTGTCAGATGGTATCGTATTAACTCTCGTTTGGAAAGACTTAGTTGCTTATCGATCTCTTGCATGAAAGCACAAGCTAGAAAATTTAACAGAATTAATAAGCATCCCTCATTTGTTGTTTAATTTGTATTATCACATTTATTTCGTATTAGCTTTGTTTTTGTGGATGTTGCTGATAAAATGAAGCAATTAAGACTTATAGTAACGCCAAGGAATAATTAAGAGGTTTCCATTTTGGTTAATTCCGTACCCTCTTTTGGATTACGTGAACTTTGTCTTTCCTAACGCGAGCACAAAGCGATGTAAAAAGTAATTAGTAACAAGATTTGAACCAATTTGATGATTCTCATATATTGTCTAAGAATTCTATTTAGAGACTGTGTACGTGTCTTATTAATTTCCTGCATCAATGCTGAATATAGTTTCAAGATTACCATATGGTATGATTTTTGCTCGACAAGCACATCAGATTTAATGCCAAATGTAATTTGGATCATTCTTTGTCGACCAGAAATATATATATGGTGCCAAAGACCAAACTAAGCACATAATCAGGACAGAAGTTGTTTTACTGTAGGCAACTTATAAAACCTCAAGGCTAAATGCATACAGAATCCAAGTTATAAAGAGGGGATAAGATGAGGTAATGTCTAATTAACATGAGTAAACCAAGAGCCAAACAACCCAAGCCAAAACAAATATTTATAGGGTGAGCAATTCAACCTTTCCTCATTTGAGTAGAAAAAAAAAGGAATCGATTTAGGGTTCTATAATGACTTGTTTTCGAAATTATTTATTTGCATGGAAAGGTTTAAGCTACTTTAAAAAGTATAGATAAAATTCTTGCTAAAAAAGCACATAAGTCCTTTAATTTGATATATATAGGCTTCAACGTTATTAGCTTATTGTGTATTGAAATGACATGAATATACAAACTTCCAATTAAGCCAAATAAATAGTTGGACAGTATTATGTTAGTTGGCTGAGGCCGCTTGTGGACTTTGGGTCCATTAGGGTTCTAGGTTTCTATTGTAGTTGCATAAAAATGAAATGATCAATATAATGTATTAAACACCTTCTAAGCATGTATGAGTGACGGCAAATGTACTCCTATATCGTGTTGCATGAAATCTTTACGCTTATATAAGACGAAAAAAAGAACCTCTAACCATGCGTTTTGCATAATTCCCTAGCTTATATCACTAGCTTGTTTAGTTATACGTTATTTTACTAATTAAGTATAACCATGTTCAATCCATACAAGAAAGATGCAGATTTTTTCACGGTCTTGATCGCAATGACATGTTTTCCAAATGCTTGTTTAATTTATTTAGACGAGATGGCCATGGACGGCCTCAATCTCCATTTTGAGACCTTTTTTGCAATGATCTCCACTGGTGCAGATAAAACTATGAGAAAATTCATTTTGGAAAGTGTATCTGGCGGGACTGGTGGTCCAGACTCGATCTTATGGGTTTGGTTGTGGTGCATGATTGGTAATCCTCATACGAGACTTCCGCCACTGTTTGTTTTCCGTTTTCAAAGTTAACCACAAGGGTGTCTAGTTTTGGTCACATAAACCCCGAATGATCTCTTGACCAGTCATGATAAAATCTAGGATTTTGCTGAAGAGTGTACGTCCCTTTTACCCCGCCACTGTATTGTCCCCTTGCGTTACTATTTCAGTGGTTACGTTTTGCCTGTCCACCAATTAAGCCGTGAAACTACAAACTTGCTACCACTGTGTGATCCTAGTTAATGCTTGTAATGCATTTGTTGAACAATTTATTTAGTTTATGTATGTATGGGTCAATATGGGTCAAAAGGGCTATGTAATGTTTGGGTCAAAACTGTTAACCCAAACAACCCTTCAAACAATAGTTTATTTCGTTTAACAGTTATGGTTGACAGTTAGTAACGGTTATTGTGTGAATCGACACAATGGTTGACCTTGAAAGGGTTGTGTCGTTTCACATAGTATATATACTCTAGGATTACTTTATGTAATATTAAGTCCTTATATAAAATTACTGTTACATTGCTTTTTTATTCACATACAAGTATTACAAAACTAAACGTTGTTACTTAGTCAAATATGACAAATGTTAAACACATCTTGGAATGCAATTGGCTTCGACAAAAACCTGTGACAAGATACCAACAATGGTATCAGAGCCCATGTTCTGATCCTTGGGGGAAGCAATTGCAAAGAAAAAATAAAGTGCCTCCACATACACGCTATTTACAAAGAGAAGCCCAACCCAATACCCCAAAATGGCCTAGACACAGAAAACACATATCCCCTGAAGGAAAACAACTACTTAAGAAAAAAATGGAATAAGTGGTGTCATTCAATTCCTCGAAAATAAAACATCCAGTGGGAAGCAGTTACAAACAAATTGGAGAAACAAGTGGTTTATCCAGAAAAGATAAACGTGCACACTGCTATATCTGCAAGAAGAGAGGGCACGTTTATTGGAAGTGTACAAAGGAGAAGAAGGTGTGTGACACAGAAAACAAGGAATCAATAATGTTGAACACTGCAATCCCAGAAATCAATGAACTATTCAAGTATGAACCAGAAACAGTACATGTAACATCAGATTACATGGTGGAAGGCTCTGATTTGAGGAACTGGGATGACATATGGTATGTCAGCACTGCATACAAGAAGCACATGTGTCCCATGAAGCATTTGTTCAAGAGAATGATTCAAAGATTCAAAGTTGAAGGGACAGAAGAGAGGGAAAAGAAGTTCATTGTTTCATATGGCATAGGAGAGGCGTATGTGGAGACAAAAGAAGGAAGATTGGTAGTACCAAATGTAACTTTCACACCAGAAATTACATTAAACATTCTAAGTTTGGATCAATTGGAAGACCAGGGATATATGGTAAGTTATGAAGGCAACATGTGCAAGATAAGGTACATGTTCAATAACATGGAAGAAGAGTTTGAACAAGAAAACACCATAGAGGAGGAAGATGAAGAAAGCATCAAAGATAGCCACAACAGATTCTTGGATGGGTACTTTAGATCTTTGGATCTTGATGAAGGATGCTCTTTAATTAAAGGCATGGAAGAATTGAGAATGGACAGTAAAGGTGATCATGATTATGTAGATAGTGAATATCTAAGCATGAATGGGACTTTGTATTTCATGAAGGTAAACACTTTTCAAAGACTTATTGCATTTCTAGATCTATTGAAAATAGATAAACTAGTATATGGAAACTGGGAAGTATTAAAAGAAAAATTCATGGAGTTGCTAGAATGGTTCAACATAGGATTCTTAAAACAACAAGGGTTAGGAGAATTACCACCATCAATAGGGGCAATTAAGATTGATTTATTAGCCTTGCATAAATTTGTTGATGCACTGGGTGGATATATGAATGTAACTTTCAATGGAAACTGGCACCAAGTTGCAAAGATAGTTTGGCATATGAATATCATGAGGCAGTCAAGGAAATGTATAAAGATTACATAGGCATGATGAAAGTGTACTATGAAGAGGCAAAAAGGGTGCAAGGAGAACCAGGAATTGTGGTAGGAAATGGCAGAGGTACTGCAGACATTTATGAGCCACAGGTTGATGCACAGGATGATGCTAAAGTACAAGTGATGCAAGATGAGACTCCAAAGAAGAGGAGCAAGACCGGAAATAAAGATGTATTCATGAAAGAAGCCAACAATGGAGAATTTGCAGTTGCAGGTGAAGGAATGGATGCAAGCACAAGCAGCAGTGATGATTTTGAAATCATCACTTAAAGATGGAACCATGAAGCAAATGGAACTTGGCATTAAAGCATTAGGAGGGAGAATGTGATCCTAGTTAATGCTTGTAATGCATTTGTTGAACAATTTATTTAGTTATGTATGTATGGGTCAATATGGGTCAAAAGGGCTATGTAATGTATGGGTCAAAGCTCATAACCCAAATGACCCTTCAAACAATTTGTTTATTTCGTTTAATGATTATGGTTTGATGTTAAACGATTATTGTGTGAATCGACACAATGGTTGACCTTGAAAGGGTTGTGTCGTTCCACATAGTATATATACTCTAGGATTACTTTATGTAATATCAAGTCCTTATATAAAATTACTGTTACATTGCTTTTTTATTCACATACAATTATTACAAAACCAAACGTTGTTACTTAGTCAAATATGGCAAATGTTAAACACATCTTGGAATGCAATTGGCTTCGACAAAAACATGTGACAAGATACCAACACACTGTGACCATCATAATAATCAACTTGAAACCTTCCACATTACTGATTGATCTTTAACTTGATGAAATTCTTTACTTGAATAAGTGTTTGTATATGAATTTAAGTTATAGCTTGAGGAAATTGTTATAGTTAGCTTTTACATTTCAGTTCACTATTACGTTTTGCATGATTCCTAAATTGTCATATTCACGGAACATGGAATTCAAATGATAATTATCAACCAATTTTATTTTAACAAGTTCAAAAATATCTTGGCTACTCGATCGATATACTACCCTTTTTTAACATAAGCCATAAGATGTACGAGTGCAATTCATATGTTAGGATAAAAATATTACTATCTACATTCTACATCATAATTTAAGCATCGATCATTTTATTTTGATTTGTATAAAAACATCATCTTCGAATTACAATCCGTTACACTAAAAAATGTCTAAAATACACAAAAGATAGATTAAGATGAGATTTTTGAGAAAAATGTAGTAAATATATGTTTTCTAAAACTCTAGGTATTTTATAATGGCCATTCAAAATTGTGATGAAGAGAATGATAATTAATTTACAGAAAGTTGATGTACACAAGATTTTTCTATATAAATTAGTTGTTTCATTTTACTAGCTATTGAATAAGTATGCAGCAAGTTTAACTTTACTCGTATAATAATAAGCACTTAGGATTAATGGTTTAAAAAGACAAATTTGTTTGCTTATCTGTGTGACTTTTCGAGCTAAGCTAACATTGATCTAATTATAACATTACAATCACAAGATCGATATACTTTACATGTAATGTCCTCTAGGAACACAAGTAATAATGAATCACAGTTCAGAAATTAAGTAACATAAATATCGTACATTATAGTTTTCACTTTTCACTTACACATACATCAGATTTGGTACCAAATACTATAATTTTTCTTGACACATGTAATTTATATTTGTCTATGTACATACCCTTAACATTCAACTCACTTAATATACTGAGACTGGGCGGAAAAATTTTGTTTGCTTTGCAAAAAAGTTGTTGGTTCTGGCGTTCTCTGTAGAATTTTTTTTAAGCAAACTTATGTTTTGGCTAAGCAATTGGAGTTCTTGAAAGGACGTACTTTTAGTATATGTATTGTGTCATAGCGCTGCTAGATAAATAAATGATTTAGTACGCAATCTAGTTTTTGGAACTTGACGACTTTATATATGGTACTGTAAGTATAACACCCAAGAAATACTTCAACTAGGTGATGTCGAGATACCATCATTTCAACGCACATTCACATAACTGTTTTTACTAACATATATCTGATCATCTTGTATTTTTAAGGAGGATGTTGCTGATATATGACGTAAAGTAATAATGGACTTATTTTCACTAATCAACATCAAGATGAAATTAGTTCATTTTTTTAAACACAAAAGATATATAATGTATTGCCAACGATTCACTCGTTTTATTATCGTTACCCCCAAACCAATAGATCAACCTTTATAGTCTGATTTGGGGGCCTCTATAACTAACTAACGACCGGTTTTCTCTTATATTTTGATATGGCTGATTCATACGAGAAATATAGTATCTTGTTTTGCAAACACGAAACTACATGTATTTGAAATGTTTGTCTAAATAACTAATGACCAAGGGCCGTGATGCTCATTTTGAGACCTTTTTTGCAATGATCTCCAATGGTACAGATGAAATTGTGAGGCTTTGCATCCGCAAATGATATTGGTCAATGATCTTGTATACTTTTATTGGTTTGGTGATCGTGCATGACTCGTAATCTGCAGTCGAGACTTCTGCCACAGTGTGTTTTTCATTTTGAAAATTAAACACAAGGTAATCAACCTTTGGTTTAATCGACTTCTCTTGATCTTTTTTCCATGTATTGTAAAAGCTAGGGTCTGATTGAATAGTCCATGATCCGCCCGTCCCTCCAACAACAATGGTCTTAAACTGTTGCCCTACCCCGATAGTTATGTTCTGTACTTCTAGCTGATTCCCATCCACGGTTCCGTGAATCTGCATACATGTCACCATGACCACCATCAAAATAATTAGCTTGAAAGCTTCCATATTATAACCTATCTTTTACTTACTGAAAATTTTTCTACTGGAATCAGGCTTTGTATTACTTTAATTTATAGTTAGAAAAAAATCAAACTTACAATTACATTATGCATGATTCTAAAAATTGTCATATTCACGGGGCATGAATATTAAATGATCGATTAACCAATGTTTTTATAAGACTGCTGAAGAACGTTTTGGCAACTCTTACATTCCAATCTATTCTACATATATTTTGCAGCATACGTATAAATGTGATTATCAAAATTTTAAGGATCATTTAGACCTTCGCTTTAGCCTCTATAAAGGGATTGAGCCACCGGCCCTTGCTGGCATCGACCATGTGCAGGCCATAACCACCATAGGATTCAAGTATTCAACTTAATTAAAACTTTCTTTGATCTATCCGTTCACCTTTGAATGCGTCGTTGAATAATTGGCGATTGCTTCAATATATACATTAAGAGAGCAAGGTGTCATAACAAGGTCTAAGTTCGTCGTCGCGCCACCTTAGCGCCACATCAGCATCCCATTTTCCCACAACTAACCACAACAAACCCCCTCCTCACTCATAACAAACCTCAACCTCTTCATTTGGGGCCCACCACTACCACAAACACACACTACATGTTGGAATTAGATATCAAGACATTCAAATAAATAATCACCAAAACATCAAAGTAATATTGCGGAAGCGTTTAAGGATGTATTAACGAATAATTAATTAACATAAAGAATATGCGTACCTTTGTTGATTCTAGCGAACAAGAATCAAATCCACAAACTAGCAACGGATGAACCCTAATTTGATTTAGTTAGGATTATATGAATTACCCTCACCGCTTTGTAATTCAATCCAAGATAATAACAATAGTGTGTTATTACTAAGTTCTTGTACACACGCATTAAACCGAATTAAAGTAATGCTAGTTTTTATCGGACAAATAACTTGGTTGTGGAAAAGGTTTTGGATCGACACACTAAAGGTGTGGCCGATCGGTTGGACAAAGAAAACACACAAAACTATTTTTAGGTTTAGCTTATGAGCACAAGAGATAGAAAAACAAGACCCTACTTGCATATATACCCAAGTAAACTTGGTGAACAAGTTGGTCCTTGTTTCCTTTTTCTTTTGGCCGATCGGTTCTAGGTCCCTAAAGGATTCGGAACCTTCCCAACTTTGCAATTTAGTCCTTTTCCATAAACATTTAACAATCGTTAGTCCATTACATTAATTACTTAACGTCAGTTAGTTATTTCGTTTAATAAATAAATAAATACAACATTTATATTTAATTATTAACTTTAAATTCTCATACGTAAAGTGTGCAATCCCAAAGTCTCGAGTTCGATCCTAACTCACGCCTACTAATTTATATCCATAAAACCAACAGCTCCCACTGGATATATCTTAATAGAGTGATCACATTCGGTTAGCGTCTAGCAACACTTCGATGCCTCTAGTACAACTCAAGCAAGGCTCGGAAAACCTTTTAATGATTTCTCATTATTATTATCCTTTTGTTTCTAATACCACGTTAAATAAAGATATGGAATTAAGTCATTCTTTATATAACTAACTGCTTCTCGTTTGTAAGTGATTGACCAAGATTACCGAATCATCTAAACATATTTAGGGAGATTTGGGTGCGGCCTTGTCAACCCTACGAGGGCCCAAGAAGATTAAACTCCAAATAAATTTGAAGGAACAAATTCTATTTTGACTACAAGAATAACCCACAAACTTTGTAACATTTCGAGAACAACCCTTATGACTACCGCCACGATAGCGTTAAGTTGCTCCACAGAAATGCACTACATTCATGACACTTATCGGTATCTCAAGTCCGAGGATAACTATTCATAATTTACTTATAACAATATCCACAAAGTAAATTATGTAGTTGGATAAGTCCTATATTCAATTCATTGAATATCATCCGAAATTGGTATGCATTCTCATCAATATACTTTCAAGTATATTCTACCATCTCTCGATTTGTCTTAGTTTAATGATACTCCCATATCATTAATCGACAACGGACATTTAAAATAACTTAGTTATTTACTGGATTAAACATGCAAATATAGGACAACAATATTATAAATGAAAATAACCATAATCCAAACTTTATTTCATTAAAATAATAAATGTTTTACAATATCCTTTATCCAAATACTAATCACGGTTATGCATGAAACTTTTAGCTAAACGAAGTCCAATTCCATTGGCAAGTCCTACAAGCTTGTCTTTAGCTAAAGCCTTAGTGAACGGATCGACTAAGTTATCATCATGTGAACTTTCGAGATTTATTTCACCTTCCGGACTTGTTCCCGAACATAGTGATACTCAGTAGAAAATGTCCGGTGCCCTTCATGACTCGTGTTCATTGGCAAATATGATTGCGCAGAATTGTCACAATACATATCAATAGGCGATTCAATTGAAGGCATAACACCAAGCCACAAATGAATTTCCTAATCCAAACACCTCCATTGCGACTTCAAGCAGCTATGTATTCGCTACATTACGTATATCGCAATCGTAGTCCGCTTCTTGCTCTTCCAATCAATGCTCCTCCATTGATGACAAAGACATAACCCGTCCGAGACTTCGTATCATCTTTATCACCTCGCCAGACGCATCACAAGAATCGTAACATCAAGCTCTGGTCCGGATTTCCACCATACACCAAAACATATCTTTAGTATTTCGAGATACTTCGAATATGTTTAACAAACAATCCAATGAAGTTCACCCGGATTCATTGATATCGACCGGTCATGTTTTGAGCGAACGCTACATCCGGCCTTGTGCATCTCACAAGATACATAATAGATCCTACAGTAGAAGCATAAGGAACGTTTCGCATGCGTGCCACCTCGCAGTGTTGAAGCACACATATCGCTACATAAGCCATGCTTTACTTCCATCGACAAATATCCTTTCTTGGAATTTTGCATATTGAATCTCTTCAATATTTTATCAATGTAAGCGCTTTGACTTAAACCAATTAACCGCTTTGACCTATCTCGGTAGATCTTAATTCCCGAATGTATGCGCTTCTCTAAATCCTTCATGGAAAAACACTTCCCAAGATATGCCTTAACATTTTGCATGCTTGGAATGTCTTTTCCATAATTAATATGTCATCGACATAAAGAATTAGGAAAATTACATCACTCCCACTAACTTTGTGATATACACATGGCTCATCAAAATTTTGAACAAATCCATACCTTTTGATTTCTTCATCAAATTTTTATTCCATTGCCTTGATGCTTGCTTCAATCCATAAATGGACCTTTGAAGTTTGCATACACGGTTTGAAATTGTGGATTCACAAACCCTCGTGTTGCTTCATATAGATGTCTTCATCTAGCGACCATTTAAGAAGCGGTTTGACATCCATTTGCCATATCTCATAGTCATAGTATCTCGCTATAGCTATGAGAATTCTAATAGCTCTAATGTCCGCTACAGGAGAAAAGGTCTCCTCATAATCAATGCCATAAGTTTGAGTAAAACCTTGCGCAACTAGACGAGCTTTATAGACGTGTACATTGCCATCCATGTCGGTCTTAATCTTATAGAGCCACTTACTTCCAACCACCGAGGCGTTTGGAGGTAAGTCAACCTCACCTGCACTTCATTTTCTCTCATGGATTGCATTTCATTCATTGCAACCTCGCCATTTATCCTTGTCGGGACTTGCCATGGCGCTTTATAACTAGTAGGCTCTCCAAGATCTCCTAACATAGTTTCCTCAACCTCTACGTTAAGACATAGACGTTCGGTGCACGATATTCCTTACGGATCTCACTAACGGAATCACTTCAACTTCGGTGGAGGACCCGGACTATCGGGTTCTACCGAAGTACGTTAGTGTTTTCGAAGGTAATGCATCTTCTTGATCATCTTCCGGATCATAAACTCTCCCATCGAATTCTTGAGATACGAGATCTCTTTCAAGAAAATCTCCATACCTAGCAACAATTACTTTATTTTCGGTTGGATAGTAAAAGTAGTAACCCATAGTTTCCTTAGGGTATCCTACGAAGATACACTTTACTGAGATCTTTGTTGGAGTTTTCTCCACGAGTCACGCCTAACATACGCCCGCAACCCGCACCTTTAAATAAGACAGGTTAGAGCTTTACCATGCCATATTTCATATGGTGTCTTATCAACCTTCTTTGTGGGAACCATATTTAGAATACGAACAACAGATTCTAAAGCATAATCCCAAAAGGATAAAGGTAGAGTGGTAAGATTAAACATAGATCGTATCATGTCCAACAATGTACGATTTCTTCTCCGAGATACACCATTTTGTTGTGGAGTATATGGAGAAGTGAGATTCGAACAATTCCATTCTCGACTAAGTAATCTTTAAACTCTTGGCTTAGATACTCGCCTCCTCATCGGATCGAAGAGCTTTAATCTTCTTTCCCAATTGCGGTTCTACTTCACTTTAAAACCTTAAATGTTTCAAACACCTCATGTTTATGCTTAAGTAAATAAACATAACCATAACGATCGAAATCATCGATGAAGGTTAAAGTAGCTAGCACCTCTCTTTGACACATGTCTAAGTGGTCCACACACATCGGTATGAATAAGACCAAGTAGATCGAAGCCCTCTCCATATTGCTATGAAAAGGTTTCTTAGTCATCTTCCCGGATATGCATGACTCACATTTATCAAATGATTCATCATTGATATTTTGCAAAAGCCCTTCTTGTTGCAGCTTATGCATGCGAGCCTTGCCTATATGAGCAAGTCTACAATGCCAAAGATAAGAAGAATTCAAGTCTAACTTTATCTTCTTGTTAATGCTAAACATCGAATTATTATTATTGTTAGATACATTTCCAATCATATCAATTTCAAACACACCATTCACAGTAATTGCTTTAAAATAAAATAAACCATTTAAAGAAACATCAATTCCATTATGTGAAATAGTATGAGTAAAACCATCATCCAACAAACCGAAAGGAAACAACACCTCTAATTATAGAAGGTGCGTAATGACAATTGTTCAATAATGTACTAAGCCCAAGGCAATACTAAACTAAACGTTCCTATGGCTTCAACAAATGTGCATGCGCCATTTCCCACGTGAGTATATTGCCCCCATAGGCAAGCTTCCTTTCCACTCTAAACCCCTGCAGTTGTATTACAAATGTGAATACCACGGCCCGTATCATATACCCAGAATTATTATGATTTAGAGTAAATAATTCAATGACAAATAAATTACTCAAGAACCGCGCCGAGGACCCCGTTCATCTTATTTGTCCATAATTCATCAAGATAGAGAGCGGTTTCTCTTCCAATGCCCAACTGTCTTGCAATGGTGGCATGCTTGATCCTTTTAGGATTATCCTTCCTAGGAGTAGGATACTTGGGTTGAGGTTGATAGGCCATCACCGCTTGCCTTTGTCAACCTTTCCTTACCCTTCCCCTTCTTGTTGTTCGCACTGCGGTTTTGGCTTATTAATTCTTCCACCTCGAATAGCAAGTACACAGGCGGTGGGAACCTTTGAGGCAACCCTTTCTCATAGTCAATTAGCAATGCGTGTAGGTCAAGAATCGCCTTCCCACGCATGCATATTGAAATTTCGACAAAACCATTAAAATCCTTGTTAAGGGATCGATTAATCGATTCACGCCATGTCATCCTCATAAGTTTTGCCAAGTGCTTTTAGTCGGTCCATGTAACCTTTCATTTCCAACCATGAGCACTTACGGTTTACCTCTCCTCGCCATACCGTAACGTCGGTCAAGTCATAAATCTCGACGGCACTGGTTTCTCAAACATAGTTCAAGTTCATTGAGCATATTATATGGAAATAATGTTCAAACCCTTTTGAAGAGCGATTCCATTGTTCCCAACATAAGACAAGCCACATCATTATGACGCTTATACTCAATTTCCACTCGTCCTTTTGAGCTTGAGTAGCTTGGGACCGCTTGGTTCAAGCAGGCAAGGTTCATAAAGATATTTCATACGGTCAACAACTCTACAGACAATTCTCAAAGAAGCGGTGCCAATCATTGAAATTTTAGAGCTACCAACTTTCTCGATCAAAAAGCTTTTGAACGCAGAATTTAGAGCGATGTTAGTGTTATCGGTGTTTTGAGCCATTTCTACGTAAAAAGTTCAAGTATTAGTATTTTCGATAATACACTTTTCAAGAAAATAAATATACCCAACAGTAATATAAACATATAACCATATAATTTTCTCGAAAACTAGGATCCAAATTATCATAGGTTCATCACATCGTTGATCCGCTAGCAACGAACGATATAATAAGGTAATCTGTCGAACATTAATTGGCAAACAATTTCCAACTCCTAGATCATTATGGGATTTATATTTTCCAACGCTATTGCAAATATAAACATGTTTCATCCCATCTTATGCCATTGAGTCCGTGTCTCACTTCCTACTCAACTTAAGTGTCTAACTTAAAAATCGCAAATATGTCCATGTAAGGTCCGACTTTACATAGAGATTTACCTCTCCATTACAATCTCGCCAAATCGTCATGACGAATTGCAACTTCAAGTGTTCTTTAATTAGATGGCATATTCTTAATTTTAAAAGGGTACTGCTTTGATTTTATGTGGTCAAATCAAATATGTACAAAGATGTCATGCATTAATCTTGTAGCATAATTTTAATAAAAACTTTTTATTACCAATTCATAAAGATCAAATTATCAAAGTTTTGATTGAGGTATTGGGTTCACCAATCAAGAATTTAGTATTAATTATCATCCATTATACCGTACTTTTGCATAAGTGTAAACACTTAGTGTTTTGATAATTACCACCGTAAGTGGCGCATGGAATTAAAACTAATTCGCCCTTAAGATGAGCTTGCACATTATATGGCTTACTAAGTAGCTCCATTCGAACTTACAGAGGCGAGAGGACTGTGCACGCTGCTAAAGCACAACCTAAGACATTCATTCGAAGTGACTATGCGCACTTCTTTAAACCCCTTTGTTAGTTCATTCGAATGGGTGAGCCGTTCATCATTGTATCAAAGTCACCAATCAATTAAACTATATTGACAATTTAACTCTTCCAAAACAATTAAATTTCGCCATTGTTTAGTCCGTATTATTTTCTATTCAAAATTACCCATTGCTTAAAACTCACAAACATAATAAACAAACAAGTAACAAATAAAAATAAACTACTAAAAACAATGCACACATAATAAACAATTTATACGTGTAAACAAGTAGCCACATGCAACTTATTCGATAAAATCCTATTAATAATCAATATCTAGGTTAAATTAATGTATATATTAATTTAGGGTTTTCACTCCAACAATAGAAAGTGAGCACATACATCGATGAATCGATTACGTAAACCCTTAATTAATTTATACCAAATTGCACATAATTGATACATTAATATATTAATTGAGTCTTCCCAATTCAAGATTTATCATAAATAAATATGTCTCAACAATTAAACAATATATCAAAGAACTTATCCATGACTAACATGCATGTATAGTCATGGACATCATAACAATTATTCAAGTAAGTCACAAGATCGCATATAAAAATTCCATGACACATAACAAATTATTCATGAATTTAACACGTAATCAATATTAATTCTAGGTTTTAATAAGGTTAGCAAACAATTTTCAAAACCCTAAAAATAAATATGTATATGTCGACTATTTAAAAAAAAATGGTACGCCCCCAAATTAAAAAAATTCGACCAAAACATAAATAAGCATAAACCCTAGATAAACATAGCAAACAATATACAAGTATTTGTTTTATTACGCGTTTATGTAATTAATTACTCATTAAAAACCAATGACTCGTGATGCCACTGTTGGAATTAGATATCAAGACATTCAAATAAATAATCACCAAAACATCAAAGTAATATTGCGGAAGCGTTTAAGGATGTATTAACGAATAATTAATTAACATAAAGAATATGCGTACCTTTGTTGATTCTAGCCGAACAAGAATCAAATCCACAAACTAGCAACGGATGAACCCTAATTTGATTTAGTTAGGATTATATGAATTACCCTCACTGCTTTGTAATTCAATCCAAGATAATAACAATAGTGTGTTATTACTAAGTTCTTGTACACACGCATTTAAACCGAATTAAAGTAATGCTAGTTTTATCAAACAAATAACTTGGTTGTGGAAAGGTTTTGGATCGACACACTAAAGGTGTGGCCGATCGGTTTGGACAAAGAAAACACACACAAAACTATTTTTTAGGTTTAGCTTATGAGCACAAGAGATAGAAAACAAGACCCTAGCCAGATATATACCCAAGTAAACTTGGTGAACAAGTTGGTCCTTGTTTCCTTTTTCCTTTGGCCGATCGGTTCTAGGTCCCTAAAGGGATTCCGGAACCTTCCCAACTTTTGCAATTTAGTCCTTTTCCATAAACATTTAACAATCGTTAGTCCATTACATTAATTACTTAACGTCCGTTAGTTATTTCGTTTAATAAATAAATAAATACAACATTTATATTTAATTATTAACTTTAAATTCTCATACGTAAAGTGTGCAATCCCAAAGTCTCGAGTTCGATACTAACTCACGTCTACTAATTTATATCCATAAAACCAACACTACACACACAAACACACCTCAGTAACATTATTAA
This sequence comes from Chrysanthemum lavandulifolium, assembly GCA_022545495.1. NCBI lineage: Eukaryota > Viridiplantae > Streptophyta > Magnoliopsida > Asterales > Asteraceae > Chrysanthemum > Chrysanthemum lavandulifolium. Next base: position 8,218,532 of record CM040238.1, read on the forward strand.
ATAGGGCAAATGGCATAAAAAGGCATCAAAGTTAGGGTTCATTTTCAATTAAGGTATTCTACTTTTTTTCTTGCATAAAAAGGTACCCAACAAAATTTTTTGGCGGATTTGGGTTTTTTACTAACGTTCGTTAACTCACTTCGTTAGTATATTACATGTTTAGTCCTCGAATCGTATAATCATTTCATGCAACATCCAAACAAAATATTTAATTCGGCGAGACTTCAAACAATTACTTCTTCTTCCATAAATAATCAATGCAACCATATTTTCCAAGTCAACTTTCATACACTTGGTCAAATCTTGATACTTTATTAATACAACACCTTCAAGATCACCTTTTATAATTCATTGAACCATTATTCATCACTTTTGATCGTTTTATCATCTCGGGTCCCTTTTATTTTCTTTTAACCAACCGCTTTGCAGTTTGATATAGCCCACCAACTGTTTGATTAAATGCCTCAAAGAAGTTTAAAATTTTTGAAAAGTGGGTTTTAGTATTTTTGTCAAGTGGGTATTGCTAAAATGATTTTAGCGCTTTTTGAAGTGGTATCCGATCTTGTGGTTTTTAAGTGGTTTAGGAAGAACTTGAAGTTTTGAAAAGCGGTTTAAGCAGTTTTGTCAAGTGGGTATTTGATCTTGTGGTTTTTAAAGTGGTTTTGATAAAATGGCTGACATGCGTTATGATGGATCACAGCATGGACAAAGTGTGCAAGTTGTTCCATTTAAGACATCTAGTACATCTTTAAGACATCGAAAGTGGAAGGTACTTTTCCGGTTTGAATGGAAGTGGAAACCGTGTAAACACAGGCGGTGTTGACTCTGTCGATTCAAGATGTACTCATGGAGAAGGTACTTTTCCGGTTTTGAATGGAAGTGAGAAATTTACGCTTTATCAAGATGCTCACGCTGATGATGGTTGCCTTGAGTATGAATCTTGAAGGTGGTTTGCGTAGATCAAAATGGAGATTGTTGGCATGATATTTGTGAAGCTATCAAGCGGTAGCGTCTGCTTGATTTACATTACGGGATGGTTTGCAAGATCAAAAAGAATTTTCAAATTTTTCAAAATTTTTAGAAAAGAATTTTAAAATTTTTGTTTGGAAATTTTTTGACGTTGAATGAAATATTATACAAATTCGAGGACTAAACATGTAATATACTAACAGTGAGTTAACGAACGTTAGTAAAAACCCAATCCGCCAAAAATTTTGTTGGCACCTTTTACGCAAGAAAAAAAGAATACCTTAATGAAACGAACCCTAACTTCACGCCTTTACGCCATTTGCCCTATTAAATATCCATTTGGTTTGTGGTTGTGTCAGACGTTCAAGCTCGTCGTGGTGACGATGAAGGGCTCGACGGCGAGCTCCTCCGGTGTGGCGGCGAACCACGGCGAAAGGACACGTCGGACGGCGAGTTTGGATGGCGGGCCCACACCGTCCACTCTAACCTCATTACTCATGATTTGTCCATGTTACAGTGAAATAGTATGCTAAATCATATCCATGGATCTTTTACTATTGAGAAGAATTGTTGTCACGCCATAATCATCTTAGGTGACCAGTTGATCTTACCTAATCAATTTTGACAAGTTTTTCATATATATCACTCAAATGCGTACAATCAATCTTTAGTTAATATTGCATATTAAGAAGTTAATGCAGTGTTCTTAATGCAATATATATGTAGTAGGCGTAATACGAGTATACGACCAAATGACCCACACCGAACTTCATTATTAACAAATTGTATAACCTTTATGAATTTGTATGTAACATCATTGTGATCAACTGATACGGTCAAAGCCATATTGCAAGATGGGGTCTATGATGGTTCTGACGTGAAGACCATTTCCTACTTTACCATTAGAGCAGTTACAACAATAACACCATAACAACAATAACACCGTTCACGTCAGCGCCACATCAGCTTTAACATTTAACATTAACATCCCAAAAAAAACATCCACAACAATAACATCCCAATAACATCAATAACATTCCCAACAATTTACAAAAACAACCCCTCATTTAGGGGCATAAATGAAAAAAATAGAAAAAAAAAAAAAAAAAAATCAAATAACGCCGTTAAGAGGTTAACGGGGAAGGACTAACGCCGAAATAACGCCGGAGGTCCAAGGGTAATAACGCCATAACGCCGTTAATTTCGTCAAAAACACCGTTATGGCGTTACTATTGTAACTGCTCTTAGCATGCATGTAGTCCTTAAATCACGTTCCCATGTTCCTTCTTAGTTTTGTTAGTAGTTATAGTCAAGTCCATGTTCTCCTAAAAAGTAGCAAGTAGTTTATGTTTCATTTCTTTAAATACTGTACTCGGCATTTGATGAAATCAGAGAAGAAAAATAATGAAATAGTTTAAGTGTTAGCTCTTAGTTTAGTTATACAGTAGTTTAGAAGGAGAATAATCATCTCGAATCGGTTTCTATCATCAACTGAAGTAGAATATGCTAGTTGTGAATCGATACATGTTAATTTTTCGGGTTTTTTGAAAACATACATTAAAAAGGTCTATAAATAATATCAATATGTGATCATAAATACATAAGTATTTAACAAATAAAATTAAGTACACGTACACATGCATATAACTCATCACTAATAATCAGCCTAGTGAAAGATAGCTAGGACAATAGCCAATAAAGTGACCGGTCCTAAGGCGGCATAAGACCTCGCTACACCATTAGGTGATGGTGGTTGTACGGTGGGAGAGAAGCCGGTGGTGCTACCAGTGGGAGAGAGACCAGTGGTGCTACCAGTGGGAGACGATGGTGGGCTAGCTTCCGATTGAGAAGGTCCAGGGGACGACATAGGTGATGGTAAAGTGGCAGCAGTAGGTGGCGACACGGGTGAACTAGCACCATCCAAAACATTGATACTCAATTTCTGACCAGCTTGACAATGACTTCCAACGGTACAAATATAGTAATGTGTCCCGGGCGTGTTTAAGGTAAATCTTGTGGGATCTATGGTAGACAATGACATAAGGGTCGCCACGCGTTGCATGGGCCGACGCGCCCTGTGCAACCTCGGCAACTGTGTGTGCTCCAGCGGTGAAGTTAAAAAGGAGTGTATCACCAACGGTGAAGGTCTCACCTGATGCCCATGTATCGTAAGCTGATTGTCCGTTTGGTGGAACTGTCCAGCCTAAACTACCACCAACGATATGGGTTCTCTGAGCCATGGAGCCACTTAACTGTATGCATGCAAGCATAACGGCCATAGTTACCAATGAACTCAGCTTAAAAACTGCCATTTTTTTTTGGGTACTAGGTATACTTCAAGTTCTTATAAAGATAAAAGATGATTGTTTTAAAGTACGGGATGACTTTGAAGTTGTGTTTGGGTTTGTATTTATAGTAATGGGTGCATGGAAACGTGGAATATCGAGTTGCATTGGCAAAGAAAAAGTCGTACTTTTGAGTTTTCACGGGTGTTAACGTGTTTGCTAGCTGTAGATAAAATACATAAATGAAAAGAGTTGACTAAGTAAATCTATGCAGGGTATGTTTGGTAGATAGAAATGGTAGAAGAGAAATGGAAATGAATCGAATTTCATTGTTTGTTTGATTAGAGAAATTAAATGACGGAGAATTAAAGAGAATTGATAAGAAGTTGCTAGTGTAATTTTAGAGTTTCATTTTCATCCATTTTGTTTGAGAAATTGTAGAAATGAGAATTGTTAATTCGTAATATTTTTTCATTATATGTTTTTTTTCTTTTCTTTTCAAGTTATATTTGTACTTCGGCCCAAACATAAGTTTTTTTTTTTTTTTTTTTTTTTTTTTTTTAATAAATACTTTTTAAAAATAATTTTACAAAAACTAAGTTTTTTAAATAAATACATTTTCAAAAAAATTTTAAAACAAGTTTTTTAAATACATTTAAAAATAATAAAAATATTTATTCTTAAAAAATAAGTTTTTTAAATAAAAATTAAAAAAAAAAAAAAAAAAAAAAAAAAAACAAGTTTTTGTTTAAATTAATACATTTTAAAAAATATTTTTTAAATAATTTTTAAAGAAAGTACATAAATTTTAAAAATGAATTAAAAAAGATATATTTTTAAAAATAATAATTTTTAATATTTTTTTAAAATATTTTTTAAGAATTGTTATTTATAAAAACTAAAAAAAAAATTAAATTAATAAATACTTGTGAGCCTTATATGACAAAATGTTATTTAAATATTTTTTTTCTTCATTTAATGGGTCAAGTCTCTTTTGTTATCAAACATTAAAATTGAACAAAATTCTCCACTGATTTATATTTTCTGATATTCTATTCTTTGCTTTATTTCATTTCTCTCTACCAAACGTGCCTTTAGTTCCTTTTGGTATACAATGTCTTAGAGTATATTCTAAATTAATCTTAATATACTCAAACGTTTTCAAAGTATGTGCCAAAACAAAGTACGTAATTTCATTATGAAATGATTTTTAACTACGTAACCTTTTGACATATATTTATTTCTGTTCTTAATATTAATTCTAACACAAGTTGTTGCAAGTATGATTATTTCATAAGAGCCCCATGCATGAGATTGCGTAAGTGATTTAATTTGCATGCATGCTGTATCACGAAAGCGAAACACGTTATTTTTCTATCATCAGATTTTGTTAGGTGTCGATGCAACGGTAAGTTGGATACTTTGATGTGGAGGTGGTCAACAAATTACATGCTTCACATGTACATCAACTCGGTCCTTACTTTTCTTGTTACACTACCACATTTACCGCTCTATCGCTGTTTTCCCCGACACAAGTGTCACTTGAATCATCACTAAACGACAAAAATATATCCCACGCAGACAAAGTCTCGTGAAAAGTCACTAACTTATGGAGAGTTTGACACGTCACGTGGATACCATTGTTATATTTTGACCGAAAATTTCATCAGTAACGTATGGAACTTTTCCGCTATTTTCCTCAAATGATATGTCACGGGATTCATTTGATTATTTAAAATATGTAATTAGTGTTAATTTTATTACTTTAAAATTTTATTTTAGATGTTTCTCAACGACATGTCGCCGGGATTCATTTGATTATTTAAAATATGTAATTAGTGTTACTTTGATTACTTTAAAATTTTATTTTAGACTTTTCCCAAATGACATGTCGCCGGGGATACCGCTTGACTTCGCTTTGACTTTATTAATAATAATAGTAATGGTAATAATAATAATAATAAGAATAAGAATAATAATAATAATAAGTATACCATAACATAACGACTTATCCGTTGAACGCCTAATGTGTAACCATAACATACCGACTCATCCGCTGAACGTCTAATGTGTAACCATAACATACCGACTCGGATGTTGAACGCCTAATGTAACCCTAACATACGGACTCATCCGTTGAACGCCTAATGTAACCATAACATACCGACTCATCCGCTGAACGCCTAATGTGTAACCATAACATACCGACTCATCCGTTGAACGCCTAATGTAACCATAACATACCGACCGGGTGTTGAACGCCTAATGTGTAACCATAACATACCCACTCGGATGTTGAACGCCTAATGTGTAACCCTAACATACGGACTCATCCGCTGAACGCCTAATGTAACCCTAACATACGGACTCATCCGCTGAACGCCTAATGTAACCATAACATACCGACTCATCCGTTGAACGCCTAATGTGTAACCATAACATACCGACTCATCCGTTGAACGCCTAATGTAACCATAACATACCGACTCATCCGTTGAACGTCTAATGTGCAACCATAACATACCGACTCGGATGTTGAACGCCTAATGTGTAACCCTAACATACGGACTCATCCGCTGAACGCCTAATGTGTAACCCCAACATACGGACTCATCCGTTGAACGCCTAATGTGTAACCCTAACATACGGACTCATCCGCTGAACGCCTAATGTAACCATAACATACCGACTCATCCGTTGAACGCCTAATGTGTAACCATAACATACCGACTCATCCGCTGAACGCGTCTAATGTGCAACCATAACATACCGACTCGGATGTTGAACGCCTAATGTGTAACCCTAACATACGGACTCATCCGCTGAACGCCTAATGTAACCCTAACATACGGACTCATCCGTTGAACGCCCAATGTGTAACCCTAACATACGGACTCATCCGTTGAACGCCTAATGTGTAACCATAACATACCGACTCGGTGTTGAACGCCTAATGTGTAACCATAACATACCGACTCGGATGTTGAACGCCCAATGTGTAACCCTAACATACGGACTCATCCGCTGAACGCCTAATGTAACCCTAACATACGGACTCATCCGCTGAACGCCTAATGTGTAACCATAACATACCGACTCATCCGTTGAACGCCTAATGTGTAACCATAACATACCGACTCATCCGTTGAACGCCTAATGTGTAACCATAACATACCGACTCATCCGTTGAACGTCTAATGTGTAACCATAACATACCGACTCGGATGTTGAACGCCTAATGTAACCCTAACATACGGACTCATCCGTTGAACGCCTAATGTGTAACCCTAACATACGGACTCATCCGTTGAACGTCTAATGTGTAACCATAACATACCGACTCATCCGTTGAACGCCTAATGTGTAACCATAACATACCGACTCATCCGTTGAACGCCTAATGTGTAACCATAACATACCGACTCATCCGTTGAACGCCTAATGTAACCATAACATACCGACTCATCCGCTGAACGTCTAATGTGCAACCATAACATACCGACTCGGATGTTGAACGCCTAATGTGTAACCCTAACATACGGACTCATCCGTTGAACGCCTAATGTGTAACCTAACATACGGACTCATCCGTTGAACGCCTAATGTGTAACCCTAACATACGGACTCATCCGTTGAACGCCTAATGTAACCCTAACATACGGACTCACCCGAGTTTATATTAAAAGAAAGGAAAATATTTAGGATTATAATAAAATAAAAGATAAAATCGTATTCTTTTGAAGTCGTTAACAACATAAAGTAATTAAATTTTAACCAAAAAAAAAAAAAAAAAAAAAAAAATTAAATAGTTTTATCGGCGACATGTCATGGGATTATAAAAATAAAATTAAATAGTTTTCCCGCGACATGTCGCCGGATACATACCACCAAAATTTTCGTTATCGCGCCATTTACGCTAAACGACAAAACTATACCTTTCCCCGACATGTCGCACGGATTGTCGCCGGGAAAAAACTTTATCATAAAGTAGATCTAGATATCTTCTTCATCGCACGAAAAAAAAAAAAACCTTATCCTCCTCCTTCGTGGCGATTTCGCAAAGAAAACGCATCCACCATCACCAACAATCATCAACCATCACCACCACCGCATCCACCATCACCACCAACGCATCCACCATCACCACCACCACACGTTACACGGTTTGTTTTACAAATTTTAAATGTTATTCAACTAAATTAGTTAATTATATTATGATTTTTGCAGATTATTATTGTTGTTGTTGTTAGTTAAAAAGTGAAGTTTTTTTTTTTTTTTTTTTTTTTGGCGTAGAGTTTACGAGGACCGACGAGGAGCAAGAGCGAGTATGTTATAATTTTTGCAGATTATTATTGTTGTAAGTTGTTAACTTGGAAAGTTTTTTTTTTTTTTTTTTTTTTTTTTTTTTTTGGCGAGGCGACTAGGAGGCTAGACAAGGTATGTAATAATTTTTTTTCTCCTTTTGGTATCCCGGTGACATGTCATTGGGAATGTTTATTCATGTCATTTGGGAATGTTTATTGTTTAAATTTTGTTAGTTTATAGTTATTATTAGTTCAATTGCCTTGAAATGTGCTCGCTTATAATTATAATAATTAGTTGTTTAAATTTTGTTAGTTTATAGTTATTATTTGGTGAAAAAGTGAAATGGTATGTATGTTAAAATAATGGTATGTATGTTAAAAAGTGAAATGATATGTATGTTAAAAAGTGAAATGGTATGTATGTTAAAAAGTGAAATGGTATGTATGTTAAAATAATGGTATGTATGTTAAAAAGTGAAATGATATGTAGTTTATAGTTTATAGTTATTATTTGTTGACATGTGCTCGTTTATATTATTTTGTTAGTTTATAGTTATTATTTGTTGATATGAGCCGTTTATAGTTTATAATAATTAGTTGTTTTAGATTTTAGTGATTAATTTTGGAAAATCCCGTCTAAAATTAATCATCCTATAGAAACCCGTCCGAAATTAATTTATTAGAAATTAATTTCGAAAGTCCTGCTTGGTCTTGAGTTGTAACTTGCAAAATACACTTATATATTTGAATGAATGAATGAAATTGTTGTGGATTGTTTAAATGTGTATATTTATTTGGATGTGTATGTATTTGGATGTGTGCATGCTTATATTATTTTGTTCATGAATTTCTATATCTTATGCTAATTGTACTTATACAGATGTCGATGAGATGTTGCACGGTCCCACGGGCGGTGACGGTGGCGGGAGGATCGTCCCTCCAGACTGCGTACCCACCGTTGTCGGGCAAGCTTCATTAACAAAGGTAAGAATTTCCGAGTATTGTAATACAAGCATAAATTTGATACATATTTATGACTTTTATCACTAACTTGATTTTGCAGCAAGGTAAACGGAAGCCCAATTTGGGCGGCAGTGGCAGCGGTGAATACCAGCGACAAGACCCGGAACCTTTCATTTGAAGGCAATCGTGAGACTTAAAAAAGGTCCGTGTCGATCACTTTGAGGCGGGTGACAAACAAACCTTAAACCCTCTCGGCCCCCTGCGCGCATTGGTCTAACTACATAGGGAGGTCGTTAGGAAGGTGTCATTACTACCCTTCTTGGGACAAGGTCCCGAAGGAGAAAAAGCGGAATCATTTCGGATATTGGGGTCGATTATCCTTTTATGTTTATTTCATTATCGTGTTCATTTATTTAATGTGTATATTTATCTAAATTCGCTTATTTATTTATATCATATAAATAAATAAACAAATTAAATAAATATATAAATTATATCTCTAACTCTTTTTCGTTTTGTTGTATATGATTGCAGACCTATTTGACCTCGTGCCGCACATCGACTCCTCCTACTGGCCCCGGATCTACGAAGGCATAAACTCGCACCTCCAAAAAGCCTACAATACTAACAAGGCTTCTTTCAAAGCCAAACATTGGAAGGTAGACCCCACCACCGGGATTACGATGCGGAGGCGATTAGGCGGGCACGCCCCGAGGAAATTACAATGGGTGATTGGGATGAGTACATTAAGTTTTGGAATGATCCCAAGAACATTTCTCGAGCCACTACAAATCGGCTTAACCAAGAAAAAAAGCAAGGTCATATCTAGACAGGGATCCCTACGTGACTACTTTCGAGATAATATGGTAATAAACATTATAATTATTTTACATGCATATATACATATATATAATATGGTAATAAACATATATATATATATATATATATATATATATATATATATATATATATATATATATATATATATATATATATATATATCGATTATACGCTTTGGTGTGTTGTGATTTGTCGCTTTTAAAATTATTCATCTTATATGCGTGTATGTATGCAGATGCAGCATCGAGACTCATGAATACCCGTCACCATCGACACTTATTGGCGAACACATCTGATGATGGGGTATTCCTTAACGATGAGGACCACGGATATATGTAAGTTTTGTTTCAAACACACTTTAATGAATTATTGAGAAATAATGTAGCAACCCGACTAATATATTTACTATCTTGTGTTTTTGTCACTACATGGGACGAGATGAAAAGCTTGAGGCCACGGGTGAATACACGGAGGATCAAATCAATGCGTTGGCAAGAGGGTAAGCTTCGTGGGCATATTCCGGTGTGGTCGTATTGCCATCACGGGCCACATCCGGGCCAAGTATGCCCGCCTCACGAGAAAGTCACCAAAGATGTAAGCTTTATGATGAGTCTCCTCGGCGACAATGAGACACGTGGATATGTTCGGGAGTATGACTCGGGTGGTGCTAGCGGGAGTGGTGGGTGTGGTGATGGCGAGGAGAATGGCGGTGATGAGGATAACAACGCGAGAGGTAGTTGTGTATATATTATTAGTATGTTACATTGGTACTAGCTTTAGCTAGTTGTGTTATATATTATTAGTATGCTACATTGGTACTTTAGGTAGTTGTGTTATATATTATTAGGTTCATCTTAGCGCCATTTAAACACTTGTTTCCTATCTATCAATGCACATATTGACTTTTGAGTGTGTTTATGTAAAAGTTGTGATCTATTTGTATTGCGTTGATCCGTTATATGGTATTTGTGTTTTGGTACAAGTTGTGGCGAGTCTATAGGGTTTTGGTACGGGTTTATTTGTAGATTTTTTCCGGAAAAATTCGAAAAATCTGAAATCGCCGCAGACCGCAGTCGCATTAAAAAATGCAGATTTTCGGCGACATGTCGGGATACTTACGATAAATGTTGACAAGTCAACGAAAGCCAAGTTTCCCAATGACATGTCGCCGGGATAGTAGGCTAACTCGCTGACTTGTCAACTAGAAAATCAAGTTTCCCCGACATGTCGCCGGGATACTTAATCGAGATAATTAGTGTCTTAATCATTTTGCTTAATTGATTATTCCCAACGACATGTCGTCGAGATAATGTGCCACAGGCACGCTTCTTTGACTTAAATTTGAGTGGGACCCACGTCGTCGCCGGGATTGTCGCGGGATACAATCCTCACGAGACTTCTCAGTTTAGATTCCCCAATGACATGTCACTGAGAATCCCATATGTCACTGGGGTAGCGGTGAATGTTGTAGTGTTAATACGCAGTATATCTTTTTCTTTTAATGGCGCTTTGTCTTAATATCTTTCAAATTTTCTATGTTTAGCCTACAAATATGACTAATTCAAATATTTGTTCACACTCATTTTATTTCGTATTTAAATAGGAAGAAAGTATCGGCTTCGTATCAAACTATACAATATGTTGTTTTTATGTGTACGTGCATGTATATGCTATATGATATGAAAATGATGTTGGAAAATTGGTTGGCAAAAGTGACTTTTGACCAACTTTGGACACAATTATTTATATGTATATGTCACATATATGAGTAATAGTTTGTAGGTTCGCGTTCTCCTCGAAGAAAGATTCGCAATAAGCCTTTATGTGTCCAAAATAGAGTTGATGTGAATGAGATATCGGGTCTCCAAGTTAGGCATTCGGTACCATGCCCAAAGAGGAAAAGTAGTTTATTTTCAATCCCACATCGGTGGGATGAGTAAACTTAGAGAGTCTATTGTGTATAAATAGAGACCCTAATTTCACAAGTTTTACACATCAAATCAATAGTTATTATTGATTTCCAACATATGGAATACGCATCTCTTAAGATGAAATTCCGTGCGGTTTTGTTAAGTCCGACAAGACAACTTCATCGCTTTGGTTGTTGTACCGGGAAACAGACGGGAATCTGTTTTAAGGGAAGCGTGTCAAACACGTGTCTCGGCTTTAGTGCTTCTTTTGTTGATCTCTATTGGTGATCAAGTAAGTCTTTGACTATTTTATTATTTTATTTAATTATCGTTTATCCGCTTACATTCGTTTGTATTTAATTTTTCGTTATTTATTTATCGCTCATTTTATTTATTGTAATTTAGATTTTATTAATAAAAGTGTAACTGCTTTCCTACGAGCCTTAAAGCAGATTCGTAATGTAATTAAAACACTTTTATTAAAATCGATTAATATAATTAATGATTTTATACAAACTGCTTTTTCACGAAACCAAGATTGAGTTTCTTTGAAAATCGCTTTATAACTAAATGCAATTTTAATTAACAGATTTGGTATAACAGATTTATAAACGATTTTAAAAGCAGTTTATTGAATCGGTTTATATTGAAACCATGATGAGTTTCTTTTCAAACCGATTTATTGCATATGTTATTGTTTAAATCGGATATTGAAACCAAGCTTGTGTTTCTCGGAATCATATATGGTACAAGTTTACATAAACCATGTCGAGTTTATTAGATACCATATTGTTTTAATGCTTTTTAACTGTTTATGTTTATATATTCACAAGTTAACCGATGGTAACATAATTTGTGACCTAGTGAATCTTGCGAATGTAATTGGTGCGTCAATTACTAACATGGTTAAATATCATGATGAAATCGATTCATTGAAACCAAGTGGAGTTTCTTTGAAACAAATCTCATAAAATACAAGTTGTTATTTTATTAGATTACTAGAGCGTGTTATTGAAACTAAGATGAGTTTGTTTTAAACAAAATCTGATAATAGAAGCTGTTATCATATTTTGTGGAAAAGTTTCTTTGACTTGTTTAGCTTATTTGTTGAAAACACATGCACCTTGATGATCTTGAGCACTCGTAGATCGTTAGTGTTGCCTATGTAATCATAAGCAAACTAATAGAAAATCTCTACAACTCGTATTCTTTAGCGGAATGTAAATACAAGTCGTTATAACTAAGAACACTTAGATCCTCTATGGATCTTTTATTAACCTGAAACTCTATGTTTCAATGACCTCTATTACATACTATGAAGTTCCTTTTATAGACAAGAACCCTAAACTATTACTACTCAATCGACTAAGCATGCAAGCATGCATTTAATGGCTAAACACTAAACAATATTGAGTAGTACAATAATACCCATGCTAACCCGGGCGGTTCAAGAATAATGATGGGTTAGCATTTAAATAATAAAGCGCATGCAGATCCTAGTCGCTTCCACCTTCAATGAAACACGGCACGACTTTTATACTTCAAAGAATCTCTTCTTCAGCAGATTCTCGCTTCTATCAGCAGAATCCTTGGCAGAAGGTGTGATGAAATCCTACTGCATAATTCCCAACAATCCTCCCCTAAACCGGAATTTGACTTGGTTAAGTTCCGGTTTCCTAACCTGAAAGATCTTAGAGGCAAAGACTAGAGGATTGTTCTCAAACATCAAGTAGCAAAGAACCAATAATAATCTCATCTCTATGATGACCAAACTTTGAAACGCTTGGTCTTTGCAAAGAACACATGACATAGTGTACATCAATACTTATTAGTTGCATACTATTCTCATCACATCCGGTGAGTTAACTCCCAGAGAGGTGAATCATTGAAAATAATGGATTTGATGTCTCTTTACCAATAGCCATCACTACCGGAGTAGCCAAATGTTTAAGTCCGAAAACTATGGTACATTGATAACCATCTCGATTTATTAGCAAATCAAGAACTATATAAACGGATTTGATGTGTCTTTACGTAGCCGTTTGCTCATGACTAGTCAATTCTTAGAATTGGTGAATTGATAACCAAATATGGATTCATTTGCCTTTACCACAAGCCATATACTTGTGGGCTAGCCAATTCTTGGATCCCAACAAGGAATATACCATGGTGAATTGATGACCATACAACTCTCAACAATTAAGCATGGGTGGTTGCAGACCCTATGATTTTGAGCAAATCATTTGACTATCAACAGATTTGACGTGTCTTTACCAAAGTCGTATCCTTTGGACTAGCCAACTCTTTGATATACACAAGGTATATCGGTGAGTTAAAACCCATCAACTATATACAACAAACCTGCGGGAGAAAGTTAGTTTTTTTTTTTTTTTTTTTTTTTTTTTAACTAGGAAAACTAACAAACAAAACAAAGAAAATAAACAACACAAAAGACCGTACATATCACAAAAGACAATGTAGATTACCGCGTTCATGATGAAGATGCGACTGAGCTTGCGTAGTTGAGCCTTGATCAATCCAACCACCGCTCAACGTCTAGTCTTTCATTTCCCACGGATCCGGAGGAATTTCCAACTTCCGACACATCATCCTTTCCATAAGTCTCTTGGACAATGGATAAGTTCTTTCAAAGAAACATGCAGACCGTGATTCCACCCTTTGTCTCAACTACATGCACACGAGGTGGGGATAAAATCTCCGGACTCAACCCGCCATAGATGCGAGTTCTTCCAAATGAAATGCCCTTTACCATTGGGAGATTGAGAGTTAATCGTGACATGAAGATCTCCCAATAAGCACATCCGAGAACCTTGTGGTGCAGATTGCAAGAATGGTTGGTGACGAGTGTCTGAGTAAGTATATTCGCTTCTGTCTACCAAATGGAGTATTTCCTTCAAAAGATGAACTCCATTGAAGTTTTGTCCAATCGATGAATGACATTCATCTCATCATTTATCGAGACCACTTGACCAACTCATTTTGATGTCCTCGTGAAAATCAAGAGTGCATCCTTCTTTAACAAAGGTTGAGTCATCGCCTTTAGATCCAAAGGAAAATGCTTGGGTGATGGCTTATTCTTCGATACATGAGTCCTCGCTTTCACGATCTCCTCGTAGATGTGTGTTTTCTTAGCCATCCTCTTCATCCTTCTACCGGTAAATGGATTTCAAGATGGAATATCTTTGGTTTCTTCATTAACTTATGTAGTAGGACTTGAAGAAGTAGATGTGGATTTAGGTGAGACATCATCACGAAGGGTATGCATTCTTTCAAGCACCTTTCTTGCCTTTTTAGCTTTGACAGTTGTAGTTTTAGCTTCTTTAATCGAACCACCTCCTTCTCAGATCAAGAGATTCCACAGATGGAGCGAAAGCTTGTACATTAGGTGCTTCAGAGGAAATGGTGGTCGGTTTGCCAGATGAGACCTTTTCGAGTTGAGCTAGTGACTTCGTAGAAGCTTCGCGAGATATAACAATGAGGTTCAAGTGAAGTAACCTTGTCATCTTTCCCAACCAAAGTACCTTCTTTTGCAGGCAGATGCCACATTTGGGTTAGATGAGGGCATAACTAGTGCATCGTGGAAGCAACGATGGTTCGTGAGGCGGACCTTGTCGACGAAGGAGTGGCTTGAAGTTGCTTGAAGAAACCATTTGATAGATCGTCTTTGGTGGAATATCATCAAAATCATCCACTATCTCAACAAACTTGGGTCTTTTGGCCTTTGGTGCAACTTCATTCCCAGCAATTCTTTTCAAGCTGATAGATGGTGTTAAAGCAGAAGAAGAAGTCTTCATAATCATATTGTACAAGTGAAATAATCTTGCATCATGTAAAGCCAAGACTTGCTTCATTGTTAAACCACGGTTAAGCACCGAACAACTTTGATTTTTCACCGCAATCCTCATCTCTTTTCTTCGAGCTTCAGAAGAGTCTCTCTCTCTTTGCCTTATTCTTTTCAAGACTAAGGGCTTTCCTTTTGCATCTCGCTTGCTTCCTTTGTTCTCCAAGCACCATCATGTGAGCCACAAAATTTTCACTATCAAAGTCCGCACCTAAGATACTTTGAGCAAGAGTAGGATTTGAAGTGGTTTGCTTTGTAAGAGCATCCCATTGTGCAGCAGCATCCGAGTAGCTAACTCATCCAATTCTCTTCGCTCTCGGGAGGCAAAACAGATGTAGAATGATCTCGCAATTTGTTTAGCCACTTCTTCACTTTTCTTCCGATCCGCAAACTCAAGAAACTGCTTTCTTGTCCTTGCCTTTCTTGTTCGGATACCGGATCGGACCAAGCTCATCTTCAATCGTTACACCTTCTCTTTATTAGTAGTTTCTTGAACACCATCGGTGGAGGAGAATCACCAATTTGAACTTCAGAGGAAACATTTTGAGAGAGATCTTCAACGGTGTGGTAAGGATATCGATTCACGGGATCCAAATCAAAATTTCTTTCAACATGAAATACTACTTGATCATCTGCTGAAGGGGTGGGACATGATGGTTCTTGAACAGGTGCATGATGATCAGGTTCAGATGCAATGTCCTCCATTTGAACCTCAGCAGATGTAGTATTATCAACACTTGGTTTCTTGGAGACTACAGCAGATCCCTTATTCAAATAAGATCGTCTCCTCTTCCTAGTGAACTGAATTGGTGCCTTATCTTTTGATGATTCAACAACAACTGAAGACGGAACAACTATCTCGTGAGCCACATCAGCTAAGATGTTTAGAGAAGCAAGCCGAGAGTCCTCATCCTCCTCATCAGAAGAAATGACTAACTTCCTTTTGCTACTCTTCTCAAGTCGATCCTCTAGGTCCTTAACTTTATTTTGCAGTTCCTCAATCTTATCACCAAGAGTAGACTTGGTCTCTGTAAGCTCCTTTTTGAGATCAGTCACCTCACCGTGCATACACAGTAACAAGAGCATAGACAGATGTAAGAGTAATAGGGTCCTCAGCTCCACCAGCAGATTTCTCTGTGGTAAACGGGCACGGACTAAACAAAATTTTTGATCCCCGTTAATTTGTTGTAAAAAAGAACATAATAAACTAAAATACATGATTCATCGAAAAAATTTATTTCAGGGTACCCGTCGCCGCAACGCGCGGGTCCTCTGCTAGTAATTATTTAAGCATCAATCATTTTATTTTGATTTGTCGCAACAACAAAAAAACCATCTTCAAATTACAATTCATTACGGTAAAAAAAGTCTAAAACACCAAAGATATTGATTAAAAATATACTAAATATCTTTCTGTAAAACTATAGGTATATTATAATGGCCGTGATGAAGAGAGTACTAATTAATATATTAGCTTGTTGATATACACAAGATTTTTCTAAATAAACTTGTTTGTTTCATTGTAATATTGAATCAATATATACGCAGCAAGTTTCGAGCTAAAATTGAACTTTATAACATTTCAGAATAGCTTCTTTTCTTACGATCAGGAGATATACATTTAATTTTCTCTAGGAAGAGTAGTAATAGAATAATGCAATTTATGAAATTAGTTTGATTCTCGATTTGCTTCACCTATAGAAGTAACATATATACAGTACAGTTTTCACTAACACATACATCATATTTGATACCAAATGCCATGATTTGTATTGACAATGGTATGGTGATTGCATGGGCCCTTCGAATGATAGGAAGATAGAGTGCCAAGTCATGACCCTTGATGATGAGGTTTTTAGGATGGGTAATAATGACTCATTGTGTTAAGTGGACATAGGTGTGGACGAGGATGCCCTGGGTGGGGCCATTATTTGAGAAAGATGGTAACCGAGGTGGTCGTTGTGCCAACTGGTTTGTGACAAGCCATAGTTACGTGGTCAAGTTAGATGTGATGTCCTTCGAGATTCGTAAACAACCTGTATCAGTCTTTGACGATGACTCAAGACACTGTTTCATGCTAGAAGATAGATACTCCCTTAAGCTATTTCTCGTTCATCTAAAGTCCAAGCTACCACTGGTGAAAAGAAAACCATGGGAATTTTCGACTCACGAAAGAATGATTCTCCCTAACAGCAAAGGTGGGTGGAATGTGATTCAAAATCAAGTTACTATTGAAGAGGCTCGATCGGGTACAACCTTATTCTTTTCCCTTTCATACGACTCCAAAAGTTATATTCGGATAGTTCATACGCTTCAGGCAACCTGGTAATGAGGTTGACTATAACCAAATCTGCTGCTTTGACTTGGTGGGTGAGGGTAGTTATGTTCTACAAAATCTTGGGCCAAATATCTATCATCTAGTACTTGGATGACGGCCTAAACATTGTCGTTCAAGCAACTTATGACTTATATATTATAAACTCATAAGCCCATAATAAATGTTTGGATTAGTTTATGTTTAATAAGCTAATAAGCGCAATTTCTTGGTTTAGCTTAGGTTAGTACGTGACTAAAAAGGACACATGTTGAAAAATATTAATGTTAGATTAGGTATTAAATTGTAGTTTCTAATTGATCATGTTATAAAAACCCAATTCCTCTAAAAAATCAAATTGTTTTGGACTTATCAAAAACACCTTATTACTTATCAAAAACACCTTATTAAACACCTTATATAAGCTCATTCATATAAGCTTAGCAAAACACCTATAGACTTATCGAACACATACAATAAGCTTATCATATATGGTTAGACAAACACCCTCTTAACCTTCATTTTGAAGTGAGCTCTTCTATGTGAGGAATAAAGTAAATATTTACTCCCGCTGTCCCGTCCCAAAACTATAATTATGTACATACAAGAATTATTTTGACACATTCTTAAAGATTAAAGATGTACAATAATATTGTGTCGGAGTGAATATGATGCTAACTCGCAACTCTTAAAATGCAAAGCAACCCTATATATAGTTGTGATATACGGAGTTAAATATTCTAGAATCTTGTGTAACCCTTCGAGCTGACCTTGAATCATTATAACATTGTAGAATGACTTCTTTCTTATAATCATAAGATGTACATTTAACTTCCACTAGGAGGTAATAACATAATCACAATTCATGAAATTTGTGTGTGATTCTCGATTTGTGTTTCAAAATACAATAAGCCAATAAACTTTCTAAATAAGCTAACAAAACGCCCTTTGAGTGGGAGTATGTGTTGTGCATATTTTCCTAGCTTAGTTACTCTTCCCGTCTCAAATTAATTATTTCCGACAAAAAACACATTTAAAAAAAAACATAATTGTTACTGCTTTTTATTTCTTACTTTTTTTGCACAATAACAGTTTACCTTTAACTAATTAATATCTTTTTAAAACTTCTAATATTAATTTCAATCAAGGGTACATGATATGCTCAACAAGCTTTCTTATCTAATTTTAGTAGTGGACAATTAAATTGACACATTTCAAAAAAAAAACATGGACTATTAATTTGGGACAAAAGGAGTATATGATAAGTTTATTTATAGGTTACTAATTCATCTTTGTTTTTCAAATAGTGCATTATTTTATTGATTGAATATAAACACGTTTGATCCATACAAGGAATATGTAGATTTTTTTTCACAATCTTGAAATCACATGTTTTCGAATGCGCTTGCCTAATTTCTTTCGACGTGAGATTATATTTATGGGTGGCCAATGGCCATGATTTTTGTTTTGAGACCTTGTTTGCAATAATCTCCAGTGGTGCAGATAAAAGAATGATGCATTTCATTTGGCAAAGCGAATCTGGCGGGGCTCGTAGTGTAGACTTTTATGGGTTTGGTTGTGATGCATGAGTCATTATCCGGACTCGAGACTTCTGCCAAAATATGTGTTTTGCTATCGAAGTTAAACACAAGGAAGTCTACGTCTTTTGGTCGCATCATCTCCTCTAAAGTTCTTTTCCACTTATCACATCGTCCCCTTGCCCTACCCAGTGGTTATATTTTTCTCGTCCACCAAGCCGTGAAACTGCATGCATGTCAGCTAGAAACCTTCCATGTTATGATTTGTCATTAACTTGATTACCTTTCGTTACTGGAATAAATGTTTGTATATGAATTCAATTTATAGCTTGGGGAAATTATTATATTACAGTATGAAGAAAGAAGTTTAGTTAGTCTTTGAATTTCAGTTCACTATCACGTACGTTAAGTTTGCACATGATTCTAAAAGTTGTCATATATGCGGGACGCTAAAATCAAATGACTAAACAAGTAAGCAATGCTATTTTGCGAAACTTGATCGAAGAATTTCTATGGCATACTGTTTTAATGTTCTTCCGTTTCTCGTTTTTCTAAAATTACCCTTCTCATTACGCTATTTCTTTGTATTTAAACTAATGAACATTTTAACTAAGAGCTACAACACAACTAAATATACAAATTCGCGGCGATAGCTTATAATACAAACATCGAATCGTAATGAGCATTACACTGTCAGATGGTATCGTATTAACTCTCGTTTGGAAAGACTTAGTTGCTTATCGATCTCTTGCATGAAAGCACAAGCTAGAAAATTTAACATAATTAATAAGCATCCCTCATTTGTTGTTTAATTTGTATTATCATATTTATTTCGTATTAGCTTTGTTTTTGTGGATGTTGCTGATAAAATGAAGCAATTATCAGACTTATAGTAACGCCAAGGAGTAATTAACAGGTTTCCATTTTGGTTAATTGCGTACCCTCTTTTGGATTACGTGAACTTTGTCTTTCCTAAAGCGAGCACAAAACGATGGAAAAAGTAATTAGTAACAAGATTTGAACCAATTTGATGATTCTCATATCTTGTCTAAGAATTCTATTTAGAGACTGTGTACGTGTCTTATTAATTTCCTGCATCAATGCTGAATATAGTTTCAAGATTATCATATGGTATGGTTTTTGCTCGACAAGCACATCAGATTTATTGTCAAATGTAATTTGGATCATTCTTTGTCGACCAGAAATATATATATGGTGCCAAAGACCAAACTAAGCACATAATCAGGACAGAAGTTGTTTTACTGTAGGCAACTTATAAAACCTCAAGGCTAAATGCATACAGAATCCAAGTTATAAAGAGGGGATAAGATGAGGTAATGTCTAATTAACATGAGTAAACCAAGAGCCAAACAACCCAAGCCAAAACAAAAATATAGGGTGAGCGATTCAACCTTTCCTCATTTGAGTAGAAAAAAACAGGAATCGATTTAAGGTTCTATAATGACTTGTTTCCGAAATTATTTATTTGGAAAGGTTTAAGCTACTTTAAAAAGTATAGATAAAATTCTTGCTAAATAAGCACATAAGTCCTTTAATTTGATATATATAGGCTTCAACGTTTTTAGCTTATTTTGTATTGAAATGACATGAATATACAAACTTCCAATTAAGCCAAATAAATAGTTGGACAGTATTATGTTAGTCGGCTGAGGCCGCTTGTGGACTTTGGGTCCATTAGGGTTCTAGGTTTCTATTGTAGTTGCATAAAAATGAAATGATCAATATAATGTATTAAACACCTTCTAAGCATGTACGAGTGACGGCAGATGTACTCCTATATCGTGTTGCATGAAATCTTTACGCTTATATAAGAAGAAAAAAAGAACCTCTAACCATGTGTTTTACATAATTCCCTAGCTTATATCACTAGCTTGTTTAGTTATACGTTATTTTACTAATTAAGTATAACAATGTTCAATCCATACAAGAAAGATGCAGATTTTTTCACGGTCTTGATCGCAATGACATGTTTTCCAAATGCTTGTCTAATTTATTTAGACGAGATGGCCATGGACGGCCTCAATCTCCATTTTGAGACCTTTTTTGCAATGATCTCCACTGGTGCAGATAAAACTATGAGAAAATTCATTTGGGAAAGTGTATCTGGCTGGACTGGTGGTCCAGATTCTTATGGGTTTGGTTGTGGTGCATGATTGGTAATCCTCATACGAGACTTCCGCCACTGTATGTTTTCCGTTTTCAAAGTTAAACACAAGGGTGTCTAGTTTTGGTCGCATAAACCCCGAATGATCTCTTGACCAGTCATGATAAAATCTAGGATTTTGCTGAAGAGTCCACGTCCCTTTTACAGTTTTACCCCGCCACTGTATTGTCCCCTTGCGTTACTATTTCAGTGGTTACGTTTTGCCTGTCCACCAATTAAGCAGTGAAACTGAAAACTTGCTACCACTGTGACCATCATAATAATCAACTTGAAACCTTCCACATTACTGATTGATCTTTAACTTGATGAAATTCTTTACTTGAATAAGTGTTTGTATATGAATTTAAGTTATAGCTTGAGGAAATTGTTATAGTTAGCTTTTACATTTCAGTTCACTATTACGTTTTGCATGATTCCTAAATTGTCATATTCACGGAACATGGAATTCAAATGATAATTATCAACCAATTTTATTTTAACAAGTTCAAAAATATCTTGGCTACTCGATCGATATACTACCCTTTTTTAACATAAGCCATAAGATGTACGTACGAGTGCAATTCATATATGTTAGAATAAAAATATTACTATCTACATTCTACATCATAATTTAAGCATCGATCATTTTATTTTGATTTGTATAAAAACATCATCTTCGAATTACAATCCGTTACACTAAAAAATGTCTAAAATACACAAAAGATAGATTAAGATGAGATTTTTTTGAGAAAAAATGTAGTAAATTAAATATATGCTTTTCTAAAACTCTAGGTATTTTATAATGGCCATTCAAAATTGTGATGAAGAGAGTGATAATTAATTTATTAGAAAGTTGATGTACACAAGATTTTTCTATATAAATTAGTTGGTTTCATTTTACTTGCTATTGAATAAGTATATATGCAGCAAGTTTAACTTTACTCGTATAATAATAAGCACTTAGGATTAATGGTTTAAAAAGACAAATTTGTTTGCTTATCTGTGTGACTTTTCGAGCTAAGCTAACGTTGATCTAATTATAACATTACAATCACAAGATCGATATACTTTACATGTAATGTCCTCTAGGAACACGTAAGTAATAATGTAATCACAGTTCAGAAATTAAGTAACATAAATATCGTACATTATAGTTTTCACTTTTCACTTACACATACATCAGATTTGGTACCAAATACTATAATTTTTCTTGACACATGTAATTTATATTTGTCTATGTACATACCCTTAACATTCAACTCGCTTTATATACTGAGACTGGGCGGAAAAATTTTGTTTGCATTGCAAAAAAGTTGTTGGTTCTGGCGTTCTCTGTAGAGTTTTTTTAAGCAAACTTATGTTTTGGCTAAGCAATTGGAGTTCTTGAAAGGACGTACTTTTAGTATATGTATTGTGTCATAGCGCAGCTAGATAAATAAACAGATTTAGTACGCAATCTAGTTTTTGGAACTTCAGACAGCTTTATATATGGCTCTGTAAGTATAACACCTAAGAAATACTTCAACTAGATGATGTCGAGATACCATCATTTCAACGCACATTCACATAACTGTTTTTACTAACATATATATGATCATCTTGTATTTTTAAGGAGGATGTTCTTTGATATATGACATAAAGTAATAATGGACTTATTTTCACTAATCAACATCAAGATGAAATTAGTTCATTTTTTTAAACACAAAAGATATATAATGTATTGCCAACGATTCACTCGTTTTATTATCGTTGCCCCCAAACCAATAGATCAACCTTTATAGTCTGATTTGGGGGCCTCTATAACTAACTAACGACCGGTTTTCTCTTATATTTTGATATGGCTGATTCATACGAGAAATATAGTATCTTGTTTTGCAAACATGAAACTGCATGTATTTGAAGTGTTTGTTTAAATAACTAATGACCAAGGTCGTGATGCTCATTTTGAGACCTTTTGCAATGATCTCCAATGGTACAGATGAAATTGTGAGGCTTTGCATCCGCAAAATGATATTGGTGGGCCGATCTTGTATACTTTTATTGGTTTGGTGATCGCATGACTCGTAATCTGCAATCGAGACTTCGCCTTGCAGTGTTTTCATTTTGAAAATTAAATACAAGGTAATCGACCTTTGGTTTAATCGACTTCTCTTGATCTTTTTCCACGATTGTAAAAGCTAGGTCCGACCGAATAGTCCATGATCCGCCCGTCCCTCCAACAACAATGGTCTTAAAGGATTGCCCTACCCGATAGTTATGTTCTGTACTTAGTCGATTCCCATCCACGGTTCCGTGAATATGCATACATGTCACCATGACCACCATAAAATGATTAGTTTGAAAGCTTCCATATTGTACCCTATCTTTAACTTATCAAACTTTTGTATATTGGAATCACCTTTGTATTACTTCAACTTATCTTGAAAAATCAAACTTACAATTACATTATGCATGATTCTGATAATTGTCATATTCACGGGACATGAATATGATAAACCAATGTTTTTGTAAGAACGTTTTGGCAACTCTTACATACCAATCTGTTCTAGTATACTAATTGCAGCATATAATCACATGTATAAATGTGATTTTCAAAAATTTGAGGGTATTTTTATTGGAAATCATAATCATTATTGCTTCCCATATTTTCTCCTTAATCTCCTCTTTATCATATATTGTATTCCCATATATATATCCCGTGATTGTAGCCATGATTGTAGTGTTTTTCCTTTTATAGGTTTTATCCCCAGTATATGTACATCGCTTTGACATAATGAAAATATTAACCTTTGGTACCAATCTCTTTATGGCATCGAGCGATACCGATCCTAAAACAAACCAAAAAAAAAAAAAAAAAAACCTAATCATTCTCCATGGTGGAGATGATGCGCATAAGAACCAAGGAGAGAGGTGGAAAGAAAACCCATGAAGGAGATATGATCGACCACAACTCTCCTTTTTACCTACACGCCCGACTATCCAAAACAAATGCACGTGAACGATGTACTTCATCGACAAGAACTACGGCGATTGGGGAGCAGGAGATGATGAACTTTATGTTCGCGAAAACAAAACTGGTTTTATCGATGGCTCGATCGAAGCCGTAGACGAAATCGAGAAAAATACCGCTTGGATGCGTTATGACGAATGATTAAAGGTCGGTTAACGACGACCATGGAAAAGGAGATTCAAATAGTGTGAAATACGCTAAACGCGGTGAAACTGGAACGATCCGAAGGAGAGGTTTGGGAAAGAGCGCCCCAAGGCGTTTAACCGAAGCAATCATTGGCCGCTACTCGACAAGATGGTACGATTGCTTCGCTATTACACGAGACTACGTGTCTTGTGGGATGAGATGGAATCGATTCTACCTACTCCTCGGTGTACATGTGATAAATGTGAGTGTGGGCTCGGAAAGAAACTAAGCGAACTAAAGGGAAAGAAAGAACTTATGAGTTCTTAATGGGTCTTGATGATCGGTTTAGTGTTATTAAGACCCAAATATTAGCAATGAAGCCAACACTGGACCTTAGTGCACTTATCACCTAGTGGCGTAAGGCGAACAACAACGCACCATTGCCTCATCAAAGGACCGTCCGTGAAGTTGCCGCCTTCCAAACCACTTTCAAGGCGACGAGAACAAACTCGAAACCAACAAGAAAAGGATGGACAAAGAATAAAAGGGTTTTCAAGTCGACAAAACCGACCAATGCAGTGAATGTGGAAGAGATGGGCACGATAGAAGTGGATGTTTCAAAATAATTGGGTACCGGAGTGGTGGCCGTGAAAAGGAAAAGGGATGCCGAGGCCAAAGGCAAAGAATGGTGGAGACAAAACCATGTCCTATACCGGGCATGACGGAGGAGCAATATGCAATGTTTCAAATTGTTTGGTGATAATCGAGAAGAACTCGTGATAGCTAACTTGGCGTGTAATATGAGTGTTAATGACAATTGGGTTGTGGACTCGGTGCCACCGAACACATAACCCACCAAAGACACCTCCTTAAAATTTATTCATGAACACTATTGAAAGGCGGTCACCATCCCAAATGGGAATCGATTCCGTAAAGGGAAAGGTGAAGTCGTCTTCAAAGGAGGATTGAACATCAAAGGAGTTCTTTTGTACCAAATTTTACATGCAACCTTCTATCGTTAGAGGCTCACCAAGGATCTTCATTGTCTTGTAACATTTTTCCCGATTTCTTTGTTTCTGTGATCCGAAAGCGGGAACTTGATTGAGCGGGTGATTGTCGTGGTGGTCTCTATTGGATGGGAGGAATAAAAGAAGAAAGAAAGCGATGGCGGTTACTATCGATGCATGGCATAGACGTCTTGGGCATGCATCTAATATAAAGTTGTCTCGTGTTAGTTTTCTTAAAGGTGTCTCTTCAAGTTTTAATGCAAAGTTTGTGATTCATGTAACAAGGCAAAACTCACTCGATTACCCTTTCCGATTAGTAGTATTAAAACTAGCAATTGTTTTGATTTGATCCATTGTGATATTTGGGGAAATATAGAAGACCATCACTTACAGGAGCAAGTTATTTTCTTCGATAGTCGATGACTATAGTAGGCGGTATGGGTATATTTACTTAAACATAAACACGGCTTAGTTCTTGCCTAAGTGCTTTTACAACATGGTGAAAACGCAATTTGAAAAGGAATCAAAAGAATTAGATGTGATAATGGTGGAGAGTTCATATCAAACAAGATGAACGAATTCTATAGAGAACGCGAATCGTCTTAGAAACTACTTGCCTCATACCCCACAACAAAATGGGGTAGTAGAACCAAAGCATAGGCACCTCTTAGAAATTGCACGAGCTCTACGGTTCGAAGCCGCCTACCCACCACCTTTTGGGGAGTGTATCCTAACAATTGCATACATCGTTAACCGATCGCCATCCAAAAGGATAAATGACAAAACCCCATATGAAGTTCTATTCGGACAAAAACCCGAATATGACAATATGAGAGTTTTTGGATGCATGGCCTACTACAAGAACATCAAACGAATGGAGATAAGTTTGAACCAAGAGGAAAACCGGGGTATTTTGGGCTACCCTCCAGGCAAAAGGGGTACAAAATTTATGATCTAGAAGAAAGGAAAATGGTGATAACAAGAGACTAAGATTCATCGAAGAAATCTTTCCCTTTTCTAAAGCGTAACCAAAAGATTTTGAACAAGAAATTTTGAGTACCCAAGTCCTATCCTACAATCGATGAACCACATGAAGAACTTAAAAATAAAATGGAGACGGAAGGATCCTCAAATCAAGACAATGAAGAGGAACAAACACATAGCATAGAAGATGTCTTGGAAAATCAACCGAAGACTTAATTGATGAAAGGGAAAATGTGCAAAGTGGCAATATCCATGTCGAAAACATACACATGGAAAATCATGTGGAACCACCATTGTCCAACAAGAGATCAAGAGGAAGACCAAAGAGACAAAGAACGCAACCGAGACACTTCAATGAAGTACCAAGTAAAGCTTCCACCATCCATTGACCACACGCA
Source organism: Chrysanthemum lavandulifolium (assembly GCA_022545495.1). Lineage (NCBI taxonomy): Eukaryota > Viridiplantae > Streptophyta > Magnoliopsida > Asterales > Asteraceae > Chrysanthemum > Chrysanthemum lavandulifolium. Next base: position 8,245,206 of record CM040238.1, read on the forward strand.
ACCCACTTCCGATCAAGATTCCTCAACAGTACACCCATTATCTCATTATGTTTCTTATGAGCATTTTTCTAACACTCACAAAGCTTTCCTATCTCGCCATCAATGATCATGATGAGTCAAGTTTTTATCAAGCAGCCCCAAAATGAAAATTGGAAGGAAGCAATGCGGAAGGAAATACACGCCTGAGAAAAATGGGACATGGACCCTCGTACAATTACCGAAAGGAAAGAAAGCCATCGACTCAAAATGGGTGTACAAGATCAAGTTCAAACCGAATGGTGAGGTGGAAAGGTATAAAGCGAGACTCGTCGCAAAGGGTTTTACACAAAGGGAGGGGGTGGACTACCATGATACATTTGCACTGTTGCAAAATTGGTGACCTTAAGAACACTATTAGCCATTGCCGTGAAACGAAAATGGGGATTCAACAACCGGATGTTAACAACGCGTTCTTACATGGAGACCTAGAGGAGGAAGTTTACATGAAGATTCCTCAAGGGTTCGCAACTAAAGACGAAACAAGGGTATGCAAACTCAAAGGTCTATCTACGGCTTGAAACAAGCATCTCGAACCGGTACCACAAGTTCACAAAATCCCTTATTGGCCTTGGTTACAAACAGTCGAAAGCTGATCACTCCTTGTTTATTTACAAAAGTGGTGAAACATATGTAGTCTCTTATATATGTGGATGATGTGATACTAGTGGGAATGATGAGAAATGGATTGAAGCAACAAAGGCACACCTGGACAAAGAATTTAGCATAAAGGATCTTGGCCCTTGAAATATTTCTTGGGCATCGAGGTAGCAAAACATCCGAAGGATTGGTCCTTAGCCAATATAAATACACGTTGGATATACTTCAAGACAAGGTTGCAAGGATGTCGCCCTAGTTCGCTTCCCATGGAACCAAATCTCAAGCTTGACAAAGGAGAAGAAGAAGAAAAGATTGATGCAAGTCGATATCGAAGACTTGTAGGTCGCTTGCTATACCTACAAGTCACTCGCCTGATATAGCCTACTCCGTAAGCATTCTAAGTCAATTTGTTGGAGACCCACGACATATTCATATGGAGGCTGCAAACAGAGTTTTGCGATACCTTAAAACTACCATTGGTCAAGGCATTCTTTACCAAACACTACTGTGACTGACCTTGTGGCCTATTGTGATGCCGATTGGCTTGGATGTCCACTTAGTAGACGATCGAGGTCAGGTTACGTGCTCCTACTGGGGGGAGCCCCAATATCTTGGAAATCTAAGAAACAATCAGTTGTATCACGGTCTTCAGCAGAGGCGGAATATCGATCTATGGCCACTGCAGTTAGTGAGATTACGTGGGTTCGTTGGCTGTTGAAGGAACTTGATGTTGGGGTTGTTGGTCCTACACCGTTATTTTGCGACAACCAAGCAGCAAAACACATAGCAAACAATCCCGTCTTTCATGAGAGAACGAAGCACGTTGAAATGGATTGTTATTTTGTTCGTGAACGAGTTGAACGAAAAGAGATTATGCCTGTTCACATCAATTCAAAGCAGCAAATTGCCGACTTGCTTACCAAACCACTTGGTTCTCACCTGTTACAAACGTTGCTGGTCAAGTTGGGCATTCGAAACTTACATGCGCCAACTTGAGGGGGAGTATTGGAAATCATAATCATTATTGCTTCCCATATTTTCTCCTTAATCTCCTCTTTATCATATATTGTATTCCCATATATATATCCCGTGATTGTAGCCATGATTGTAGTGTTTTTCCTTTTATAGGTTTTATCCCTGTGTATATGTACATCAGTTTTGACATAATGAAAATATTAACCTTTGGTACCAATCTCTTTAATTTTAGAACTTCGCTTTAGCCTCTGAAGGGCTTGAGCCACCAGCCCTTGCTGGTATCATGTGCTGGCCATAACCACCATAGGGATTCAAGTATATATTCAACTTAATTAAAACTTTCTTTGATCTATCCGTTTACTTTTGAATGAGTCGTTGAATAATGGAGATTGTTTCAATATATATATTAACCTCATGACTGATCATGATTTGTCCATGTTACACTGAAATATATAGTATGCTAAATCATATCCATGGATCTTTTACTCTTGAGAAGAATTGTTGGCACGCCATAATCATCTTAGGTGACCAGTTCATCTTACTAATCAATTTGACAAGTTTTTTTATATATATCACTCAAATGCATACAATCAATCTTTAGTTAATATTGCATATTAAGAAGTTAATGCAGTGTTCTTACGTACTGCAATATATATGTAGTAGGCGTAATACGAGTATACGACCAAATGACCCACACCGAACTTCATTATTAACAAATTGTATAGCCTTTATGAATTTTTATGTATCATCATTGTGATCAACTGGTGTAGAATATGCTAGTTGTGAATCGATGCATGTTAATTTTTCGGGTTTTTTGAAAACATACATTAAAAAGGTCTATAAATAATATCAATATGTGATCATAAATACATAAGTATACTATAAATAATATCACTAATAATCAACCTAGTGAAAGATAGCTAAGACAAAAGCCAACAAAGTGACCGGTCCTAAGGCGGCATAAGACCTCGCTACACCATTAGGTGATGGTGGTTGTACGGTGGTGCTACCAGTGGGAGACGATGGTGGGCCAGCTTCCGATTGAGAAGGCCCAGGGGCGACATAGGTGATGGTGAAGTGGCAGCAGTAGGTGGCGACACGGTGAACTAGCGCCACCCAAAACATTGATACTCAATTTCTGACCAGCTTGACAATGACTTCCAACGGTACAAATATAGTAATGTGTCCCGGGTGTGTTTAAGGTAAGTCTTGTGGGATCTATGGTAGACAATGACATAAGGGTCGCCACGTTGCATGGGCCGACGCTGCGCCCTGTGCAACCTCGGCAACTGTGTGTGCTCCAGCTGAAGTTAAAAGGAGTGTATCACCAACGGTGAAGGTCTCACCTGATGCCCATGTATCGTAAGCTGATTGTCCGCTTGGTGGAACTGTCCAGCCTAAGCTACCACCAACGATATGGGTTCTCTGAGCCATGGAGCCACTTAACTGTATGCATGCAAGCATAACGGCCATAGTTACCAATGAACTCAGCTTAATAACTGCCATTTTTTTTGGGTACTAGCTATACTTCAAGTTCTTATAAATATAAAAGATGATTGTTTTAAAGTACGGGATGACTTTGAAGTTGTGTTTGGGTTTGTATTTATAGTAATGGGTGCATGGACACGTAGAATATATATCGAGTTGCATTAGCAAAGAAAAAGTCGTACTTTTGAGTTTTCACGGGTGTTAACGTGTTTGCTAGCTGTTGATAAAATACATAAATGAAAAGAGTTGACTAAGTAAATCTATACCTCTTAGTTCTTTCTGGTAATAATTTCGTGTGGTTAAGGTGGTGTTTGTTTAATTTCATTTCGTCTCGAGTCGGGTCAAAACCCGTGCGTTATGTTGGCAAAAATCTGTGGTTGACAGCGTTTCTCAGTGGTGTTTGAGTATTCGGTTACACTTATTTAAGTCTTGGTCTAAAAAGAAGTAATACGTTTAAATTTTGATTACCCAATTGAAAGGTGGAATTGGACTACGTAGTTTCTGTTGCTTGCTCTAGATTGGACATGTTTCTTTCTTTTTCCTATTTAAGTTTTGTGCAAACGTGGGAATACTAGCGCTAAAACAATGTTGAATATAACTTATGGTAGACTTGTGCGGACAAACCGGTTATAAAACCGTTTACAAATACTTTGGTGAGATTAAAATGGACAAAACATGTTGGGTTGAGGATTGCTTCGGTTGTTCTTATTTGAGTTTGTTGTTGTCGGGTTTGACCCGAATGATCTTTTGGATTTGGGTGTCAAACTCGTATGAATTAAGGGTTGTCTCATTTAGACTTGAATCTATCGTTTGGTTTTGTGGGTTAAATGTTACTTTGGTTTCATGGTTGCGCATGAGTCGAGTCGTCACCGCCATAAAAACGTTGGTTGATGTGTTGTAAAGAGGTTACTAATAAAAGACATCGAAACTAGTGAGTGGCTAATGAAATAGACACCGGAATAAATTGTAATTCTTAACGGACAAATGATATATCTCCTGAAAAGGGTAGCTCAAATTAGGGTTTTTTCTCTCCCCTTGGGAGAGAAAAAGGAGATTCCGGCCGCCATCAAATCCCGAACCGTTCATTCCATCTAACTCAATTCCTCTTGTTCATTACTCCTAAATCTATCATCTATGATCGTTCTTAGGGGCTTAAACAATTGCTTTTGAGTTTTCTTAAGGATTTTATGGGTTTACGGTCGGAATGCTTTGTCTATTGACACCCTCTTTATCTTGTGGTCGATTGTGTGGTGGGACGGCACGCCTTGTCGCTATTGGAACCCTATCACTTTTTGTTTTAGGATTTGGACCGATTGATTTGTTTGATTAATTTATCCAATCATGTTTTCGAATCTTGTCTTATGGATTCGATTGGAGGCGCGGCTTGTTTCAATTACCGTTACTATCAAGACCCCTACCGCTGTTAGGGTTTCATGGGTGTTAAGGGATTGGTTCGTGAGTCTTTGGAGGGGTGAGGCCCGATCATGCATACTCTAGGCCCCGCTTGGTCTTGTGCATGTGTATGGAATGCATATTACAAATCTCCCTGTGTATTGACTTTTGTTCGTCTTTATGGAAGTTAGCCGCGGAGGCTATTTGGAATTGGCTTCAATGTCAGATTTAAGACTCAAGTGAACCGGAGAAATTGTTTGGCCTATTCATACCAGCTATGGGGATGGAGTGGCTATTTGGTTGGTGAGTTCCTGGCCTGCTATTGGATGTATAGAAAGTTGGTTACTGCTTCTTTCTTTGTTAGTAATAAGAATGGTTGTGTCATTCTTTATTAGTGGTTTGGTTAGTAGCTTGTTGTAAGCTTGTGCATGAGTTTGGTTTTCCATTCTCATGCCGTTTGGTTTGTTGCACTACGGTGCGTTCTTATTGCCCATGTAACGGGCTCGGTTGTAGGACTTCACCTACAACTTTTGTACTTCAACGATTTTTGGTGTAATACATTTACCGGGGAAACCCTTTACCCAAAAAAAAATGATATATCTATACCGGAATAAGAACTATCGGGATAAACAATATCGAACTTGAGTTAACAACGAATAAATATAAAATGTGTAATAAATGTTTATGCACTAGATAGGTGGTCAATAATTGACATCGATTATTACGTATACGTTATAACTTATAACATGTAATACGGTTCATACGTCTTGAGTAACAATTGTCTTCAAAGTTATTTTGGTTATAAGATGTACCTTATTAATTATTTTGAATTAACCGAGTACAATATAATGGACTCGGAAATAAGTTTAATATGCTTGTTTCACAATGTGCCTAAGTATTCTATTTTCACATTTAACAAGACATTAATCTATATATAGTTGGCAAATACGGTTTTATTTACTTATAAACCTTTATTAACTACGATAATAGCTGGTGTTTTATAAAAACAAAGTATCTTTTATAAACTTGTTGATAACGGTTATAATGATTAGTATGTCGTACTCTATTAAACGTTTTGGTTTAAATGAGTTAGTATAATTGTTTTGTGATAAAGTCGAATATTCTGCTTTCACATCTAAGCTACTATTGAATTATATAACTATATATATATATATATATATATATATATATATATATATATATATATATTGGATGATATAGTTTAATCTATTATAAACCCTTGATAAAAACGGTGGTAACTCGTGTTTTATTACACATGCTAGCTTTTATAAACTTGTTGGAAATATTATTTTGATAATATAACTTATTGAAGTTGTATTGGTTTGGAAACGTTGGAATAAACGAACGTGTCATTTATAGTACACTATTTACTATACCTTATATGAAGTAATTTCAGATAAACTTGTATGATTATGAATAACGATTGAGAAACCTTTATTAATTGAGCGATAAATGGAAACTTGTCTTTGTTTATGTACGTTTGGGGATTACTGGGTAAATTGCCGAACTTATCAATTAACCTATCTATGTTACATAAATAGTTTTCGTCGCTTCCTAGTCTTTGACTAGCTGGAGTAATGTCGGTACTTTTTAATTTGATCGATGTCTTTTCCTGTTTGGCGTGAGTTATGGTCTGTATGTCTCGATTATGTCGATGTCTTCTTTTCCTTCGCGTGAGTTGAACATCGCGTCTATGTTTCTTACCACCACATGAAACATTAAAACTAAACTTTTAAGATATTAATTATGAACTTTTGGGAACGATAATGGACTTTTGAAAGTAACGACATGAATGATCCACGAAAGCTACAACACATTACTTTCTATTGATTTCTTTATCGTATGAGCTGTATTCTAAGAATATCGTATATGCATTAGGTTACGTCACAACTATTCTATTGTACTGTCAGACAATCTTTTGGATGCCATGGAGATTAACTTTAGATGCCAATCGTGTCAATAGTGAATAGTGCATTGTCGTGTCGTGATTACCGTTATCTTCTCGCTAGTGTTTATTCGTGCCTTGCTGTGGCTAAGGTGAGTTTCATAGCCCTACTTTTATCTACGTTTTTAACTATATTGGGGTGAGAATCATGCTACTGTTTTTGGACCGTTAAAACTATTTGGATTTGCTTATATGCTTTGACTGTTTAGATAGATGTGCGGTAGTTGTTGCCTTAGTCTAGGTCTAACCGTGCCTAACTAAGAATAGACTTCTACCTCGACCTAGTCCGGGTTGGCAATTGTTCTAGATTTTGCCACGATAAAGGTTGGACTAGAGTCGCGGGCCCGAGTAATCCTCGGATGCGGATATGATTGGAGATCCGGTAGGATCGGTGTGCAAACAAGATTTATCTATCTTAGGTCTTGCATAGCAAATCAACTCTTACAGTCCACTATGATTTTGTTGAACTTAAACCTATGAACTCACCAACAGAAGTGACCTTTAGCATGATTTCTCGTGAATTTGAGAGGTGTTTGGAATACGTGATCGGTGGAAGCTTGGCAAGAAGGCGGGGTGCAAGGATCATTTCTGACTCTGATAAACTTTGAGGACCTATTTTGTTAAACTATGTTTTGGGCCTAATATTTATACTTTTGGATTAAATGTTTTGAATATTTAAATTTGGGATTGGTTTTGAATGGTTAAATGACTATCTTTTACTATACTTGTGTGCGATACCAATCCAATAGTAACGTCCGAATACTTGATTAAGTCTTCCGCTGTACCGAGATTTGGGGGTGTTACACAAACAGCTAAAAGAGGTACGCAATTAACCAAAATGGAAACCTGTTAATTACTCTTTTGGTGTAAATAAGTCTGATAATTCCTTCATTTTATTAGCCACGTCCACAAAATCAAAGCTAATAAGAAATAAATGTGATTGTACAAACAACAATTAGGGATTGCTTATTAATTCTGTTAAAATTTTCTAGCTTGTCTTTCATGCAACAGACAAACAAACTAAGTGTTTCCAAACGAGAGTTAATACTTTATACGATATGATACCCTCTGACAGTGTAATGCTCATTACGATTCAATGTTTGTATTATAAGCTATTGCCAAATTTAGCTAATAAAAAAAATAACGTACTATTTGAAAAACGAAGATGGATTAGTAACCTCTACATAAACTTATGATACAACTAAGCTATGGAAATATGCGCAGCACATACTCACACTCAAAGGGTGTTTTGTTTGCTTATTTTGAAAGTTTATTGCACAACACAGACTATTAGTGGATAATTAGGCCCAAATTCGGTTTGTAGGTTTTGGGAATTAGAGTTTTACCATTATAAATAATGGTCAAATGATGGTTTTGGCTCTTGTTTTTTTTGTTAACAAAAGTCGAATCCAGGGTATTAATTCCCGAGACGATTTTTGTTGGTGTCGAATCTAAGGTTTTATTTCTGAGACGACTTTTGTTTGTGTCGTATCTAGGGTTCTTATTCCCGAGACGACTGTTTGGGATACTTTGGTTTATCATTCGGATACTTTGGTTATCCGTAAACAAAAATTAGAATAGAGGATACTTTGGATTATCCCGTTTTATTTTGGTTATTGTTTTATTTTGCTTTCTTAGTTACTACTCCAGTTCGAGATTTCGCGATTTTGGCGCTCGAACTGCGATAGAGTATTAGTGGATAATTAGGCACAAGCCCGATTTATGAGTTTTGGAAATTAAATTTTTATCATTATAAATAATGATGATCAATACAATTATAACCACGGGGTTTTATCTCCTAGTGGAAGTTGCATGTGCATCTTATGATCATAAGAAAGAAGTCATTCTACAATGTTATAATGAATTCAAGATTAACTCTCGAAGGGTTACACAAGATTCAAAAATATTTAACTCCAGATATCACAACTATATATAGGGTTGCTTTGCAACTTAAGAGTTGTGAGTTAGAATCAAATTCACTAAGACACAATATTATTGTACATCTGTAATCCTTTTAAAGATGTTTCAAAATAATTCTTGTATGTACATAATAGTTCTTCAAAATGAAGGTTGAGAGGGTGTTTAATTTGTCTAATCATATACGATGGGATTATTAGCTTATATGTTTTCGATAAGTCTAAATAAGGTGTTTTGCTAAGCTTATATGAATGAGCTTATATAAGGTGTTTTTGTTAAGCCCAAAAAATTCGATTCTTTTAGAAGGGTTGGGCTTATATAACATGATCAATTACAAGTTATAATTTACCTTTAATTATATCTAATCTAATATTTATATTTTCAACCTTTGTCCCTTTTGTTCACTTACTAACCTAAGCTAAACCAAACACTTGTGCTTATTAGCTTAATAGACATAAGCTAATCCAAAATTTAATATGGACTTGTGAGTTTATCATATATAAGTCATAAATTGCTTCAACTACAATGTTCACGACATCATCCAAGTACTAGATGAAAGATATTACTAGATGAAAGATATTTGGCCTGCCCTTGTAAAACATAACCACGATCGCCCACCAAGTCAAAGAAGCAGATTTAGTTCTAATCAAGTTCATTACTGTGTCGCTTGAAGAGTACGAACCGTCCGAATATAACTTTGGAACCGCAGAAAAGGAAAAAGAAGGTCTCACCGATTGAGCCTCTTTAATAGTAACTTGATTTCGAATCACACTCCACCTACCTTTACCGTTAGGGAGATCATTCTTTCGTGAGTAGACAATTCCCATGGTTTTCCCTTTACTAGTGGTGGCTTCGACTTTAGATGGACGAGAAAAAATTTAAGGGAGATTATATGTTCTATCATGAAACAGTGTCGTGAGTCATCCTCAGAGATTGATACGGGTTGTCAACGAATCTCGAGCGAACATCTAACTTGACCATGTAACTATGGCTTGTCACGAACCAGTAAGCACAACGACCATCCACGGTTACCATCTTTTTTAGATAACAGCCCACCCATGGACATCCTCGTCTCCACCCAACACCAATCAATAATACCGCGTCCTAAAAACTCATCATCATGGTCATGACTTAGCTCCTATCTTCTTATCATTCGGCGGCCATGAAGTCACAATACCTTTGGCCATAACTCATTGATTGCTTGAGTTAATCGACGTTGTTAGCGCAATTCTCTTCATTTTCAATTTCGCACAAAATCCTACCATGATCACCACCGTCGGATGTCCGATCGCCGCCCACGCCGCAATTTGGTTGCCGAAAGTTTTTTTATTATTTTTTTTGTCTCCGTTTTGCTTTTACCGGACACTTGTTTTTGCTTTTAAGTTTGGTGGTGACGAGTGTCGGTTTTGGTGATCCGGATATAGTAGTGGGGCTTATCCGAGTTGTTGTTGAAGCCTATCAGCATCATCAAAAAGCCGCCTCAGATGTTGATCGCGAGCTATCAGTTGAGGTTTCACATGGTTTTTCCTCTACTATCACCGACGTAACTGGAATCATTCAAAAGGATCAAGAAACCCATGTTAAAGAAGAAAACAAAAATTACCATGACACATCTTCTGATCATGTTAATCTTAATGTACCCGCTAATGATCATGATTTTTCTAATGTGGCTCTTGTCTTTCTTCTTTTGATCATTCACTTGGCTTCAAGAACTCTACTAAGTCCTTCTTTACTAAATTTTTTGTTGCCAAGTTAATTTACAGTTTTGAGATGCTATGAGATAATTTCTGTTTTGTGTATCGAGTAATATGTTTCTAGAAGTAATGATATCAAGTTGAATTTGTCTTTCAGTTTTGGTTGCACGTTGGTTTTATTATTTTGTACATTAACTTCTAAGAGCAAGGGGTATGGTGACTTCACCACTTCTCTTCACTTGGGCCCCACGTCTGCCACATTATCTCCACATCACTCCAACACACTAACAAAAAAATACCCTCCAATCACAACATACTCACTTCTCTTCACTTGGGCCCCACCCACTATCATTTTATTTTGAAATGCAATGGTTTAATTTTGAAATGGTTTGTCTTGTTGTGTGTCGTTTGAACGATTTAATGGGCATGTGGCGAGCCCTTGTGGTATCACGGCGAGCAACAAAATTGAGTGGCGAGGCCACGTTGGAAGTGGCGAAACAAAACACCCCATACCCCTTGCTCTAACTATGGCAAATTGATCAAAAAATGGGTTAATCTTTTAGTAACTTTTTTTAAGGTGGATAGGATTTTGTACTAATTCAAGAAGTTTAGACAATATATCGATTAAGCACTAATATGCAACTCTAAAACTTGTTGAGAATTTTCACATTTGCCTAAAACTCAAAAAATATAAAATTTATTTGAATTTATAACGGTTAAATCTAAAATATTTTGGTTGGAGCTGAACAGTGTAATGGGCTTTGAACAAGAGTAATTTGGGTTCCATTTTTTATCCCACATAATCTTTAAACGTAATTTGCTTTAGATCTTTCGTCTGTAATAGTTGTAAAATGCAATAAGACGATGAATTTGGCAAAAAAAATTATCAACATATTGAGAAGACTGAGGAAATGCAAGAATTAAAAAGCTTATACGGAGTAGCAACGAAGACCATACATGTAAACAGTAACCTAGAATTCCCTAATGCCACAACAAGTGTCATTTTTGTGTACCTTTGATTGTGCTAAATGTTACTACATTCGTCCCAAAATTTAAGTCCATTTTTATTTTTTGAATCCAACTTTGACCTTAATTATTTTTGTTTATATTATATAATACTACTTGATGCAACATATATGAATGAATTGTGTTTTAAATATAGTTTTCATTGATATAATTTTCATCAAGTATTATATAATACAAATAAAAATATTTAATGTCAAAATTGAATTTAAAAAGTCAAAATAGACTTATAGTTTGAGATGAAAGGAGTAAATATTACAAAAAACCAAATTACATCAATGTTACAATTTATCCCACCAACCAATCCTAATGTTTCAAACCCATGTAAGCAAACAAAATTCTGACACAAAAAGAACATCAAGTAGAAGAATGAACATATAGTAAACCAAAATTTAATCTGAATCCTTATTGTGTTGAAGTACAAATGTACAATAAGCTTTATGAAGTTTCGAATAAAACCAAACACCCTCACAAGTTTATTTACCGGTTATTAATATTAGAATTAGGTTAATCCCTTGGCTAATTTCATTAGCATCATTCGAATATATACAAGATACAAACCGTATGATACAAGTCCCTTAATGGGCTGGGCTAATTAACCAACATGATTACAATGAGCTACTAATAAAACTATACCAATGCTCGGCTAATACACATTCGCAGTTTGAGCGGGTGGCCTTTGAATGTTCAAACTGAAGCGGAAATCAATAAATAATGTAGCATGGAGACCCTTAGTAAATATAGCAGCTTACTGAAAACGAGACAGAACATGAAGCACACGGACTTGTCCTGAAGCAACATAATCACGAACGAAATGAATGTGTATCTAATTTGTTTCATACGTTAATATTTGAACATGATTAGTGGACAGATACACAACACTAACATTATCACAATACACAATAGTAGCAGTAGACAAAGGGGCATGCAACTCTCGCAGCAAATTGGGAATCCAAGCAGTCCCAACCACAACATTAGCAACACCACGATATTCGGCCTCGGCACTGGACCGAGACAACGTCACCTGACGTTTAGCAGACCAAGATAAAAGGTTTTATTTAAAGAAAACGCTGGAAGTTGACTGGCGAGTGACTGGACAACCCGCCTAATCAGCATCAGTGTAAGCAATAAGCGGAGCAGTAGAAGAAACATGAAGCTGAAGGCCATGATCAAGAGTACCACGAATATAGCGTAATATACGCTTCAAAGCATGAAAATGTGGGTCACGAGAGTCATGTATATAAAGACAAACCTGCTGAACAACATGTGAAATATCCGGGCGCGTAAAGGTAAGATACTAAGGGGCACCAAATAAGCTTCGATATAAGTTGGGATTATCAAAAGGCCTGCCATCGAGTCCAAGCTTGGACTCCGTATCGACGGGAGTGCGACATGGATTACAGTTCTGCATATGAGCTCTCTCAAAAAGACTCGGAATCGACGGGAGTGCGACATGTATTTCTCAAAAAATTCTTTAGCAAACTTGGATTGCGATAAAAACATACCAAGCTATACGGGTAGCAGAAATACCAAGAAAATAGTCAAGGAGCCAAGATCACCATTGCCAATTCACCATGAAGAGCAGTAATAATGTGTGTAAGAATGCCGTGGACGAAGCGGTTAAGAACAACCAATGTATGACATTTTTTGATAAAAAATTTACTCAATATCTTTTTTTTCTTCTAAAACTCTAGGTATTTTATAATGGCCATTCAAAATTGTGATGAAGAGAGTGATACTTAATATATTAGGTACATACCCTTAACATTCAACTCACTTTATATACTGGCGAAAAATTTTGTTTGCTTTACTAAAAAGTTGTTGGTTCTGGCATTCTCTGTAGAATTTTTTTTAAAGCAAACTTGTGTTTTGGCTGAGCAATTGGAGTTCTTGAAAGGACATACTTTAAGTTTATGTATTGTATCATAGCGCAGCGATAATATAATAAACAGATTTAGTACGCAATCTAGTTTTTGGAACTTCAGACAGCTTTATATATGGCGCTGTAAGTATAACGCCTAAGAAATACTACAACTAGGTGATGCCGAGGTACCATCATTTCAACGCACATTCACATAACTGTTTTTACTAACTCATGTAGGAGTATCATCACTTGTACTTTAAAGGAGGATGTTGCTGATATATACGTACATAAAGTAATAACAGACTCTAGCTTATTTTCACTAATCAACATGAAGATGAAATTAGTTCATTTTGTAAACACAAAATATATATAATATTGCCAATGATTCACTCGTTTTATTATCGCCACCCCAAACCAATAGATCAACCTTTATAGTCTGATTTGGGGCTTCTATAACTAACTAACCACCAATTTCTCTTATATTTTGATATGGTGATTCATACGAGAAATATAGTATTGTGTTTCACAAACATGAAACTACATGTATTTGAAATGTTTGTCTAAATAACTAGTGACCAAGGGCGTGATGCTCATTTTGAGACCTTTTTGCAATGATCTCCAATGGTACAGATGAAATTGTGAGGCTTTGCATCCGCAAAATGATATTGGCTGGGCTGATTTTGTAGACTTTTATTGGTTTGGTGATCGTGCATGACTCGTAATCTGCAATGAGACTTCTGCCACAGTGTGTTTTCATTTAGAAAATTAAACACAAGGTAATCGACCTTTGGTTTAATCGACTTCTCTTGATCTTTTTCCATGTATTGTAAAAGCTAGGGTCCGACTGAATAGTCCATGATCCGCCCGTCCTCCAACAACAATGGTCTTAAAGGATTGCCCTACCACCATTGTTATGTTTTGCACTTCTAGCTGATTCCCATCCACGGTTCCGTGAATATGCATACATGTCACCATGACCACCATCAAAATAATTAGCTTGAAAGCTTCCATATTATAACCTATCTTTTACTTACTGAAAATTTTCTATTGAATCAGGCTTTGCATTACTTTAATTTATAGTTAGAAAAATCAAACTACAATTACATTATGCATGATTCTGATAATTGTCATATTCACGGGACATGAATATCAAGTGATAAACCAATGTTTTGTAAGAAAGTTGAAGAATGTTTTGGCAACTCTTAGATACCAATCTGTTCTACATACTCATTGCAGCATATAAACACACGTACAAATGTGATTTTCAAAGATTTGAGGGTTTAGAATTTCGCTTTAGCAGGGCTACCGGCCCTTGTTGGCATCATGTGCAGGCCATAACCACCATCGGATTCAAGTATTCAACTTGATTAAAACTTTCTTTGATCTATTCGTTTACTTTTGAATGAGTCGTTGAATAATGGAGATTGTTTCAATATGTATATTAACCTCATCAAATCATGATTTGTCCATGTTACACCGAAATATATAGTATGCTAAATCATATCCATGGATCTTTTACTCTTGAGAAGAATTGTTGGCACGCCATAATCATCTTAGGTGACCAGTTCATCTTACTAATCAATTTGACAAGTTTTTGATATATATCACTCAAATGCATACAATCAATGTTTAGTTAATATTGCATATTAAGAAGTTAATGCAGTGTTCTTACTGCAATATATATGTAGTAGGCGTAATACGAGTATACGACCAAATGACCCACACCGAACTTCATTATTAACAAATTTTATAGCCTTTATGAATTTTTATGTATCATCATTGTGATCAACTGGTGTAGAATATGCTAGTTGTGAATCGATACATGTTAATTTTCGGTTTTTGAAAACATACATTAAAAGGTCTATAAATAATATCAATATGTGATCATAAATACATAAGTATACTATAAATAATATCACTAATAATCAACCTAGTGAAAGATAGCTAAGACAAAAGCCAACAAAGTGACCGGTCCTAAGGCGGCATAAGACCTCGCTACACCATTAGGTGATGGTGGTTGTACGGTGGTGCTACCAGTGGGAGAGAGACCAGTGGGAGACGATGGTGGGCCAGCTTCCGATTGAGAAGGTCCAGGGGACGACATAGGTGATGGTGAAGTGGCAGTAGTAGGTGGCGACACGGGTGAACTAGCGCCACCCAAAACATTGATACTCAATTTCTGACCAGCTTGACAATGACTTCCTACGGTACAAATATAGTAATGTGTCCCGGGCGTGTTTAAGGTAAGTCTTGTGGGATCTATGGTAGACAATGACATAAGGGTCGCCACGTTGCATGGGCCGTACGCGTTCTGTGCAACCTCGGCAACTGTGTGTGCTCCAGCGGTGAAGTTAAAAGGAGTGTATCACCAACGGTGAAGGTCTCACCTGATGCCCATGTATCGTAAGCTGATTGTCCGTTTGGTGGAACTGTCCAGCCTAAACTACCACCAACGATATGGGTTCTCTGAGCCATGGAGCCACTTAACTGTATGCATGCAAGCATAACGGCCATAGTTACCAATGAACTCAGCTTAAAACTGCCATTTTTTGGGTACTAGCTATACTTCAAGTTCTTATAAAGATAAAAGATGATTGTTTTAAAGAACGGGATGACTTTGAAGTTGTGTTTGGGTTTGTATTTATAGTAATGGGTGCATGGAAACGTGGAATATCGAGTTGCATTGGCAAAGAAAAAGTCGTACTTTTGAGTTTTCACGGGTGTTAACGTGTTTGCTAGCTGTAGATAAAATACATAAATGAAAAGAGTTGACTAAGTAAATCTATACCTCTTAGTTCTTTCTGGTATACAATGTCTTATATTTTAAATTAATCTTAATATACTCAAACGTTTTCAAAGTATGTGCCAAAACAAAGTACGTAATTTCATTACGAAATGATTTTTAACTACGTAACCTTTTGACATATATTTATTTCTGTTCTTAATATAAAGGTAAATGTTAATTCTAACACAAGTACTTGTTGCAAGTATGATTATTTCATAAGAGCCCCCATGCATGAGATTGCGTAAGTGATTTAATTTGCATGCATGCTGTATCTCGAAAGCGAAACACGTTAATTTTCTATCATCAGATTTTTTTAGGTATCGATACAACAATAAGTTGGATACTTTGATGTGGAGGTGGTCAACAAAATCCATGCATCACATGTACATCAACTCGGTCCTTATTTTTCTTGTTAATACGCGGTATAACTTTTTTTTTAATGGCAGATTTGTCTTGATTGATATCTTTCAAACACTACAACAATCGCCGCTTTCGCAGACGAAATTTCAGAGCTTTCATGGGGACACGTCCTGTAATAATCTTCCCGAGAACATGTCCTCACCGAAAGTCCCCGCAATACCTTCTCGGGATAGTATGTACAACCTTTACCGGGGACATGTGGGTCCCAACAAATTGTCACCGGTCAAACATGTCCGACGTGGCACTCTGTTTTGCCGTGGTGTCCGGGGAAAAGGGTAACTAAAGTTTTCTTTAACTCCTTCTCGGGGACATGTCCTCGGGAAAATGAAAATTAATATTACCTATGAAATTTTCATGGGGACATGTCCCGTGAAAGACTTTGACCCATTTTGCGTAAAATTCTGCAAAATGGGTAATTTTCAGATTTTTTTCGGGAAAAATCTACAATTTAACAACCTGTTTTCAACCTATTTACAACAACACAAAATTGCTAAACGTAATATCATATATAACCAAATGGTCCAAATTCGCTACAACACAATCGATAACATAAAATTTGTTTCCAAAATCGCCAATGGTCCAAAACTATACATAAGCTACCTATACGCAAATGGTCCAAAACTACACGTATAATCTATTTAGCGAGAATCCTAACCATGTTATTCTCTACAAACATATCCTAACACATAAGGCTCGAACTCGTGTTCGCCAGCGGTTTTGTCGATTGACTTCCGATATCTTCGCTTCTTCCGGGTTTGTCCAAAGCTTAACTGCGTAATTTAAATAGTTTAGGGTTTTAGGTAATGAGAACTATCCAAGCATCGGGTATCAAAAAGACCCTTTAAACCATTATGGTTGAATTGGTCATTTTAACAATTAGGATAGGAGGGTAGGATGATGGATTTTGGGACCTAAACCAAGATCTTGGCAGGGTGTTGGGGGTCCGCCCCCTTTCATGTGTAATAGCACTTTAACTAGATTAATGAGATCATGTTGTTTATTTTGCTTGTGATACAAAAGATTTGATCATGTTTGCTTACGACTTTTTCAACAGTGTGTCTAGGGTATTAAGGGTTGGTGAAAACATGATAATGGTGTTAGTGTGTCTAGTTAAAGTGCTATTACACCATTTCGACAACATTTCATTCATTTCTTACAATAATCTTCCAAAAACTCACCAATTCTCTCTTATATTATCAAACAACAAAAATGAAGTTAGCGGCGGTGACATGTGGCTTCTCCGATGGTTTCTGGCGAGGAGGTACACGGTTTCTTGGTCCGATGAGATACAGAAAGTGTCAACCCATTTCTTATCACGGTTTGTTATGGTTACTGATGATGAGAGTTGAATCTTGAAGGGTAGAAAGGTGGTGCAAAATGGTTTAGCTTGGTTTGAGAGTTCATAAGCGTGTGTGTGTGTTTTTAGTGCGTGTTTTTGGTGAGAAACTCCATGTGTGTGAGAGAGAGGGTCGGAGATTATAAGAAGATAGATGAAAGGGTTTGTAATGATAGTGATGGCGGTGAAGTGGAGTTAATGAGGCACCCTCACAAACCCTTTCATATCTCTCGCCACCATTATATCTCTATCATTACACACCATTTCATACATCTTCTTATCATCTCGACTCTCTCTCACACAAACTCATGGAGTTTCTCACCAAAAACACACACTAAAACACACAATAAAACACTCTCAAACCAAGCTAAACCCTTTGCACCACCTTTCTACCCTTCAAGATTCAACCCTCATCATCAAGTACCATAACAAACCGTAACAAGAAATGGGTCAGACACTTTCCCGTATCTTGTGGACCAAGAAACCGTGTACCTCCTCGTCAGTAAACCATCGGAGAAGCCACATGTCACCGCCGCTAACTTCATTTTGTTGTTTGATAATATAGAGAGAATTTGGTGAGTTTTGGAAGATCATTGTAAGAAAGAATGAAATGTTGTCGGAAATGATGTAATAACACTTTAACTAGACACACTAACACCATTCTCATGTTTTCACCAACCCTCAACCCTAGACACATTGTTCAAAAAGTCTTAAGCAAACATGATCAAATCTTTTGTATCACAAGCAGAAGAAACAACATGATCTCATTAACATAATTAAAGTGCTATTGCACATGAAAGGGGGTGGACCCCAACACCTTGCCAAGATCTTGGTTTAGGTCCCAAAATCCACCATCCTACTCTCTTACCCTAATTGTTAAAATGACCAATTCAACCCTAATGGTTTAAATGGTCTTTTTGATACCCGATGCTTGGATAGTTCTCATTACCTAAAACCCTAAACTATTTAAAATACGCAACGACATATCTTACCTTTTGTCTCGGTGTGGTCGCGGTTTGCACTCCAGATGACAAGAGACACTATATTCCTACAAGTATAAAAGCAAAGCACATATTAAAACTATATTCTTGAGCGTTTTATGTTTCATTGATGCTTCACTTTTTTAATCATTTTAGGATATATATAGTTATACAACGAGGTTAATCTTCAACGAGGGTTATCTATTTCTAATTTTCGAAAAGTTATTACAAAGTAATATAGTTAATGCTATACATCTTCTAACAATAAACAACCATAACTTGGATTATTAACATCAAATAACACAAGTATCACGACCACGTATAACATCGCGTGAACAAATAAACCAATTCTTGTTATCGTTTATTACTCTATGTACACGTATTTGTGTAGCTACATGTAAACCAATAAACCAAAAGGATATATTAAATGTAAATGGTTATATATCCTTTTGGTATGAAACAAAAACGAAACATCAATTTACACTTGTGATAATAATTATTATACATTTATTTATTTTTAATTATATTAACCTTGTCATACTAATATTCTCATATGGTATGAAACAAAAACGAAACATCATTTTGTGCCACTTTGTGAATCATCACGGTATAATACCACCAAAAAAAAAAAAAAAGTCACGATTACATACAAGTATTCTCCCAAATGTACTGTCAAAGCTAAAGATTAAAACAAGAGGAGACCAAAGAAAGAAAACATTATGTCTAACCTTAGTCTTATGAATCAAAATCACAACCAAAAACTATGAATACAAGATAGAAATCAAGAAGATCAAGAAGGTAAAGAACTTAACTTGAATGTGCAAGATAGAAATCAAGTGGAGCAGCTATGGTACATGTTTGGTGATGAAGATGAAGTGCAGGTGAGCAGCTGCGTGTTTGGTGGGTATATTTTTATCTCACTTGTGAAAAGCATATCAGGTTAATAATTAAGGTGATTTTCACGATTAGTGTTCGCCGAGGACATTTCCCCGGGGAAAACGTTGTTTTTCTTCTAGCAAGACTGTTACCGGGGACACGTCCCCGGGGAAGGTTATGGCGGGATAAAGTAAAAAGGTGGGAGGGAAAATAAAAAAATCGTAAAAAGTTTTCCCGGGGACATGTCCCCGGCAAAGGGTGTTTTAATCAATATATTTATTGAAAAAAATCTTTATTATCATTGTCAATAACTAAAATTAATAACACATCAATTGTGAACTACCATTGTTCATTCTTTTTAGCTTCTTGGTGAACTACCATTGTTGTTACCTTGGACGCCATGAATGCCCTACATTATCGATCAAATGTTGTACTCGAGAAACCACAAAACGTGCTTGGTACATCATGTTAAACGACCAACTATAGGTGCTATGTTATACGTATCATGTTAAGCGACCAACTATAGGTGTTATGGTATACGTATCATGTTAAACGACCAACTATAGGTGCTATGGTATCGTATCATGTTAAACGACCGAGTATAGGTGCTATGGTATATCATGTTAAACGACCAACATGTGCTATGGTAACGTATCATGTTAAACGACCGAGTATAGGTGCTATGGTATACGTATCATGTTAAACGACCCAGTATAGGTTTTATGGTACGTATCATGTTAAACGACCAACTATAGGTGTTATGGTAAATCGTTAAACGACCAACTATAGGTGCTATGGTCGTTATGTTAAGCGACCGAGTATAGGTGCTATCATGTTAAACGTCATGTTGCTATGGTAACATGTTAAACGACCGAGTATAGGTGCTATGGTATAAACGACCAACGTATACGATTGTGTTAAACGACCAACTATAGGTGCTATGGTATACTTATCATGTTAAACGATCATGTTATAGGTTTTAATCGCGACCAACTATAGGTGCTATGGTATACGTATCATGTTAAACGACCAAGTATAGGTGCTATGGTATATCATGTAAGCGACCAACTATATCATGTTATGTTAAGCGACCAACTATAGGTGCTATGGTATCGTATCATGTTAAACGACCGAGTATAGGTGCTATGGTATACGTATCATGTTAAACGACCAACTATAGGTGCTATGGTATACGTATCATGTTAAACGATGGTATAATGATCATGTTAAACAACCGAGTATAGGTGCTATGGTATACGTATCATGTTAAACGACCAACTATAGGTGCTATGGTATACGTATCATGTTAAACGACCAGCTATAGGTGCTATGGTATCGTATCATGTTAAAGCGACCAAGTATAGGTGCTATGGCGTATCATGTTAAGCGTATAGGTGTTATGGTATACGGTATCATGTTAAACGACCAACTATAGGTGCTATGGTATCGTATCATGTTAAACGACCAACTATAGGTGATATGGTATTCGTATCATGTTAAACGACCAACTATAAGAACCATATTCATCAACGGGTCTATGTTCTTATAAGAACCATATTCATCGTAAATTTCTGACCCAAACGTATCAAGAACTCGAGTAAAGAGATATATCGACGATAAAACCAGTGACCACTCTTTTTCCGGCGTATAATCAGCCATTGTATTGTTACGTGTGTTTCGTGAGAATTGACGATTGGGTTATTTATGTTATTCCAAGCATCGGGGTTTTAGTTATGTATTAATAGTTGCAATATAGTGTATTTTTTTAAAATATATTTTTTGCCGGGAACATGTCCCCGGGGAAAGGTTTGGCGGGAATTTTCCCGCGTACAATTAGCATGATTTGGACTTTTGGTCAAAGTTTGGTGAACGTAAAATACACTTTCTGCGGGGACTCGTCCCGGAGAAAGATGCGTTACATTTTGACTATCGTGTCAAAATCCAAGTTAACTTTGCTTGGGACATGTCCCGCGGAAAGTATCGTTGAATTTTCCACAACAAGTCGGTAATTCATGCCACGTCGATTCAATTTTGTCGTTTAGTGACTTTCGCTGAAGACTTTGTGTCCCTGGCGAAAGTCTCCTCGCCCGTTAATCCGATTGTTGTAGTGAAGTTTTCTATGTTTAGCCTACAAATATGACTAGCTCAAATATTTGTTCACACTCGTTTTATTTTCTATTTAAATAGGACGAAATTAACGGCTTCGTATTAAACTATACAATAGGTTGTTTTTATGTGTACGTGCATGTATATGCTATATGATATGAAAATGACACTACCAAAGTCACTATAAAGTTTTTTGGGCAGATGAAATTGGTTAAGCAGGTAGGCTAATTCAATGGAGAGGTTTAGCCCTCATCAACTTCAACTCTACCATTTGTGATTGCTAAAAGACTCAAATCTACTTTTTAAAGGATGTCTATTAATTTGAATAGAAAATCTAGTTTCCTAATAAAAATGAAAAACGTCTTCTTACTTATCTTCCTATATTTTTATGTGTCAATTGTACATTGATTTAGATGATGACACAATTTCTCACTTCCTGATAAATGATTCACATGTGATAGTATTTTTTGGGTAAAAGGTCAAAAACTCAGTAAATATATTACTTCAAAAAACATTTAAGTACAAAGGAGATGGGTGAATCTCATATCTCAAATTTACATGGCGAAAAGCTTACATAACAAGATAATTCATATTCTCTATATAAGAAAACTAGCGGTACCAAGCGCAAGCGGCGATAAGTATAGTTATATGTGTTTGCTTACCCGTTTAGTGAATTAAGTTTCACAACACTTCGAATGTATATGTGTTAGTTGTAAGTGTTTGTTGGGTTACCCGTAACTTTCCGTAGCTTTCCGCGACATCATTATTCCGCATATAGAAATACCCTCGCAATCTCTTACGCGTCAAACACCGCCTCAAAAGTATATGATTTTGACGAATCAAGATTATATTGATTGAAATAAATGAAATAAAGGTTAAAGTTGTAAAAATTTGAATTAAAATAAAATAAATCCATTAAAAATATAAAACTAAAACTCATAAAAATATATCAAAATGGATGTTGAATTAAAGAGCATAAAATTTTAGAAAATATGGTGAAATTAGATTATTAAAAAATAAGTAGATAAAAGATATTTTAGTTTAAAAATAAAGATGAATTTTAGTTGAGAAATGACACATGTCATTTTATAATTGAGCTATTTATCTTAATTTTTAGTGGTTAGGAGTTAGGTTTGGGTTTGTTAGAAGTTAGGTTTGGAGTTTGTTAAGTGACACATATCATCTGTGATTGGAGCTCCTTATCTTAATTTTTAGTTAGAAAAACTCTTTTCATAATAAGCAAGTAAAAAGTCTCGAATTTTTAAGCCTTCTAATTTTAGAATAGTGTTGGAAATGTATATATTTACAAACATGTGAATGTCGGATTCGAACTCGTGACCACGGGATTGCACACATTAGCGAATGAGAATTAAAGTTAATAATTAATGTTTATGTTTACGATTAATTATTACACATTAAGTCCGGTTAACGATCGTTAAGTATTTAACGGAAAATGACTAACGACCGTTAAATGGAAAAGAGAAGGACTAGAAATGGAAAACTTGGAAAAGTTATGGGTTGGGCTTTGGGCTTTCCAT
Source organism: Chrysanthemum lavandulifolium (assembly GCA_022545495.1). NCBI lineage: Eukaryota > Viridiplantae > Streptophyta > Magnoliopsida > Asterales > Asteraceae > Chrysanthemum > Chrysanthemum lavandulifolium. Next base: position 8,268,202 of record CM040238.1, read on the forward strand.
CATGGCCGGCCATAGGGGCTATTCTAGGCCTAATCTCCTAACTTGTTCCCTAAGTTTACCTACTAGTATATAAGGAGGGGTAGGTTCTAGGGTTTCATACACTTGTGCATTGAATTAACCCTAGATCTCTCCTCTCCTCTCTCTAGTCCATTATTTGGCCGAACACCCCAAGTAAGGGAGTTTGGTTTCGTTTTTCTTAAACGAGGACTTGTGTTAGATCTAGCAATCGCTTGATTCGTTTGGTTAATTCGTGTGTACAAGAACGTGGTTGTAAGACATTATTCTTACACCAATAAGTACTTCTTTGGTTTGCTTTGCTCGAGGGTTGTTTTGCTTTGCTCGAGGATTTGATATTCGCAAGAAGTGCGTTCGCATACTTTCGATTAATTAATTTATTTGTTATGATCTTAAGTCTTCCATTGTGTACTCTTGATGTCTTTATGTTTTATTGTATTTTATATATCATAAACTCAACGGTGGCATCACGAGCCTTGTATAACAAGTAATTAATTCTTGAAACACATAATTAAAATAAACATGAATGTGTTATTATTTGTATGCTTAGATCTAGGGTTTGCTTAACCTAAACCCTAATTTTGAGGGCGTTTTTATTTTGTGCCCTAATTAGGTTTTGTAAACTATTGTTTTAATTGGATTAGAAACCCTAAGATGCATACAACTTTATGTGTATATGCGTAACTTTGATTTAATTGCATTAATTGTTAAGTGTAATTTTATGTCCATGATAATTACATGCATGTTTTATCATGGATCCGCTTTTATTGTATGTCTTTCGTGGTTAAGTGATATACACTAATTTTGATAGATCTAAAATTGGGAAGACCTCAATATATATTAATTGGTTAATTAATAGGATTTATCTAAACCGTTTGCATGTGGCTAATTGATATGCATGACTTTATTTGTTATGCATTTATTGTTTATTTGTTTATTTTTTAAATACTTGCTTGTTTGTGTTTTGTAACAAGGGTATTTTACAAGAAAAATAAATGATCTAAACAATGGTGAAACATGTATTTTAAGAATAGTAATCATAATCGTTTATTTGATTGATGACTTTGGTACAAATGGTGAGCAGCTCACCCATGAGAATGAACTAATAAAGGGGTTTAAAGAAGTGCATACAGTCGCTGAATGGATGTCTAAGGTTGTGCTTTAGCACGCACAGTCCTCGCCCCTGTAAGTTCGAGTGGAGCTACTTAGTAAGTCATTAAATGTGCAAGCTCATCTTAAGGGCGAATTAGTATTGATTCCATGCGCCACTTAGGTGGTAATTATCCGAAACACTAAGTGTTTACACTTATGCAAAAGTACGGTATAATGGATGATAATTAACACTAATTCCTTGATTGGTGAACCCAATACCTCAATTAAAGTTTGATGATGAAAAGCTTATACATTAAAACAAGATATAAATGTTTTAATAAAAACTATGCTACAAAGATGAATGCATGACATCTTTGTACATATTTGATTTAACATCAAAACTATTACCCTTTAATTTAAGTTATATGCCATCCAACGAAACGGAAACACCTAAGATTACTTTCTATTTGCGTGAGAGCGTGACTTAGATCTTAATCGAAGGGTAAAATGTCCACGTGTCGAGAGCGGGCATGGACGATTTTGCGGTTTCTTAAGTTGGACAACTTAATTGAGTTAGGCGGTGAGCGGCAACTCAAGGCATAAGATGGGATAAAACATGTTTACATGGCGATTGATATTGGCTATATGTAAATCCCATAAATCTAGGAATTGCAATTGAAATTGGCAATTGAGCAAATGCTCTACCATTACGTATAAGGTTCATCACTAACGAGATCAAGCGATGTGATGAGATTATGACAATTTGGATCCTAGTTTTCAATAAATATTAATTGGTTATATGAATATGAACCTTGGGTATTTAATTGTTTATTGAAAAGGAAAATTATCAAAATACTAATTATGGTTTTTGAACTTTTTACGTAGATGGCTCAATCGATAACACTATGAGCTTCTTGAGTGCCGCTTTCAAAGATATGATTGGAAGGACAAGTCGACCGCCCTAATTTCAATGATTGGCATCGTTCACTTAGGATCATCCTTCGTGTTGCCAAAGGGTTGAAATTTTGACTACACCTCGCCTAATGCTCCTCTCGACACGGCAAGCTGCTCTTGAACAAGAGGCATATCGTGTTGAATATGAGAAGCATAATGATGTGGCGTGTCTAATGCTTTGGGGATGTCGCTCAATTGCAAAACAATTTGAGCACTATCCGCCTATGAGCATGCTAGATGAACTCAAACGTATGTTTGAGAAGCCACCAAAGCGGTGAACTGTATGAACTAATTGAAAAGGTTCACAGTGCAAGCGGGGAGGTTGGCAAATCTGTCTCCGACCACGTCCTCGAGATGAAACATCACTTGGACCAATTGAGAAGCTTCGGTTGTGGTTACTCGAGCGATGTATGTGTCGGACTCATCAATCATTCCTTAATCGAGAACGATTTGGTGATTTTGTCCGCAATTTTAACATGCATTGCACGGGAAGGCGGTGAATGAGTTACATGCAATGCTTGTAGACTACGAGAAGAGATTGCCAAAGAAGGCTCCTACACTGCTTGTACTCGCAATCTGAGGTGGTAGGGTAAATAAGCCTAAGCCGCAAGCGAGATAAGAAAGGAAAGGAAAAGGAAAGGGAAGCAAGTTGTCATCCCACCGACTCCTAAGAAGAACCACGGAAAGAAAAGGAGAATCCTAAGAAGGATTTGTCTTGCCACCTTGCAACTCACCGGGTCCTTTGAGCGGAGGCGCATCCGGTTTATCCGAATGAGTGCCTTGAGAATAAAAATAAGATGGTGCCTAGCTCATCGGTATTTTTATGTTTGAATTATTTTCTTTTCCTCATAAGTTAAATTCACGGATATATGATACGGGATGTGGTACTCACATCCGTAATACATCGCGAGGACTTAGAGGCGAAGAAGTCGACTGTGGAGAGAGATACTTGTACGTTGGAAATGGAAAGCGTGCATTGTCGAAGCCATAGGGACTTTTGATTTAGTGTTGCCTTGGGCTTAATTTTAGAACTAAATAATTGTCATTATGCACCCTCCATTGTTAGGGGTGTCATTCGGTTTCTTTGTTAAAAGATATTGGTTTTGTGCACACTTTTACCGTTATGGAATTTCGGTTTCTTTAAATAATGTTTTTACTTTAATGCAATTCCTATGCTTGGTGTGTTTGAAATTGATATGGATGGTTGTATATCCAATGAAAATAATTCGTTGTATAGCATTAGCAATAAGAAGAGCAAGTCGAACTGTGACTCTTCTTATCTTTGGCATTGTCGCCTTGCCCATATTGGCAAGAAAGCATGGAAAAGCGCAACACGATGGGCTTTACAAGCGGTCAATGATGAATCATTTGACAAATGCGAGTCTTGCATTCTTTGGGAAGATGACAAGGAAACCTTTTCACCACAAGTGGAAAGGGCTTCGATCTACTTGGATTGATACACACCGATGTGTGTGGTCCACTTAGACATGTGTCAAAAGCGTGGTCTTTCTACTTCTTAACCTTTACGGATGATTTCGATCGTTATGGTTATGTTTATTTACTTAAACATAAACATGAAGTCTTTGAAACATTTAAGGTTTTCAAAAGTGAAGTAGAATTACAACTCGGTAAGAAGATTAAAGCTCTTCGATCCGATAGAGGTGGTGAGTATATAAGTCAAGAGTTCAAAGATTACTTAGGCGAGTGTGGAATTATCCAGTGACTCACATCTCCTTATACTCCACAACAAAATGGTGTATCGAAAGGAGAAATCGTACCTTACTTGACATGGTACGATCAATGTTTGAACTTACGACTCTACCTTTTACTTTTGGGATTATGCCCTTGAAAGCGCTATTCGCATTTTGAATATGGTTCCAACAAAGAAGGTTGTTAAAACTCCATATGAAATATGGATGGAAAAACTCCCAACTTTTCTTACTTAAAGGTGCAGGGATGTGAGGCGTTTGTTAAGCGTGACACACACGATAAGCTCAAGCGGATCATTAAGTGTATCTTTGTAGGATACCCTAAGGAAACTATGGGTTACTACTTTTACTACCCGGTGAGAACAAAGTCATCGTGGCTAGGTATGGAGATTTCCTTGAAAGGAATCTCATATCTCAAGAACTCGATGGGAGAGTATATGATCCGGAATATGATCAAGAAGATACAACACCTTACGAAAATACTAGCCAACTTCAAGAAGAACACGAAAGCTTAGGTGCTCCTCACGAAGTTGTTCCCATTCGTAGGTGCGAAAGGACTATCGTGCACTGACCGTCTATGTCTTAACGTGGGGTGGAGGAAAATATAGTTGGGGATCTTAATGAACACGCTAACTATAAAGGTGCCATGGTGATCACGAGAAGGATAAATGGCGATTGCTATGAATGGGGAAATGCAATCCATGAAAGATAATGATGTGCGGATTGAAGTTGACCTTCCTCCCAAGGCTAAAGTCGTTGGGAGTAAGTGGATCTTCAAAAGAAAACCGACATGGATGGCAATGTACACACCTACAAGGCTCGTCGGTGGCTAAAGGTTTTACTCAAACCTATGGCGTTGACTACGAGGAGACATTCTCTCTGTAGCGGACATAAGAGCTATTAGGATTCTCATAGCTATATTGCACACTATGACTATGAGATTTGGCAAATGGATGTCAAAACCGCTTTTACGAATGGCCGTCTAGATGAAGACATCTATATGGCGCGGTAGGGAGGGTTTGTGAATCCATTATTTCCTAACCGTGTATGCAAGCTTAAGAGGTCCATTTATGGATGAAGCAAGCATCAAGGCAATGGAATAAAAGATTCGATGGAGAAATCAAAAGTTTTGGATTTACTCGAATCTTGATGAGCCATGTGTATATCACAAAGCTAGTGGGAGTGGTGTTACTTTCCTTATTACGTATGTCGATGACATATTAATCATGGGAAATCATATACCAAGTCTTAATGAGGTGAAAGCCTATCTTGGTAAATGTTTTTCGATGAAAGACTTAGGGAAGCAACATATATACTCGGAATCAAGATCTACCGGGATAGATCAAGGCGGCTAATTGGTTTAAGCCAAAGTGCTTACATTGACAAAATATTGAAGAGATTCAATATGCAAAATTCAAGAAGGATTTTGCCAATGCAAGTGAATCATGGTTTGAGCGACCAAGGCGTGCTTCAACACTGCAGGTGGCGGCGTATGAAGAAAGTTCCTTATGCTTGGTGTGGGATCTATCATGTGCAGCGATGCGATGCACAAGGCTGATGTGGCGTTTGCTCAAAACTTGACCGGTCGGTATCAACGAATCCGGGTGAAATTCATCGGGCTCATTGTTAAGCATATTCTCAAATACCTTAGGGCTACAAGAGATATGTTCATAGTGTATGGAGGAAATCCGAGCGAGCATGCATTACGAGTTCTTGCGATGCATCACGGAAGTGTGACAAAGATGATACAAAGTCTCAAAGCGGGTTACATTTTGTCATCAATGGAGGTCTTGTGGATTGGAAGAGTAAGAAAGCAGACAACACTTGCAATGTACGCTCTGAGAAAGTGAGTACATAGCGGCGTCGAGGCGCCATGGAAGTTGTTTGGATAAGGAAATTTGTTTGGGGCTTGGTGTTATGCCGTCGATTGAAAATCCTATTAAAGTATATTGTGACAATTCGGTTGCAATTACTTTTGCCCATGAACACAGAGTCATGAAGGGCACGGACACTATCCTAGACAATATCACTATGTTCGAGAGCAAGTCGAGATAGGTGAAATTGAGTTGCTCAAAGTTCACACGAGATGATAACCTAGCGGATCCGTTAACGAAGGCCTTACACGGTGAAAAACTTAATCATTTGTCGATAAGTTTGGACTTCGTTTAGCTAGTAGTTTCATGCCCATCTGTGACTAAGTATTTTAGATAAAAGGATATTGTAAACATTATTATTGAAATGAAATAAAGTATTTTGTTATGTTTATTATTCATTTATTATGATGTTGTCCTATATTTGCATGTTTAAATCCTTGAATAACTTAAGTTATTCTAAATAGTCCATTGTCAATCAATAACATGGGAATGATATTGAATTAAGACAAATCGAGTATTAGTTAGAATATACTTGAAAGTATATTGATGCGTAGCATGACTAATTCGAGATGATATTCAATGAATTGAATATAGGACTTATCCCACCCACATGATGATACTTTATGGATCTTTGTCATTAAGTATATCATGGATATTTATCCTCGACTTGAGATACAAGAGATATGTCATGGATGTAGTGCATTTTGTGAAGCAATCTAACGCTACGTGGCGGTAGTTATAAGGGTTGTTTTCGAAGTGTTGCGAAATTTATGAATCACGCTTGTAGTCAAAATGGGATTTGTTTCCTTCAAATTCATTTTGAAGTATAATACTCTTGGGCCCTCGTAGGATTGTTAAGATGTTTGTATGGCCATACCCAAGGTCTTCATTCGGAAGAATTGGTAATCTTACTCAATCATATAAAGCGAGAAAGCAGAATAGTTAATTAAGAAATGAGTAAGATCCATATTCTTATTAACATGGTATTAGAAACAAAGGATGAATATGATGATGAATCATCAAACTTGGTTTTCTCCAGAAAACCATACACGAGTTGTACCGGGGCATTGGCGTGTTGCTAGGCGCTAACCAATGTCATTTCACATTTTGTAAACATATCCAGTGGGGCTGTTGGAAATGTATATATTTACAAACATGTGAATGTCCGGATTCGAACTCGTGACCACGGATGCACACATTAGCGAATGAGAATTAAAGTTAATAATTAATGTTTATGTTTACGATTAATTATTACACATTAAGTCCGGTTAGCGATCGTTAAGTATTTAACGGAAAAATGACTAACGACCGTTAAATGGAAAAGAGAAGGACTAGAAATGGAAAACTTGGAAAAGTTATGGGTTGGGCTTTGGGCTTTCCATCATGGCCGGCCATAGGGGCTATTCTAGGCCTAATCTCCTAACTTGTTCCCTAAGTTTACCTACTAGTATATAAGGAGGGGTAGGTTCTAGGGTTTCATACACTTGTGCATTGAATTAACCCTAGATCTCTCCTCTCCTCTCTCTAGTCCATTATTTGGCCGAACACCCCAAGTAAGGGAGTTTGGTTTCGTTTTTCTTAAACGAGGACTTGTGTTAGATCTAGCAATCGCTTGATTCGTTTGGTTAATTCGTGTGTACAAGAACGTAGTTGTAAGACATTATTCTTACACCAATAAGTACTTCTTTGGTTTGCTTTGCTCGAGGGTTGTTTTGCTTTGCTCGAGGATTTGATATTCGCAAGAGAGTGTTACGCATACTTTCGTTAATTAATTTATTTGTTATGATCTTAAGCATTGTGTACTTGATGTCTTTATGTTTTATTGTATTTTCTATATCATAAACTCAACAAATAGTCCATGATCCGCCCGCCCCTCCAACAACAATGGTCTTTTTTTGAACGGCAAAGACAATTTTAATATGATCATGGGTTTTAAGGGTTACAAATCCATTCAATCCAGTTTGGTTTGATTTTCTTTTGCCTAAACGGGATCCAACTGCGAGGAGAGCTTAATATTAGTTAAGATGAGCTGTTTGTTCTTTACCATGTTTTGGAATCTTAAGTAGTGGTTTGCACCACTACATCGAAGAAGTTCTTTAGTTCATCTCAAAAAGTGATCTCTTGAAGAGTAGTGATTGAGATGCTATTAATTTGCCACCAATCAATGATACCTTTCCAAATATCTTTTGCTACAACACATTCCACGAATAGATGCTCTTCTGTCTCAATCGCCTCATCACATATTGGGCAGCGAATGGAGTGAAGATCAATTCCTCTCAAGTCTAGGTTTGATCTCGTGGGAAGCCTTTTATGGGAAGTTCTCCAAGTAAAAATGTTGATTTTCAATGGAAGAATTTTATTCCACCGTGTAGGGATATTGGGCGGATGAGGGTTGTATGCCGTGTAACTAATGTATGCTCTCATGCCTTTAACCGTGAAAGCCCGTGTATCATCGCCAAACATTCCCAAGTATCGTGCAAAAGGGATAGGCGGTTGGGCCACCAAAGAGCGTAGATCCGAGAGCTCTTAAATTCAAAGAGAAGATCTTATTGGCCCGGTCCATGACCAATTGAAAACGAGGCCTATTAAGTTGTCGGGACCAAGATTTTGTTGAGGAGCGACAAAAGTAGCTATAGGAATGTAAATAGGATGATGAAATAAAGGTGCTCTTTCACTTACGAGACATGATGGATTGGCTTCTAGGCGAAAGAGTCTTGGGAAAGTTTCTTTTGAGAAGAGCCTCCTAACCGCTTATCAAGCCAAAAGCAAGTATTACGTCCATTTCCTATTTTTTCTTGAAGATTGAGGGAGGTGAATACCGATTTTCATGAGCTCATCTTTGAGCTTGACAATTCGTACCATGGACTGATTTAGACTTGATGATAGATATGTCATTGAGGCCACCATCTCTACCATGTATGGATCGAATTACTTGACTCCAAAGCGCATGATCTTCATTGTGAAATCTCCACCACCACTTGCAAAGCATTGCTTGGTTACTCGAATGTAAATCACCAATGCCGAGACCTCCTTTGGATATAGGTGAGGTAGCTTTGTTCCAAGCAATCCAAAATATTTTTTTACCATCCATTGATCCTCCCCAAAAAAAATTTCTTCTAATTCCTTCAAGTTTATCAATTACTGTTGTAGGAGCCTTGAAGGTTGAGAAGTAATATACCCCAAGGCTACCAAGAACGGCCTTTATTAAAGTGAGTCTTCCCCCGATTGACAAAGATTTCGCTTTCCATATAGAGAGCCTCCTATAGAATTTATCAACGAGATTATTCCAATTTGCACATCGTGACATTTTTGCTCCTATCGGAAGACCTAGGTAGGTGCAAGGAAAGTGTGAAGGAAGACAACCAATAGTGGAGGCTAGTGAGTTTAGTTCCATGTTAGTGACCCCAATACCAAACAATCTGCTCTTGTTGAAATTAACTTTTAACCCGGATGCAAGATGAAAACAAGTCAATATTCTGGAAAGGTTTCTTACGTTCATTAACGACCATTCCCCCATTATCAATGCATCATCCGCGAATTGAATGTGTGAGACATTGATGTTATCTTTTCCCACTTTTATTCCTTGAAAGATGTTATTATTCCTAGCATGAACGAGAGCGACATTGAGAGCTTCAATTGCAACAATGGTCTTAAAGGATTGCCCTACCACCATTGTTATGTTTTGCACTTCTAGCTGATTCCCATCCACGGTTCCGTGAATATGCATACATGTCACCATGACCACCATAAAAATGATTAGTTTGAAAGCTTCCATATTGTACCCTATCTTTAACTTACCGAAACTTTTGTATATTGGAATCAGCCTTTGTATTACTTCAACTTATACTGAAAAAATCAAACTTACAATTACAGTATGCATGATTCTGATAATTGTCATATTCACGGGACATGAATATCAAGTGATAAACCAATGTTTTTGTAAGAAAGTTGAAGAACGTTTTGGCAACTCTTACATACCAATCTGTTCTAGTATACCAATTGCAGCATATAATCACACGTATAAATGTGATTTTCAAAAATTTGAGGGTACGTATTTTAGAACTTCGCTTTAGCCTCTGAAGGGCTTGAGCCACCAGTCCTTGCTGGTATCATGTGCAGGCCATAACCACCATAGGATTCAAGTATATATTCAACTTAATTAAAACTTTCTTTGATCTATTCGTTTACTTTTGAATGAGTCGTTGAATAATGGAGATTGTTTCAATATATATATTAACCTCATGACTGATCATGATTTGTCCATGTTACACCGAAATATATAGTATGCTAAATCATATCCATGGATCTTTTACTCTTGAGAAGAATTGTTGGCACGCCATAATCATCTTAGGCGACCACCAGTTGATCTTACTAATCAATTTGACAAGTTTTTCATATCTATCACTCAAATGCATACAATCAATCTTTAACTAATACGTATTGCATATTAAGAAGTTAATGCAGTGTTCTTAATGCAATATATATGTAGTAGGCATAATACGAGTATACAACCAAATGACCCACACCGAACTTCATTATTAACAAATTGTATAGCCTTTATGAATTTTTATGTATCATCATTGTGATGATCAACTGGTGTAGAATATGCTAGTTGTGAATCGATACATGTTAATTTTTCGGGTTTTTTGAAAACATACATTAAAAAGGTCTATAAATAATATCAATATGTGATCATAAATACATAAGTATACTATAAATATTATCACTAATAATCAACCTAGTGAAAGATAGCTAAGACAATAGCCAACAAAGTGACCGGTCCTAAGGCGGCATAAGACCTCGCTACACCATTAGGTGATGGTGGTTGTACGGTGGTGCTACCAGTGGGAGAGAGACCAGTGGTGCTACCAGTGGGAGACGATGGTGGGCCAGCTTCCGATTGAGAAGGTCCAGGGGACGACATAGGTGATGGTGAAGTGGCAGCAGTAGGTGGCGACACGGGTGAACTAGCGCCACCCAAAACATTGATACTCAATTTCTGACCAGCTTGACAATGACTTCCAACGGTACAAATATAGTAATGTGTCCCGGGCTTGTTTAAGGTAAGTCTTGTGGGATCTATGGTAGACAATGACATAAGGGTCGCCACGTTGCATGGGCCGTACGCGTCCTGTGCAACCTCGGCAACTGTGTGTGCTCCAGCGGTGAAGTTAAAAAGGAGTGTATCACCAACGGTGAAAGTCTCACCTGATGCCCATGTATCGTAAGCTGATTGTCCGTTTGGTGGAACTGTCCAGCCTAAACTACCTCCAACAACATGGATTCTCTGAGCCATGGAGCCACTTAACTGTATGCATGCAAGCATAACGGCCATAGTTACCAATGAACTCAGCTTAAAAACTGCCATTTTGTTTTGGGTACTAGCTATACTTCAAGTTCTTATAAAGATAAAAGATGATTGTTTTAAAGTACGGGATGACTTTGAAGTTGTGTTCGGGTTTGTATTTATAGTAATGGGTGCATGGACACGTTAAATATCGAGTTGCATTGGCAAAGAAAAAGTCGTACTTTTGAATTTTCACGGGTGTTAACGTGTTTGCTAGCTGTAGATAAAATACATAAATGAAAAGATTTGACTAAGTAAATCTGTACCTCTTGTTCTTTGGTATACAACGTCTTAGAGTATATTCTAAATTAAAACTACACCATTCGTCCTTGTGGTATACGTTGACCATCAAGGATCGTCCTTTGACCAAAAAAATTGCACCGTTGGTCCTTATCTGCAAAACGTTACTCAGCGTTGGTCCCTCACCCTAACTGGTGTGAGTAACGGACGTTAAGCCTATTTAAGTGGAGGGTATATTTGTCATTTCACACTTCATCTTCTTTCTTTATACATATCATCTTTACCAAATTCATTACCACTTTTCTTTTACACAAACCACAACCAAAACCCACCATCATAATCCTAACATAACAAAAATGAAACCTTGACAACTGATTATGCTTAAAACTAAAACAAAATAAATATATTTGGGACAAAATCAAACCATATTCTAACTTAAAACAAAAACTTAATACTCAAATCGTAAACACAGATTTCCGAACATATTATGATTTATGAACTAAGAATCAATAACCTCCAAACAAAGAAAAGTTGATTTCAAACATAAAGGACACACTACTACACAAACTATCTTTTCCCACAAAATTTTCCCACAAAAAAAATGTCGTGGGAAATTTCCCACATATAAGTGACAATTTACACACCAATTGCTTGACCAAAATTTCGTGGGAAATCGGCAATTTTCCCACAGACTAGCTACAAGTTACACACTAATTTGTTGACCAAGCTTTTTGTGGGAAATCCGTCGCAAATTTCCCACTGATTAGCTACCGTTTTACCGATTGATGTTGTAATCAAAGATTTCCAACGGATTACCCATCGATTTCATATATCCGTAGGAAATTGTGGGTAGTTTACCCAACGATTTCCACAAATATATCGTTTTTGTGTTTCTTTTACCTTATAATTTCCCACATTACTATGTATATCTTCTTATATGTTTGTAGCTTCATATTATACGTGTTTTTTCATTGATGTAATAATTTGTTTAGTTATTACAAATTTGTGTGTATCTTATGCAGTAATGCGTATTTGTGTAAGCACGTTCCACACGAACCATTGCATATACATGAACTTTTGTATATATGTGGTGTAAGTTGATTCTTACTTCATATGTGTTTGTAGTTTCATATAATATGTGTTTGATAATTAATGTATCTATTTTGTGAGTATCACTAGTGTACGTGTAGGTTTAGGTATAACCTTTTAGTGGAACAAACCATTATATATGTGTGGATATATGCTCCATCTGTCCATTTATGACCTTCATTGTATCTATAAATGTTTAGCATATATGTATACGAACATGTCTATGGGTGAACGTGTAATTATATCAAAAAACTAAAAGAAACGATTATGTCCGTGGGAAAGTCGTCGATAATTTCCCACAGATTACCTACCGATTTGATAAATCCATGGGAAATATGTGTGTAAATACCCACGGATTTCCCACAGAAAATACCGTCTTTTATGTTTCTGTATACTTACACATTCCCACATTACTTAGTATGTCTTCATATGTGTTTTTAGTTTCATATTATATGTGTTTGTTATTAACGTAACCATTTATTTGAGTATCACAAGTGTATGTGTAAGTTTAGGTATCATGATGGTCCACGTGGTGGTCATCTAATGGAGGAGACAAGAATGACATGTCGTGTGCTTTCCTTGGTCCCGTTAGATGCATAGAACAATCCATGTAAGATTGCAACACTACATCTAAAGCAAACGAGGTAGTGGCGCGTGTCATTCGTAGTAACAATCCTTATCAACAAAGTGGGAAGATAAGCAAAAAATACTTATCAACAAAGTCAAAAAAGTAAAAGAGTTGGTATAAAAATAACAAACAGTTGTTAACACTGTCACTTAAAGTATGGTTTGACATGTTACAAGAATATAAGCATTTTATATAAGTGTACTACGCATTTAAAAGCTTGACATGTCGTTATTACCCTAGGAGTATCCACCTCGATCTTTGCCTATAAAAGAGAATGTTGTAAAGGAAAAAATGTTTATCTCTTGCAATTAATGTGACACACATTCAAGTGAACATTTACTCCTTCAAATACAACTATAGTCCCTCAGCATATTAAGTTGATTAAGCACAGTTCATACTGAAACTTTAACTTCGGTTTATGTTTAAGTTAAGTGAGAAGATCACCCAATATTGTCATTCAACTTAGTTTTTTATTCCGCAAACAAACTTAAGTAAAGTCTTTTATTTACTTCATTAAGAGTTTAAACGTTGAAGATTTTTTGTATTTCCTTATTCGTTTATTTATCTTGTTTGAAGCTTTAAACTTACATTATTAGACAAAAAAAAAAGAAAAAAAAAACGATTATGTTTGCGGGAAATCCGTGGATAATTTTTCATATACTACCCACCAACTGGAATAATAGTGAGAAAATATGTGGGTAAAAATAATGATATAAAGATATAACTTATGTTTCGAAACAAATTTGACACCAAAATGATATAAGAAAAATAACAAATAAAATAGTAAGATTAAGAGACCATTTTAATGACTTCACTTATAAATTGTGATACAGTAGTATTTTTGTTTGTAAAGGAAGTATTGTAATTTGTAACCACTAGATTACATCACAAAGATTGCCACCATGTCACTTTAAATGGGTAAGATGAACCACAACAAAAACAAATATATTTATTTTTCCTTGGTACCATACACCACACATTGTCTTTGTCTTTCACATCTTCACCTTTTATTTTTCTTTCTTCTTGAAAATGATAAGATATACTGATACTAGTTTTGGATCTCGTTGTTCATTGAAGCAGCTTATTTCCATCAATAAAGATCACGAATCAAACTCACCAAATCATACACGCTGCTAAACAAACTCTTAAAACTCATGTTTCATTCTCCATCTCTCTGATTCATCTTACCGACAAGAACCATCGCTACCGGACCACCCCTTCGACCATGGCATACCATCAACAAAACACTAATCGTACCACCACCGCAAGTAACTAAAGTACGTGCAATGTGTGCGACGAATGCTGAAATGCTGAACCACACACTCGAACCATTCATAGTTTGTTTTTGTTAGATATCAAAGTGATATATGCAGATCTATGGAGTTTTTAGTCTTTTTTTAACTAATAATTCGTGTTGTGCTTTTGTGATATTTAAGAGTATTTTCAGATCTAAAAAGCCTAAAAGTTTGTGTTTGTTAGCTTTTTGATCTTGGTTATATACACTTATTTGGTTATGTAATTTTTTAACATGTGCAGGTCGGAAAACTGGTCATGTAGCTAACCCGGATGGATTATGAAGATAGTAGAAGACTTGAAGAGATTAGATAATACACATCTTGTAATGTTAGGAAAGAAAGATAGGATTGTTTGTTCTATTCAATATATTATAAAGGTTGTAACTGGTGGGTTGAGCATATCTATAAATGTATTGATGTTTTTTCATAACTCATCAGTGTATCTGTTTCTAGTATCATGAATTATTGGTTCATTACTTCATTCATTATTGGATATAAATTTAGTACGTATTGTTTTTGCAATTTACATATTGGATTGGATTTTTTTAATTTATGCATTTTGGAAAACTGTGGCAAAAAAACCACGGATATGAGTAAATTCTAGTGTGAAAATCATTGGAAAACTGTGGCAAAAAAACCACGGATATGAGTGGAAAATGGCTACTAGAAATTGTGGGAAATTTCGTGAGAAATCTGTGGCAGAATTGTAGTGTGAAAATCGTTGGAAATCCGTAGCAAAAAAGCCACGGATATGTGTGAAAAATGGCTATTAGAAACCGTGGGAAATTTCGTGAGAAATCTGTGGGAAATTAAACCCACGGATTATCCACAATGATATTCGTGGGAAATAGTCAACGTCCCGTGGGAAAATCTGTGGGAAAATATTTACCCACGGGGTTTTTACACACGAAACAATTCCGTGTGAAATCCGTGGAAAAAGGCCCTTTCCCACGGGATTTCCCACTGATTTTGCCGTGGGAAAAACCTGTTTGTGTAGTAGTGACAGAAACCCAAAAAATTAACTCTAAAACCAATACAAAGAATATCCAGACCAAGAAAAATCATTTCAAGCCCAAGAAAGATCAAAGAAGATTTTATCTTTTCGTTGAGGTAGTAGTTCACCCATTCCAACCGGTCCATTTTGGATCTTTTTTTACCCTATTTGGCAATGTAAGTTGCAAACATAACCCCCCAATGTACATCTTATACTGCACATACTCCAACCATGATGGTATATCTTGCTTCAGCTAAATCGAACCACAATGATTGAGATATCGTCTTTTCTTTCTCTATTCAAGGCTTCGTTTGCTAGTTCCTTGGCAGCCTTCTGTGGGCCCCTGATCTTTATCGCTATGTTGACTGCCTCTTGGTTCATCATAACCTGGATTAACAAAAGCTTAAAAGGGGCTGTTGTATCTCTTTTTTCGTTGCAGTCAGAAAACCAAGAAAAATTTTGTTCTTTTTGATTATTCGAGATTTGGGATTTGTGGGTTTTAATATGGTGATTCATGGATTTGGGAATTTTTTTTCAAGATTGTTCTGTTGTAGATCCAAGTGGTTGTGGTGGATGAATTGAAATGAATAGGGTGATGATAAAGTTTATGTAAGATAGAATGGGTGATTGGTAATTACAAAAAATGAAGTAATCTTGTATAAAGAAAGATGATATGTATAAAGAAAGAAAATGAAGTGTGAAATGACAAATATACCCTCCACTTAAATATGCTTAATGCCCGTTACTCACACCAGTTAGGGTGAGGGACCAACGCTGAGTAACGTTTCACAGTTAAGGACCAACGGTGCAATTTTTTTGGTCAAAGGACGATCCTTGATAGTCAACGTATACCACAAGGACGAATGGTGTAGTTTACTCTTAATCTTAATATACTCAAACGTTTTCAAAGTATGTGCCAAAACAAAGCACGTAATTTTTACCGGGGAAACCTTTACCCAAAAAAGTACGTAATTTCATTATGAAATGATTTTTAACTACGTAACCTTTTGACATATATTTATTTCTGTTCTTAATATAAAGGTAAATATTAATTCTAACACAAGTTGTTGCAGGTATGATTATTTCATAAGAGCCCCATGCATGAGATTTCGTAAGTGATTTAATTTGCATGCAGGCTGTATCACGAAAGCGAAACACGTTAATTTTCTATCATCAGATTTTTTTAGGTGGCGAATACAACAATAAGTTGGATACTTTGATGTGGAGGTGGTCAACAAATTACATGCATCACATGTACATCAACTCGGTCCTTATTTTTCTTGTTAATACACGGTACGTAGTATATATTTTTTTTAATGGCAGTTTTGTCTTAATATCTTTCAAATTTTCTATGTTTAGCCTACAAATATGACTGATTCAAATATTTGTTGACACTCGTTTTATTTCGTATTTGAATAGGAAGAAAGTATCGGCTTCGTATCAAACTATACAATATGCTGTTTTTATGTGTACGTGCATGTATATGCTATATGATATGAAAATGACACTACCAAAGTCACTATAAAGTTTTTTGGGCAGATGAAATTGGTTAAGCAGGTAGGCTAATTCAATGGAGAGGTTTAGCCCTCATCAACTTCAACTCTACCATTTGTGATTGCTAAAAGACTCAAATCTACTTTTTAAACGATGTCTATTAATTTGAATAGAAAATCTAGTTTCATAATTGATGATGTACCCTCCGAGTAGCTCGAAGGACACTCCTCCGAGACGTGTCGATGCATTTCCCTACGAAGGCCCAAGTTAGGATTCCAAAATATCCACAAGCGTCAAACCATTCGTTAGCATGAAGGTTACCTTAGGGGAATTCGCCATCTGAAGCCTTAAACCCTTCGGGGTATGGCTGACGAAGGACAATGGATAAGGGAATCTCTTGACTTGGTCAAACCCACGATCTCCCTCTCTCTCTTGACTTCCCCGTCAAGTCTGAGAACGTGGGTCACTAAGCCCTAGCTGTTACCCACAATCATGGGACGCCCCCATGATCTCCGACATTCATGCAGACGTGCTCTCAACCCTATTTCATTCACTATAAATAGGTTGGACGGGGTAATAGATTATGGTATGCTCATTTTACACTCATCTCTTTACTTACAAACACTTATACAACCATAACTCATA
The DNA here is from genome assembly GCA_022545495.1 of Chrysanthemum lavandulifolium. Classification (NCBI taxonomy): domain Eukaryota; kingdom Viridiplantae; phylum Streptophyta; class Magnoliopsida; order Asterales; family Asteraceae; genus Chrysanthemum; species Chrysanthemum lavandulifolium. The sequence goes on from CM040238.1 coordinate 8,285,578, forward strand.
CTTACTCTCACGCCGGAGGTGGTTCGCAGGGTCCTACCCCTGCGTAATCACTTAACGTAGTGTTTCGTATTTCTTATTCTCAGGTGAAAGACAAGTCTTGGCTGGAACATACACCCTCATACCTTTGATCATCATCGAGCCTCGGTAGTGCAATCTATTGTACAATCGGTGGCGCCATCCGTGGGACCACTACTATTAGTCCCGTAATCACCCGGTCCTAAAACCACAACCAACTACACTACATTTCCAGGCATGGAACCGTGAAGAGAAGATACACCTCCACCGTGTTTTCTACCCTAGTCCTCTCAACACAACTAACACCGATAATCTCACCCCATAACGGCCTCAACCTTTACCACACGATCTCGTTTAGAAACTACTCCGTAAATCACGCCTCAACATCCGCTAACCCTATCCACGATATTAGCCCGCCCGTTGAGGCAAACTTTGAAGCCTTGAATTCTTTACTTAGGGCTCACAAAAGCGGGTTCGCAATCTTGAAATGCGAAGAGAATTGGAATACTCCAAAGAAGGAGTATGATGAAGAGATTGAAATAGATGAGAGGCCTCAACTCATTAGCGAGGGGAGCTCGCCCTGAAATGGTTCTCCTTCCATCGAAGGCCAAACGGAAGGGCTGAGGCTTTGAAGAAGGACCCGAGGAGATCCGGAAGAAGGGAAAGAATGCATGGTGAAAGAAGGAGCGAGAACTCCAACGGAGGAAGTAACCCGTAGGGAACGGAGGAGTAAACCTACCCCTCTCCTAGCTGCTCATTTAGGAAGAGAGGGATGGGGCTCCAATACCCCTTCATATGCTTGAATATCGGAGGCCTCCTCCATATTCGGGCATGAGTCGATTACCCCTCCGTAATGAACCCCACCTACCGCTCAAACCTACAACACTTACCCTCCGAATGGTTCACTCCCAACCGAATTACCAAAGAAATGCCCTATGGACATGTTCCTACGCAATCGACGGGTGTAAATCCTTCGTACCAACCTTCACTGTTTACCCTACCTATGCACAACCATTTCCTAACCCGTATAATCCTACACTGCTTATCCACCTCCATACAACCCTTACTATGCCGAAGCCTCCGGAGCTTGCACCCTTTCGCAAGTGGATCGAAGAATACCCACACGATGGTGTAAAGATGCCTACTCATATAGGCACCTACGATGGGAAAGGCGATCCTGATAACTTCCTCCATTTATTCGAGGGCGCTATAAAGATGCAAAAGTGGGTCATGCCCATAGTGTGCCACATGTTCACTTATACGCTCCGAGATTCCGCGAGAATAAGGTGGAACGGACAGAAGTTGGGAAGCATTGTAAGTCTAGACGACCTCAAGGCTAAGTTCCGATCACACTTTAGCCAACATAAGAAGTACACCAAGACCCATCTAACCGTGCACACCATCAAGCAAAGGGACAACGAAAGTACAAGGGCCTTCGTTACGAGTTACACCGATGAAACTTTGCAAATTCAGTGTTTGCACGAAGATCAGAGGATTTCAGGTTTTGTACATGGCCTTCGGACGCGAAGCTTGGTGGAATTCCTGTCCATCGATCTTCCCACCACTTATAAGGCGCTGATGGAGAAGACTTACACTTGGATTGAATCCAAAGAAGTAGCAAAGAACGGGCTCGATAGAGCAAAAGGAAGCTTGACGACAAATTCTCGGGTCCTCATGGGAAGGATCCAAGAACAAGAAGAAGACGAGGATCGCTTCACTCCATACAACAAAGGTTTAAACCATGGATTCTTGGCGAACTTAGTCAAATCTCCTAGGAGATTCGCTACCGAGAAAGCCGCTAAGTCTTCGATTCACCACCTCGGATGATGACGAAGCAAAGCCGAGACATGTCCAAGTATTGCCATTTCCATGAAGACCATAGACACGACACGAACAACCGCAGAGAACTAAAGAAGAAGATCGAAGAGGCGACGATCCGGACGGTTAGCGATCCGGTTAAAGGCATCAAAAGGAAAGGACAATTTCTTCGACACCCAACTAGGTGAATGGAAGGGAACAAGAAGGAGTCTACGCCACGTAAGCTTCGATACTAATGGTGCATGTGCACGATCCGACCTTGAAAAGGAAGGAAGCGCATCGAGCCGGGAATCGTAGGGGAAATAACCTTCCCTCACATCTTGGGGCAGACACCTTCAACTGACCCCGTGGTCATCAGGGTACGAATCTCAAACAAGGAGGTGAATCGAGCATATATGGATTGTGGAAGCTCCTGCGAGATCATTTATGAGCATTGTTTCCTAAAGCTCAAGTCATCCATACGCTCACGAAGGGTGGACTCGAAAACACCACTAGTAGGGTTCTCCGGCGAGCACTCATGGCCTTTGAGAGAAGTACAGTTGGAAATCACCATAGGCGAAGACCCCTTATCCCGCATGTAAACACTCACCTTCGTTATAGTCGTCGACTCTCCTTATAATTTGTTAATAGGAGAACAGCTATGCAAAAGATGGGTATTGTTGTTTCCACCATACATGCTGCTATTAAGTTCCAAACTCCCTTTGGAGTAGGGACTGTTCATTCTAATTATGGGGCGGATAAGGGTGTAAATGGTGTCAAAAAGATCAAAGAAGAATTGGAGGATCTTCCGATAGCCATTCTAAGCTGTACAGATGTGGAGGAGCAAGTTATAGTTAACCCTAGCTACCCTGAACAAATGGTGGTAGTAGGAAAACAACTCCCGGAGAATTTCAAGGCGAAGCTCGTGGGCTATACGGACTAACCTTGATGTTTTTGCTTGGAAATATTCGACATGACAGAAGTACCGAGAACTTTGTCGATCGACGGACGGTCCTTTGGAACGGAGCATAAACTCAATGAGTACAAACACATTGAGCCAATAATACGAAAAGGAGGAGCCTAGCCCCGAAAAACGTTGCGACCGCAAAGAAGTGGACGAACTCACACAAGCAGGCATCCTAAGGGAAGTTAAGTACCAAACACTGGGTAGACAACCCGGTGATGGTCAAAAAGAGCGACGGAGGTGGCGCATGTGCATTGACTTCATCGACATCAACAAAGCATGCCCGGGATTGCTACCCCTACCGAAATTGATGGAAGGTAGAATCCTGGCGAGCTTCGGGTTAAAATGCTTCTTAGACGCCTACAAAGGGTATCATCAGATCCAGATGGCAAAGGAGAACGAAGAAAAGACAGCCTTCTACACGAGCAAAGGTGTCTACTGTTACAGAAAGATGCCCTTCGGATTAAAGAACGCGGGGGCCACCTACCAACGACTAGTAGATAAAGCCTTCAACAAACAAATAGGCAGAAATCTCGAAGCATACGTTGACGACATGGTTATCAAAAGCAAGACGGAGGAGGACCTACTCCTCGATGTACAAGAAACCTTTGACCAACTTGGGCGATTAACATGAAGTCGAACCTAAGAAATGCTCCTTCGGTGTCGAAGAGGGACAATTCCTAGGGCATTTGATCACTAAGCGGGGATAAAGGCTAATCCTCCAAGGTCAAGGCGATTTCGGATCTCCAAGCCCTAAGTGTCTAAAAGACGACTGAGCCTAAATGGAAAGTCGGCGACCTTAAGCCGGTTTTTATCGAAGGGGCGGTGTGGTCCCTACCATTCTTCAAAACACTCAAGGATGCGTGGATAAGAAAACTTTTCAATGGAGTCGGGATGTCAAGTCGCCTTCGAAGATGAAGGAGTTCATCGAATCCTTCCAACACTTGACCCCAATCAAAGGCGAAGTGTTATTCATATACTTAGCATCCTCAATGGAGAGTATTAGCGATCCTTATGGCGAGAACAAGCTAAACGAGCGGATCCCCATTTACTTTGTCGTTAGGGTCCTACAGGGGCGTAGATCAATTATCCAACATTGGAAAAGTTGATACTAGCCCTAATCTACGCACAAGGAGGCTCGACGCTATTTCGTGCCCATCCAATCACGGTCTTAACCGACAAGCCACTCAAACAGATCTTGTCAAAACCCGAAAAGTCTGGGAGAGTAGCTAAATGGGCTATCGAGTTGGGAGAGCATGAAATAGAGTTCAAGGGACGAAACTCTATTAAAGGCCAAATTCTTGCAGATTTCTTGGCAGAAACACCTTCCGAACCTCCGAGTAGCTCGAAGGACACTCCTCCGAGACGTGTCGAAGCCCTTCCCTACGAAGGCCCAAGTTAGGATTCCAAAATATCCACAGGCGTCAAACCATTCGTTAGCACGAAGGTTACCTTAGGGGAATTCGCCATCCGAAGCCTTAAACCCTTCGGGGTATGGCTGACGAAGGACAATGGATAAGGGAACCTCCTGACTTGGTCAAACCTACGATCTCCCTCTCTCTCTCTTGGCTTCCCCGTCAAGTCTGAGAACGTGGGTCACTAAGCCCTAGCGGTTACCCACAATCATGGGACGCCCCCATGATCTCCGACATTCATGCAGACGTGCTCTCAACCCTATTTCATTCACTATAAATAGGTTGGACGGGTAATGGATTATGGTATGCTCATTTTACACTCATCTCTTTACTTACACACACTTATACAACCATAACTCATACTTACTCTCACGCCGGAGGTGGTTCGCAGGGTCCTACCCCTGCGTAATCACTTAACGTAGTGTTTCGTATTTCTTATACTCAGATGAAAGGCAAGTCTTGGCTGGAACATACACCCCTCATACCTTTGATCATCATCGAAGCCTGGTAGTGCAATCTATTGTACAATCAATAATAAATATGAAAAACCTCTTCTTACTTATCTTCCTATATTTTATGTGTCAATTGTACATTGACTTGTTTAGATGATGACACAATTTCTCACTTACTGATAAATGATTCACATGTGATAGTAGGAAGATAAGTAGACGGATGTTTAAGAAGATAAAACGTTTCTCATAGATATAGAAGTTAAAAGATCATGTTTGCGGTTTATCCATAATGATTTACAAAACTCATAAGTTAACTAAAATAGAAATGGCCAAACGGGCCGAACTGATCAATTTCTTGACCTGATTTATTTAACCAAAAATGTAATTTATTATTGAAAGTTGTTCTTAATTACTATATTATACATTTATTGTGTGAAACGACTCCGTTTCATACTGTTCCAAAATGACGTTGTTTTAGGGTTTTGTTTTCCTTTGCAGTGGCCACTAAACAACGTCGCTAGATGTTTGGATGTAGTTTTGCTAAAATAAACAACGTCGTTTGACTTCTCTTTTTTATCCCCATAAATACTTAGCTATTTCCCTTGGAAAGAGGGAGACTATTATTCTCCTACGAATAAAAAAAATAAAAATAAAACTCAACTCGTGACTTCGGTCGCACTTTAGGGTCCTTACCAAACGTGAGAAGCTAAACAATGGACCAACCCCAAATCCCAATACGTACCTTATGTAAACATGGTGCCACCCATGTTATACGATACTAATAGTCGTGATTTTTTCCTTTTCTGATTAACCGAAAAAAGTTATTTACACTTGAAAACCAAAAACACCCACTGTTTTAGAATTTTTGACATACGAAAACTATGTTTTCAAATAATCCGTCGCCGGTAAACCAAGCAAAACGTAAACCGTTTTCGCTTTTCTGGCATTGGAAAACCCGTTAACCTACTTTTCCCTCACCGAAAAAGTTATTCTTACGCTGAAACAAAGGTTTCATGGCGAAACCTTTGTTTCGAGGCAAACATGTCGAAACCCTGTTTTTCATTACGAAACACGAAAAACTTCACCATACGTAAAAAACAATAAACAACCACCTTCTTAATCTTGCGGCTCACCAGAAAATAATAATTCTTCTTGAAACTCCATAAAAACACATAAGGAAGCGGACACAGGCAAAATCGTACCCACTCACTCACGTGAATAAACCAATGGCACTATCACTGCCAACTCGAAGCAGCCTGAAAAAACGGCTTGATGAAGCCTAAAGCACGACCTAGAACAACCCCAAGCGGTCCAACACCAGCGTCAAATGGCTTAACCTTAACCTGAAACAACCCGTCATCATCTTCAAACACCCTAGAAAACTCATCCCAGTGTCCTGAACCCATGGCACAAATTTAGAAACCCATCACCAACTTACACCCTACACTAGTACCACAATTAGGGTTGAAAATCACCTACCACCAAACATACAAGCCAAAGCTAATCAACCATCACAACAAGCACAATAACAAAAACCCAGGAAAAACATTCAGTGTCACAAAGAGGTGTCATTATGACACTAAATGACAGAGACCAGGCAAAGGGAAAAGCTCATTGCATGACAACGTAAGAAGGATAAACCGTATTATAAAGTCCGTTACGTATTGATGGTGTTTGGAGATGGCCTAGTGAGTGGATTGATAGGATGCCTGATTTATTGATGATTAACCCTCCGACGCTTACTGAGGGTATTGCTGATGAGCTGGTTTGGAGACTACCTAATGGTGAATTCAGGTCGTTCACCATTTCTCATATTTGGGACACTATCCGTGTTAATGCCAACCTGGTTCCTTGGTTTCATGTTGTGTAGTTCCCTCAGTGTATCCCTAAACATGCATTTAATCTTTGGCTGGTTGTTATTTGTAAGCTGAAAACACAAGATAGACTGAGGCAATGGGTTGTCGGTCCTGACACTGACTTAAACCTGCTTCGGTGTCTATTCTGTGATAACCAACCTGACTCTCATGCTCACCTTTTCTTTGAGTGCCCTTTTTCTTTACAGGTGTGGACGAGAGTTTGTGCTCTTTGCGGAATGGATAATATTCCCCCTAGGCTGGATGATGCTGTTTCGTATCTTATACCCTTTTCTAAAGGACGTTCTGCCACTAGTGTTATATCTCGACTTCTCCTTGCTGCTTCTTGCTATTCTATTTGGTGTGAACGAAATTCAATGCTTTTTAAGAAGGGGATGAAGTCATATACACAGGTTTTTGATGATATTGTTGCTATTGTTCGTTTGAAGATCCTTTCGTTTCGATTCACGAAGAACTCTATGAGGATTCAAAGGATTATGGATACATGGAAGCTACCTGGATCGGTGATCATGGCGTCTTGATGGAAGTTCTTCAGTGCTTGTCTGCTTCGCGAAGGGAGTGCCAGGAATGGGTTGTACTCTTTTTCCCTACTCCAAGGTTTTTCCTTTCGGGGTTTTTCTTGGAAAGAGTTTTTAAGGAGGCAAACTTCCTGGATCGTCTTGCTTCCTTCGCGCCTATGGTGATTGCGGGATGCTCGCTTGGTACAAGTTTTTCTTGTTTTATGCCTGGTTAGGTGATGTAACTTATAGCTAGGTTTATTGTGTTTATGGCATGTCATAAACACTAGTTATCAAGTTTTAGCTTGAGGTTAATGTGGTACTTCTGCCATATTTCATTTGTACTTAACATTTTTTGGTTATATATTTAACGGGTAAAACCTTTTACTCAAAAAAATACTCGCGCAAACAATGGTAAAACCTTTTACTCAAAAAAATACTCGCGCAAACAATGTGTTTTTTTTTTGTTTTTTGTTTTCTTTTTGTAAATTCATTAACAAATGTGTAATTATTTGCCATTTATAAAGAGATTCTTTCTTGTTAGTGTGTTTATATTTTTAAATTAATATAGTATTGCAACCAAGTTTTTTATTGATAAACCAAATAATAAAACTTACCACATTCTCTTACATACATCAACACATAAATATTTCATGTCATTGTGTCGATATATTTTCGTAAGATGTTTGTGGTTCTAATATTTCTCTTATAAAATACCTAGAGTTTAAAGAAAAATTTATTGAAGGTTACATCGACTAATAAAATTTAGTACATTTTTTATCAAATATGTTTAGAGAGTAATATTTTTATCCTAACTTATGAATTGCAGTTGTACATCTTACGGCTTATGTTAAAACAACATTGGCTGTTAATTATCTTTTGAATTCCATATTCCGTGAGTATGCCAATTTAGGAATCATGCAAAATTAAACGTAATAGTGAGCTGAAATTTAAGAGCTAACTAAACTTTTTTCTTCATAATATAATAATTTCCTCAAGCTTTTGTGTTTAGTTTTCTTAAGATAGGTATTTCTCTCTTATGATTGTTTAGGTTTGAAGCACATTTGATGCGTTTGTTTTGCTTTTTATTGGGCTGAGGTGAGGGATTTCACCCTCATCCTATGTACTTAAACGTTTCTTTGGAGTAATATATTTTACCAGGGCACGTTACTGCTTCACCCAATTTTTTTTCCTCATGCTATAAATTAAATTCATATACAAACACTTATTCAAGTAAAGAATTTCATCAAGTGAAAGATCAATCATATATGCAAGGTTTCAAGCTGTTTGTTACGATGGTCACAGTGGTAGCATGCAATTTCACGTGGTGCACGGCGAAGATTTTGTGGTTGGCGGGTTAAAAGGGACGTGGACTCTTCAGGAAAAACCTAGATTTTATCAAGAGTGGTCGCTAAATCGTTCGAGGGCAATGAAAGCAAGACACGACACCCTTGTGTTTAACTTTGAAAACGGAAAACATACAGTGGCGGAAGTTAGCTCGTTGGAGGAGTTCGACTCATGCAACACAACAAAACCCGTAAAGGTCTGGACCACCAGCCCCGTCAGATACCTTTTCCCAAATGAATTTTCTCATAAGTTTATCTGCACCATTGGAGATCATTGCAAAAAAGGTCTCAAGATGGAGATCGCGGCCACCAATGGCTATCTCCGCTAAATAAACAAGCATTTCGAAAACATGTCATTTCAATCAAGATCGTGAAGAAATCTGCATCTTTCTTGTATGGATTGAACATGCATGGTTATACTTAATTAGTAAAATAACCTATAACTATATATACCATATATATTCATAAACAAGCTAGTGATATAAGCTTGGGAAATTATGCACTTTAAATAAACAAGCTAGTGATATAAGCTTGGGAAATTATGCACAACACATTTTACAAGTTCTTTTTTTCCTCTTATATAAGCCTAAAGATTTCATGCAACATGATAGGAGTACATCTGCCGTCACTCGCACAAGGTTAGAAGGTGTTTAATACTTTATATTGATCATTTCATTTTTGTGCAACTACGATAGAAACCTGCTAGAACCGGCCGGACTCAAAGTCCACAAGCGGGTTTGAGCCTACTAACATAATATTGTCCAACTATTTATTTGGCTTATTTTGGAAGTTTAATTGTTCATGACATTACAATACACAATAAGCTAAGAATTTTATCTATGCTTTTTAAAGTAGCTTAAACCTTGTTGAATCCTGTTTTGTTCTACTCAAATGATTATAGAACCCCAAATCAAATCCTTTTTTTCTACTCAAATGAGGAAAGGTTGAATCGCTCGCCCTGTATTTTTGTTTTGGATTGGGTTGTTTGGCTCTTGGTTTACTCATGTTAGACATATTACCTCATCTTATCGCCTCTTGATAATTTAGAACTTAGTTGGTCTTTGGCACCATATATTTCTGGTCGACAAAGAATGATCCAAATTACGTTTGGTATTAAATCTGATGTATGTTTCGAGCTAAAACCATACCAGATGATAATTTTAAAACTATATTCAATATTGATGCAGGAAATTAATAAGACACAAGACACGTACTTTACGAGTCTCTAAATAGAATTCTCAGAGAAGATATGAAAATCACCAAATTGGTTCAAATCTTGTTACTAACTTTTTCCATCGCTTTGAGCTCGCGTTAGGAAAGACAAAATTTACGTAAGCCAAAAGAGGGTATGTACGCAATTAACCAAAATGGAAACCTGTTAATTACTCCTTTGGTGTAAATAAGTCTGATAATTGGTTCATTTTATCAGCAACATCCACAAAATCAAAGCTAATAAGAAATAAATGTGATTGTACAAACAACAATTAGGGATTGCTTATTAATTCTGTTAAAATTTTCTAGCTTGTCTTTCATGCAACAGACAAACAAACTAAGTGTTTCCAAACGAGAGTTAATACTTTATACGATATGATACCCTCTGACAGTGTAATGCTCATTACGATTCAATGTTTGTATTATAAGCTATTGCCAAATTTAGCTAATAAAAAAAATAACGTACTATTTGAAAAACGAAGATGGATTAGTAACCTCTACATAAACTTATGATACAACTAAGCTATGGAAATATGCGCAGCACATACTCACACTCAAAGGGTGTTTTGTTTGCTTATTTTGAAAGTTTATTGCACAACACAGACTATTAGTGGATAATTAGGCCCAAATTCGGTTTGTAGGTTTTGGGAATTAGAGTTTTACCATTATAAATAATGGTCAAATGATGGTTTTGGCTCTTGTTTTTTTTGTTAACAAAAGTCGAATCCAGGGTATTAATTCCCGAGACGATTTTTGTTGGTGTCGAATCTAAGGTTTTATTCCTGAGACGACTTTTGTTGGTGTCGTATCTAGGGTTCTTATTCCCGAGACGACTGTTTGGGATACTTTGGTTTATCATTCGGATACTTTGGTTATCCGTAAACAAAAATTAGAATAGAGGATACTTTGGATTATCCCGTTTTATTTTGGTTATTGTTTTATTTTGCTTTCTTAGTTACTACTCCAGTTCGAGATTTCGCGATTTTGGCGCTCGAACTGCGATAGAGTATTAGTGGATAATTAGGCACAAGCCCGATTTATGAGTTTTGGAAATTAAATTTTTATCATTATAAATAATGATGATCAATAAAATTATAACCACGGGGTTTTATCTCCTAGTGGAAGTTGCATGTGCATCTTATGATCATAAGAAAGAAGTCATTCTACAATGTTATTGAAAGGTTTTAATGGATATTTAAATAATAGTATGTCCGGATTCGAACTCGAGACTTCGGGATTGCACACATTACGTATGAGAATTGATGTACATAATTAATATAAATAAAACGTTATTATTATTAATTATTAATCACTAAATAAAACATAACGATAGTTAAATAATTAACGAGGTTTGGTTAACGGTCGTTAAATATTAACTACAAGGACTAGAGATGAAATTACAAGTCGGGAAAGTTCTAGAATCCCCTTTGGGGTGCTTAGGCCGATCGGTGGGGGGTTTCCAAACCCAATCCCACTCAAACTTGGACTCCAAGATATGTTAACTATAAATACAAATCAATGTATTCATTATTGACTAACCTTGGATTACTTTGATAACCTAATTTCTCTCCTCCTCCTCTCCTCTTTGTGTGGCCGGTCGAACACCCTTATTCCCAAGGGTTTTCGATTTTGTCTTAGCTCAAAGATAAAGTGTTTGGTTTATTAGTGATTCAAGGAACTAGCTTCTCCACATCAAATCGCTATTAGTACGTGTGTACAAGAACGAAGAACAAGCACACTTGAGCTTGTAATCCTTGGTGGTCGATTTTTGGGTTGGACGATTTGTATAAACCCTAGTTTAGGGTTTTGGGTTTTGTTACTTGATCACATAATCGTTTGATTGCTTGAATTGCTAAAAGGTACGCACTTTCTTGTTTGGTTAATTAATTACATATATTATTCCTATAGTCTTTCGCTGCTTGCTTTGATGATGTATTTGTTTTATATATAATTGTTATGAGTTTATAATTCTAACAGTGGCATCACGAGCCGTTAATATGATGTAATTAATTACCGAAACACATAAAAATTGGATCTTTATGATTATATGCATGCTTTTTATGGTTTCTAGGGTTTTGAATTCGAAACCCTAATTTTATATATATGGGTCGATTACCCTAATATTTATTTAATTAGGTTTTAATTTTGTAAAACTTGTAGAAACCCTAGGATTGCATGATTATTTTATGTGGTTAATTAATGAATAATTGTTATGTGCCATGTAATATGCGTATCTTGGGTGATAATTGTTATGCGGAATCCATGGTGGAACATGCATGTTTTGCCATGGAGTATTGTTTATTGTATATTGATTAATTGTTAAGTGATACACACATGTTTTATTTATTTAATAATTATAAAATTGGGGAAGACCTCAATTATAACTAATAAAATTCGTTATGTGCTAATTGGTATACTATTAACTTCGGCTTACGCAATCGACTTGTCGATGTATGTGGCTCATCTTTTTGCGAGATGAAAGTCCTAGTTAATGTATTGCATTTATTTACGCCTAGAATTGTTATTAGAGTTTATTGAAATAATTATGCATGTGGCTAATTGTTTTTACATATGTTAAATTGTTTAGTTATATGTTTGTATTATTTGAGTGTGTTTAATTTTTATTAAAATGCTTTTTGTTTATATATTGTTTGACATGTTAGTAAGCAAAAGGGTTTTTATGAATAGAAAATTAAATGGACTAAATAATGGCGAAATTGATTTATCTAAGAATTATTCTTGAACTTTTAATCGACCGATGCGACTGTACTAAATGGTTAGAACGGCTCACCCACTAGAACAAACTATAAAGGGGTATTTAAGAAGTGAGCATAGTCTCACCGAATGGATGTCTAAGGTTATGCTTCTTGGCCACCGGTCCTCGCCCCTGTGCGCTTCGATTGAGCTACCTAGTATAACCATTCTATGTACGAAGCATCTTAGTGCAAAGTTGTAAGTTTCTCAACGATCGATTAAAACTTTGTAGAATTCAATCTTAGCAATTAAAATCTTTAGTAAGTTTTTTCAAAATTTTATGTTATAAAGTTGTATGCATGCTTCTTTATACATAAGTTTTGATTACACATAAAAATTGTACCCTTTAAATTTAAGTTTATGCCATCTAATGATATGAAACACTTGAAGTTGTAATTTAGTTATGTGAGACCTTGATCTAGATTACAATAACGAGGTGAATTATTTTGTTGTGTGAGACCTCGCCTTTATGATTTGCGCTTCTAAATTAGACAACTTAATTAAGTTAGTTAGTGAGACCTATAACTTAAGGCATAAGATGGGATAAAACATGCTTACGTTTTGCATTAATTGTTTTGGCAAAATTGTAAATCCCATAATTTTGGAATTGAAAACTTGTTTGTCAATTATCGTTTTCAACGACACTATTCTATACTTTCACCACTAGCGGATCAACCGATGTGGTGGAACTATGATAATGAGGATCCAAAATTCAAGGAAAATTCTATGGTTAATATGAATATTGACCAAAGGGTATTTTATTTTCTTGAATGTTTACTTATCGAAAGTACTAACTTTTGAACTTTTATTTCGTAGAAATGGCTCAAGCCGAATCTCATCGCACTAGCCTCGTCGCTCAAATCTATGTTTGATCGAGAGAAATTGATTGTAGCGCCAATTTCAATGATTGGTATCGCAACTCGTAATTGTCTTGAGGGTTGCCAAAAGACTCAATTATTTGACCACGCCTTGTCCTCCCGAACTCGCGGTGATGCTCTTCAAGCACGAGCCGCATGGCAACTGAGTATGACAAGTATAATGAGGTCGCTTTGCATTATGCTCGGGAGTATGAACTCAAGCTTGCAAAAGCAATTTGAGAGTTACTTCCCTAATCTCATTTGGAAGAATTGCAAAGGTTGTTTGAAAAGCCCGTGATTGTAGAGTCAGTATGACTTGATTGATGCTCTTCATAGTTGCAAGCAAGGAGATGGGAAACCGTAGCGCCCATCGTGCGGAAATGATGAGTTACATGGACCGGTTAGGCGTTTGAACTATGTCTACCCTAATGACATACAAATTGGCTCGATCAATGATCCCTTAACAAGGAATTTGATGGTTTCGCATGCAATTATAATATGCATTGCACGGGAAGACATCAATGAGGTACATGCAATGCTCATTGATTACGAAAAGGTTTGCCCAAGAAGGCCTCTACACCGCGGTTTTGACCATCCGAAGGGTAGAATTTCTAAGCCTAATAAGCCGCTAGCGAACAAGAAAGGGAAAGGTAAGGGTAAAGGCGATAAGGAAAACAAGTTATGACCTATCGCAAGAACCCAAGAAGTACCCTCCCAAACAGCGTGAGAATCAAGAAGGATCAGCTTGTCATCATCGCACCGCAGCTTGGACACCGGAAGAGGAATTGTCCATTGTACCTTGATGAGTTGAATAAGAGGTATAAAATATCGCACTGTGGCGATGCTTGTACTCTTTTGATGATAGAATTATTTGCTTTTCCTCATAAAATATATTCCCGGGTATATGATAATGGATGTGGTATTCACATATGTAATACATCGCAGGGACTTAGAGGAGCAAGGAAGCTTGCCTATGGATGACAATACCGCGCGGGAAATGGAGCACATGCGATCGTTGAAGCTATAGGCACGTTTGATTTAGTTTTACCTTCGGGTTTAGTATTGTCATTAAACGATTGTCATTACGCACCTTCCATTGTTAGGGGTGTCGCTTCGCTTCCTTGTTAAAAGATATTGGTTTCGTTCATACATTTACCGATTATGGAATTTCATTTCTTTAAATGATGTTTTTACTTTAATGTTATTCCAAAAATGGTGTGTTTGAAATTGATTTGCATGATAATGTGAATGATAAAAATAATTACGCCTTTAGCATCAATAATAAAAGAATCAAAGGTGATTTGGATTCTTCATTTCTTTGGCATTGTAGACTTGCTCATATAGGCAAGAAACGCATGCAACAAATGCAACACGATGGGCTTTTGCAAGACATCAATGATGAATCATTTGATAAATGCTAATCTTGCATATCCGGGAAGATGACCAAGAAACCTTTACAAATAGTTTAGAAAGGGCTTCGATCTTCTTGGTGTGATACATACCGATGTATGTGGACCACTAAGACATGTGTCAAGAAAGGGTGCTAGCTACTTTAACCTTTACCGATGATTTCGATCGTTATGGTTATGTTTATTTACTTAAACATAAACATGAAGTCTTTGAAACATTTAAGGTTTTAAGAGTGAAGTAGAAGCGCAACTAGGAAAGAAGATTAAAGCTCTTCGATCCGATAGAGGTGGTGAATATTTAAGCCAAGAGTTTAAAGATTATCTAGTCGAGTGTGGTATTGTCCAAGAACTCACATCTCCATATACTCCACAACAAAATGGTGTATCCGAGAGAAGGAATCGTACATTGCTAGACATGGTGCGATCGATGTTTAATCTTACTACTCTTCCCTTATCCTTTTGGGATTATGCGTTGAAGCTAGCATTCGCATATTGAATCGGTTCCAACTAAGAAGGTTGATAAGACTCCTTATGAAGTGTGGTATGGGAAACCTCCCAACTTGTCTTACTTAAAGGTCCAGGGGTTGTGAGGCGTTTGTTAAACGTGACTCTGGCGATAAGTCGCAACAAAGATCTTAAGTGTGTCTTCGTAGGATACCCAAAGGAAACTATGGGTTACTACTTCTACTTTCCACCGAAAACAAAGTAATTGTTGCTAGGTATGGAGACTTTCTTGAAAAGGATCTCATATCTCATGAATTCATGGGAGAGTTTATGATCCGGAAGATGATCAAGAAGATACAACACCTTCGAGAACACTAGCCAATCTCAAGTAGAACACGAAAGTGGGCGTTCCACCGAGATTGAAGTGGTTCCCATTCGTGGATCCGCAAGGACTACGCGTGCACTGGCGTCTATGTCTCAACGTAGAAGCCGAGGAAAATATGTTGGGGATCTTGGTGAACTCGCTAACTATAAAGTCGCCATGATGAGTCCCGAAAAGGAAAATGGCGAGTTGCAATGAATGGGAAATGCAATCCATGAAAGATAACGAAGTTCGGATAGAGGTTGACTTACCTCCAAATGCTAAGGTAGTTGGAAGTAAGTGGCTCTTTAAGATAAAGACCGACATGGATGGCAATGCACACACCTATAAAGCTCGTCTTGTAGCTCAAGGTTTTACTCAAACCTATGGGATAGACTACGAGGAGACATTTTATCCTGTAGCGAGACATTAGAGCTATTAGGATTTTTATAGCCATAGTGCGCACTATGACTATGAGATATGGCAAATGGATGTAAGCGCCTTCTTAAACGGTCGCCTAGATGAGGACATCTATATGGCGCACTGAAGGGTTTGTGAATCCAAAGTTTCGAAAGCGTGTATGCAAACTTCAAAGATCCATTTATGGGTTGAAGCAAGCATCAAGGCAATGGAACAAGAAGTTTGATGAAGAAATCAAGAAATTTGGTTTCACTCAAAATCTTGATGAGCCATGTGTGTATCACAAAGCTAGTGGGAGTAATGTTATTTTCCTTGTCTTATATGTCGATGACATATTGATCATGGAAAAGACATTCCAAGTATGCAAGATGTAAAGTCTTATCTTGAGAGTGCTTTTCTATGAAGGACTTAGGGAAGCAAGATTTATTCTGGGAATCAAGATCTACTGAGAGATAGATCAAGGCGGTTAATTGGACTAAGCCAAAGTGCTTACATTGATAAAATCTTGAAGAGATTTAGTATGCAAAATTCCAAGAAGGGATATTTGCCGATGCAAGTTGAACATGGCTTAAGTAATAAACTATGCGTCAACACTGGCCGAGGTGGAATACATGAGGAAAGTTCCTTATGCTTGGTACAGTAGGATCTATCATGTATTCGTGAGATGTACAAGGCCCGATGTGGCGTTTGCACGAACATTACCTATCGGTATCAATGAGAACCTGTGTGAAACATCGCAAGTGTTAAGAACATTCTTAAGTATCTAAGGGCTACTAAAGAAATGTTTCTAGTGTATGGAGGAAATCCAGATGCGAACTTGATGTTCTGGGTTTTTCGTCATTCCAAACCGATAAAGATGATACGAAGTCTCGACGGGTTATGTCTTTGTCATTAATGGAGGAGCAGATGACCGAAGAGCAAGAAGCAAACAACGGTTGCGATGTCTATTACGTAAGTCGAGTACATAGTCGCTTAAGCTGCGATGGAAGCTGTTTGGATTAGGAAATTCATTTCGGGACTCGAGTAATGCCCTCAATCGAATTACCTCTAAATGTGTATTGTGACAACTCGCCGCAATAACATTTGCCAATGAGCCCTGAGTCATGAAGGCGCCAGACATTTTCCTCGTCGATATCACTATGTTAGAGAACAAGTCGACATAGGTGAAATCAATCTACTCAAAGTTCATACAGATGAAAATCTAGTCGATCCCTTTACGAAGCCTTTGCCAAAAGATAAACTTATCGACCATGTCGATGGGATAGGACTTCGTTTAGCTAGTAGTTTCATGCGGATCCGTGATTAGTATTTGGATAGAGGATGTTATGAACAAATATTACTTTAATGAAATAAAATAGTCATTTATGTTTATTTTTCATTTTCTTAATATTATATCCTATATTTGCATGTTTAATCCGTGAGTAACTTATGTTATTCTAAATAGTCCGTTGTCAATCAATGATGTGGGAATGTTATTGAATTAAGACAAATCTGAGTTTTGGTAGAATATACTTTTAAAGTATATTGATGCGTGGGACATACCAGATTCACATGATATTCAATGAATTGAATATAGGACTCATCCCAACTTTACATGATGATACTTTTGGATTTTATCATTAAGTATATCATGAAGTGTTTATCCTCGGACTTGAGATACCGATAACCGATATGAATGTAGTGCATTTGTGTAAGATAGTCTAACGCTATCCGTGAATCGGTAGTTATAAGGGCTATTTTCTAAGTGTTGCAAAATTCATGAGTTATGTTTGTAGTCAAGAGAATTTGTTCCTTTGAATTTGTTTCAAAGTATAATACTATATTTGGGCCCCTCGTAGGTTGACAAGATGTTTGTATGGCCATACCCAAGATCTATCTCGAATACGCTCGGATGATTTGGTAATCTTGTTCAATCATATACAACGAGAAAGAATATTAACTTATGAAATGACTTGATCCATATTCATAGTTAATGTAGTATTAGTAACAAAAGGTTAAGTAAAATGATGAATCATTAAATGGTTTTTTCCAGAGACCATGCTCGATTCGATCCGGGGCGTTGGCGTGTGAAAGCTAGACTCACCAATGTCATTACTATATTTAGTAATATCCAGTGGGAGCCGAAAGGTTTTAATGGATATTTAAATAATAGTATGTCCGGATTCGAACTCGAGACTTGGATTGCACACATTACGTATGAGAATTGATGTACATAATTAATATAAATAAAACGTTATTATTATTAATTATTAATCACTAAATAAAACATAACGATAGTTAAATAATTAACGAGGTTTGGTTAACGGTCGTTAAATATTAACTACAAGGACTAGAGATGAAATTACAAGTCGGAAAGTTCTAGAATCCCTTTGGGGTGCTTAGGCCGATCGGTGGGGGTTTCAAACCCAATCCCACTCAAACTTGACTCAAGATATGTTAACTATAAATACAAATCAATGTATTCATTATTGACTAACCTTGGATTACTTTGATAACCTAATTTCTCTCCTCCTCCTCTCCTCTTTGTGTGGCGGTCGAACACCCTTATTCCCAAGGTTTTCGATTTTGTCTTAGCTCAAAGATAAAGTGTTTGGTTTATTAGTGATTCAAGGAACTAGCTTCTCCACATCAAATCGCTATTAGTGCGTGTGTCAAGAACGAAGAACAAGCACACTTGAGCTTGTAATCCTTGGTGGTCGATTTTTGGGTTGGACGATTTGTATAAACCCTAGTTTAGGGTTTTGGGTTTTGTTACTTGATCACATAATCGTTTGATTGCTTGAATTACTAAAAGGTACGCACTTTCTTGTTTGGTTAATTAATTACATATATTATTCCTATAGTCTTCCGCTGCTTGCTTTGATGATGTATTTGTTTTATATATAATTGTTATGAGTTTATAATTCTAACAGTTATAATGAATTCAAGATTAACTCTCGAAGGGTTACACAAGATTCAAAAATATTTAACTCCAGATATCACAACTATATATAGGGTTGCTTTGCAACTTAAGAGTTGTGAGTTAGAATCAAATTCACTAAGACACAATATTATTGTACATCTGTAATCCTTTTAAAGATGTTTCAAAATAATTCTTGTATGTACATAATAGTTCTTCAAAATGAAGGTTGAGAGGGTGTTTAATTTGTCTAATCATATACGATGGGATTATTAGCTTATATGTTTTCGATAAGTCTAAATAAGGTGTTTTGCTAAGCTTATATGAATGAGCTTATATAAGGTGTTTTTGTTAAGCCCAAAAAATTCGATTCTTTTAGAAGGGTTGGGCTTATATAACATGATCAATTACAAGTTATAATTTACCTTTAATTATATCTAATCTAATATTTATATTTTTCAACCTTTGTCCCTTTTGTTCACTTACTAACCTAAGCTAAACCAAACACTTGTGCTTATTAGCTTAATAGACATAAGCTAATCCAAACATTTAATATGGACTTGTGAGTTTATCATATATAAGTCATAAATTGCTTCAACTACAATGTTCACGACATCATCCAAGTACTAGATGAAAGATATTACTAGATGAAAGATATTTGGCCTTGGCCCTTGTAAAACATAACTACGATCGCCCACCAAGTCAAAGAAGCAGATTTAGTTCTAATCAAGTTCATTACCAGGTCGCTTGAAGAGTACGAACCGTCCGAATATAACTTTTGGAACCGCAGGAAAAGGAAAAGAAGAAGGTCTCACCTGATTGAGCCTCTTTAATAGTAACTTGATTTCGAATCACACTCCACCTACCTTTACCGTTAGGGAGATCATTCTTTCGTGAGTAGACAATTCCCATGGTTTTCCCTTTACTAGTGGTGGCTTCGACTTTAGATGGACGAGAAAAAATTTAAGGGAGATTATATGTTCTATCATGAAACAGTGTCGTGAGTCATCCTCAGAGATTGATACGGGTTGTCAACGAATCTCGAGCGAACATCTAACTTGACCATGTAACTATGGCTTGTCACGAACCACTAAGCACAACGACCATCCACGGTTACCATCTTTTTCAGATAACAACCCACCCATGGACATCCTCGTCTCCACCCAACACAGCCAATCAATACCACGCGTCCTAAAAAACTCATCATCAAGGGTCATGACTTAGCTCCTATCTTCTTATCATTCGAAGGGCCATGAAGTCACAATACCTTTGGCCATAACTCATTGATTGCTTGGAGTTAACTGACGTTGTTAGCGCAATTCTCTTCATTTTTCAATTTCGCACAAAATCCTACCAAGATCACCACCGTCGGATGTCCGATGCGCCGCCATACGCCGCCGCAATTTGGTTGCCGAAAGTTTTTTTATTATTTTTTTTGTCTCCGTTTTGCTTTTACCGGCCACTTGTTTTTGCTTTTAAGTTTGGTGGTGACGAGTGTCGGTTTTGGTGATCCGGATATAGTAGTGGGGCTTATCCGAGTTGTTGTTGCAGCCTATCAGCATCATCAAAAAGCCGCCTCAGATGTTGATCGCGAGCTATCAGTTGAGGTTTCGCATGGTTTTTCCTCTACTATCACCGACGTAACTGGAATCATTCAAAAGGATCAAGAAACCCATGTTAAAGAAGAAAACAAAAATTACCATGACACATCTTTTGATCATGTTAATCTTAATGTACCCGCTAATGATCATGATTTTTCTAATGTGGCTCTTGTCTTTCTTCTTTTGATCATTCACTTGGCTTCAAGAACTCTACTAAGTCCTTCTTTACTAAATTTTTTGTTGCCAAGTTAATTTACAGTTTTGAGATGCTATGAGATAATTTCTGTTTTGTGTATCGAGTAATATGTTTCTAGAAGTAATGATATCAAGTTGAATTTGTCTTTCAGTTTTGGTTGCACGTTGGTTTTATTATTTTGTACATTAACTTCTAAGAGCAAGGGGTATGGTGACTTCACCACTTCTCTTCACTTGGGCCCCACGTCTGCCACATTATCTCCACATCACTCCAACACACTAACAAAAAAATACCCTCCAATCACAACATACTCACTTCTCTTCACTTGGGCCCCACCCACTATCATTTTATTTTGAAATGCAATGGTTTAATTTTGAAATGGTTTGTCTTGTTGTGTGTCGTTTGAACGACGAATGGGCATGTGGCGAGCCCTTGTGGTATCACGGCGAGCAACAAAATTGAGTGGCGAGAAGCCACGTTGGAAGTGGCGAGAAACAAAACACCCCATACCCCTTGCTCTAACTATGGCAAATTGATCAAAAAAATGGGTTAATCTTTTAGTAACTTTTTTTTAAGGTGGATAGGATTTTGTACTAATTCAAGAAGTTTAGACAATATATCGATTAAGCACTAATATGCAACTCTAAAAACTTGTTGAGAATTTTCACATTTGCCTAAAACTCAAAAAATATAAAATTTATTTGAATTTATAACGGTTAAATCTAAAATATTTTGGTTGGAGCTGAACAGTGTAATGGGCTTTGAACAAGAGTAATTTGGGTTCCATTTTTTATCCCACATAATCTTTAAACGTAATTTGCTTTAGATCTTTCGTCTGTAATAGTTGTAAAATGCAATAAGACGATGAATTTGGCAAAAAATTATCAACATATTGAGAAGGCGAGGAAATGCAAGAATTAAAAAGCTTATACGGAGTAGCAACGAAGACCATACATGTAAACAAGAACCTAGAATTCCTAATGCCACAACAAGTGTCATTTTGTGTACCTTTGATTGTGCTAAATGTTACTACATTCGTCCCAAAATTTAAGTCCATTTTATTTTTGAATCCAACTTTGACCTTAATTATTTTTGTTTATATTATATAATACTACTTGATGCAACATATATGAATGAATTGTGTTTTAAATATAGTTTTCATTGATATAATTTTCATCAAGTATTATATAATACAAATAAAAATATTTAATGTCAAAATTGAATTTAAAAAGTCAAAATAGACTTATAGTTTGAGATGAAAGGAGTAAATATTACAAAAAACCAAATTACATCAATGTTACAATTTATCCCACCAACCAATCCTAATGTTTCAAACCCATGTAAGCAAACAAAATTCTGACACAAAAAGAACATCAAGTAGAAGAATGAACATATAGTAAACCAAAATTTAACTGAATCCTTATTGTGTGTTGAAGTACAAATGTACAATAAGTTTTATGAAGTTTCTGAATAAAACCAAACACCCTCACAAGTTTATTTACCGGTTATTAATATTAGAATTAGGTTAATCCCTTGGCTAATTTCATTAGCATCATTCGAATATATACAAGATACAAACCGTATGATACAAGTCCCTTAATGGGCTGGGCTAATTAACCAACATGATTACAATGAGCTACTAATAAAACTATACCAATGCTCGGCTAATACACATTCGCAGTTTGAGCGGGTGGCCTTTGAATGTTCAAACTGAGGCGGAAATCAATAAATAATGTAGCATGGAGACCCTTAGTAAATATAGCGACCATCGAAAACGAGAGAACATGAAGCACACGGACTTGTCACAAGCAACATAATCACGAATCGAAATGAATGTGTATCTAATTTGTTTCATACGTTAATATTTGAACATGATTAGTGGACAGATACACAACACTAACATTATCACAATACACAATAGTAGCAGTAGACAAAGGGGCACGCAACTCTCGCAGCAAATTGGGAATCCAAGCAGTCCCAACCACAACATTAGCAACATCACGATATTCGGCCTCGGCACTGGACCGAGACAACGTCACCTGACGTTTAGCAGACCAAGATAAAAGGTTTTATTTAAAGAAAACGCTGGAAGTTGACCGGCGAGTGACTGGACAACCCGCCTAATCAGCATCAGTGTAAGCAATAAGCTGAGCAGTAGAAGAAACATGAAGCTGAAGGCCATGATCAAGAGTACCACGAATATAGCGTAATATACGCTTCAAAGCATGAAAATGTGGGTCACGAGAGTCATGTATATAAAGACAAACCTGCTGAACAACATGTGAAATATCCGGCGCCAGAAGGTAAGATACTAAGGGCACCAAATAAGCTTCGATATAAGTTGGGATTATCAAAGGTTCGCCATCGAGTCCAAGCTTGGACTCCGTATCGACGGGAGTGCGACATGGATTACAGTTCTGCATATGAGCTCTCTCAAAAAGACTCGGAATCGACGGGAGTGCGACATGTATTTCTCAAAAAATTCTTTAGCAAACTTGGATTGCGATAAAAACATACCAAGCTATACGGGTAGCAGAAATACCAAGAAAATAGTCAAGGGAGCCAAGATCAGTCATTGCCAATTCACCATGAAGAGCAGTAATGATGTGCTGTAAGAATGCCGTGGACGAAGCGGTTAAGAACAACCAATGTATGACATTTTTTTGATAAAAAATTTACTCAATATCTTTTTTTTCTTCTAAAACTCTAGGTATTTTATAATGGCCATTCAAAATTGTGATGAAGAGAGTGATACTTAATATATTAGGTACATACCCTTAACATTCAACTCACTTTATATACTGGCGGAAAAATTTTGTTTGCTTTACTAAAAAGTTGTTGGTTCTGGCATTCTCTGTAGAATTTTTTTTAAAGCAAACTTGTGTTTTGGCTGAGCAATTGGAGTTCTTGAAAGGACATACTTTAAGTTTATGTATTGTATCATAGCGCAGCGATAATATAATAAAATGATTTAGTACATAATCTAGTTTTTGGAACTTGAGACGACTTTATATATGGCGCTGTAAGTATAACGCCTAAGAAATACTACAACTAGGTGATGTCGAGGTACCATCATTTCAACGCACATTCACATAACTGTTTTTACTAACTCATGTAGGAGTATCATCACTTGTACTTTAAAGGAGGATGTTGCTGATATATACGTACTTAAAGTAATAACAGACTCTAGCTTATTTTCACTAATCAACATGAAGATGAAATTAGTTCATTTTGTAAACACAAAATATATATAATATTGCCAATGATTCACCCGTTTTATTATCGTCACCCCCAAACCAATAGATCAACCTTTATAGTCTGATTTGGGGCTTCTATAACTAACTAACGACCAATTTCTCTTATATTTTGATATGGCTGATTCATACGAGAAATATAGTATTGTGTTTCACAAACATGAAACTACATGTATTTGAAATGTTTGTCTAAATAACTAGTTACCAAGGGCCGTGATGCTCATTTTGAGACCTTTTTGCAATGATCTCCAATGGTACAGATGAAATTGTGAGGCTTTGCATCCGCAAATGATATTGGTGGGTGATTTTGTAGACTTTATTGGTTTGGTGATCGTGCATGACTCGTAATCTGCAATGAGACTTCGCCACAGTGTGTTTTCATTTAGAAAATTAAACACAAGGTAATCGACCTTTGGTTTAATCGACTTCTCTTGATCTTTTTTCCATGTATTGTAAAAGCTAGGGTCTGACTGAATAGTCCATGATCCGCCCGTCCCTCCAACAACAATGGTCTTAAAGGATTGCCCTACCACCATTGTTATGTTTTGCACTTCTAGCTGATTCCCATCCACGGTTCCGTGAATATGCATACATGTCACCATGACCACCATCAAAATAATTAGCTTGAAAGCTTCCATATTATAACCTATCTTTTACTTACTGAAAATTTTTCTATTGGAATCAGGCTTTGCATTACTTTAATTTATAGTTAGAAAAAATCAAACTACAATAACATTATGCATGATTCTGATAATTGTCATATTCACGGGACATGAATATCAAGTGATAAACCAATGTTTTTGTAAGAAAGTTGAAGAATGTTTTGGCAACTCTTAGATACCAATCTGTTCTACATACTCATTGCAGCATATAAACACACGTACAAATGTGATTTTCAAAGATTTGAGGGTTTAGAATTTCGCTTTAGCCTACCGGCCCTTGTTGGCATCATGTGCAGGCCATAACCACCATCGGATTCAAGTATTCAACTTGATTAAAACTTTCTTTGATCTATTCGTTTACTTTTGAATGAGTCGTTGAATAATGGAGATTGTTTCAATATGTATATTAACCTCATCAAATCATGATTTGTCCATGTTACACCGAAATATATAGTATGCTAAATCATATCCATGGATCTTTTACTCTTGAGAAGAATTGTTGGCACGCCATAATCATCTTAGGTGACCCAGTTCATCTTACTAATCAATTTGACAAGTTTCTGATATATCTATACTAATATATAAAGCATTTAAGTTGTGGGGTCTACAAAAAATTAAGATAAGGAAATTAATCATCGAAACACGTTATCTTCTCTAACTAAAAATAACTAAAAGGAGTAAATTCTAACAAACTAAAATAAGGAAATTAATAATGGTGTAATACACACGCCACTTTTTAACTAATTAATCACCTTTATTTTTAAATTTAAATATCTTTTAATTCATTTAATTTTTTTATGATATAATTTCACCATATTTTTTAAAATTTTGTGCTCTTTAATTCAACATCCATTTTTTTATATTTCTATGGGTTTTTAGTTTTTACATTTTTAGTAGGTTTA
Organism: Chrysanthemum lavandulifolium; assembly: GCA_022545495.1. Lineage (NCBI taxonomy): Eukaryota > Viridiplantae > Streptophyta > Magnoliopsida > Asterales > Asteraceae > Chrysanthemum > Chrysanthemum lavandulifolium. The sequence continues at coordinate 8,310,909 of CM040238.1, forward strand.
TTTTATTTTGATTCAAATTTTCATAACTTTAACCTTTATTTCAAGGGTAAATCGCATAAAAAGGTACTCATCTTATATCCAATTTCAATTAAAGGTACTACTATTTTTTTCTCTCAATTTAAGGTACCCGACTTTTTTTTTGGGCCGATTTAGGTTTTTTTCTAACTTACGTTAACTATTTCGTTAGTAAATTACATGTTTGGTCCTTGGGTTTGTATAGGCATTTCATGTTTGGTCTATTTTCGTCCGCTTCACACGCTTGCATACGTTTAAATCCGCTTTATACGCCGCCGGTTTTACACGCCGTCCGCTTTTGCACGCTGCTCGTTTTACACGCCGCTCGCTTTTGAACGCTTCCGCATGTTTTTCACGTTTCGCCTCGCTTTTACGTTTCGTCCGTTTTACACGTTCCGCCTGCTTTGCACGTTTTCATCCGCTTTTGCACGTTTTCTTCCGCTTTTACGTTTTCGTCCGTTTTGCACGCTTTGTCCGTTTTCCACGTTTCCGTCCGTTTTCCACGCTTCCGTCCATTTTACGTTTTCGTCCGTTTTGCACGCCGTCCGTTTTACATGTTTCGTCTGTTTTACACGCCGTCCGTTTTACAAGTTTCACCGTTTTGCACGTTTTCACCGTTTTACACGCTTTTTTCTTCCGTTTTACACGGTTTTTCTTCGTTTTATACGTTTCCTTCCGTTTTGACGTTTTCTTTTTTGCGTTTGCGATCGTTTTGCACGTTGCGGTTCGTTTTGCACGTTTTCATCCGTTTTACGTTTCGTCCATTTTACATGTTTTGCATGTTTTCGTCTGCTTTACACGTTTTCATCTTTTCGACGTTTTGCGCTTCCATCCTTTTTCCATGTTTCAGATGTTTTTGCGCCGCTTGTTTTACACTTTCCCATTCATTTTACACTTTTATAATCATGTATAAAATGTGTATAAAACGTAAAACGAAACGTCAAAAAAAAAAAAAAATGGGCGAAACGTAAAACGCGCTTTATCGTTTTAGTCCGCTTTTGTCTATTTAAACGAAACGTAAAATGAACAAAACGCAAAACGGACGAAACATTTAAAACATATGAAAATGCATAAAACGTGCAAAATAGACGAAATGTAAAACGGACGAAACGTAAAACGAAGAAAACGCAAAACGGACGTGCAGCAAAACGGACGAAACATGTAACACATACTAAACGTAAAACAAAAAGAAACGTGCAAAAACATAAAACGTGCAAAACGGACGAAAAAGTGTAAAACGACGAAAACGCAAAGACGACGAAAAGTGCAAAACGGACTAAAACGGTAAAACGGACGAAAACGATAAAACGGACGAAACATATGAAAGCGTATGAAAACGGACAAAAATAGACCAAACATGAAATGCCTATACAAACCCAAGGACCAAACATGTAATTTACTAACGAAATAGTTAGCGGAAGTTAGAAAAAAACCTAAATCGGGCCAAAAAAAAGTCGGGTACCTTAAATTGAGAAAAAAAAAGAATAGTACCTTTAATTGAAATTAGACATAAGATTAGTACCTTTTTATGCGATTTGCCCTTATTTCAATCAATACAAACTTTATTTATCAAAATCATTTACTTTTAGGAAAGTGTTTGACGGGTAAGAGATTGTCAAGGTCTTTTTATATGCGCGAATAATGATGTAACGGGAAAAATACGGAAAACCAAAACAAACACATATACATTTGCAGTGTTGTAAAATGAATTCACTAAGAGGGTAGGGAATTGCGAGGAGAGTTGGGTTAGCAATTCATTTATTATATAACTATATTTATCGCCGCTGTTGTGCGCGGGTATCCAACTAGTATCACTCAAATGCATACAATCAATCTTTAGTTAATATTGCATATTAAGAAGTTAATGCAGTGTTCTTACTGCAATATATATGTAGTAGGCGTAATACGAGTATACGACCAAATGACCCACACCGAACTTCATTATTAACAAATTGTATAGCCTTTATGAATTTTTATGTATCATCATTGTGATCAACTGGTGTAGAATATGCTAGAATCGATACATGTTAATTTTTCGGGTTTTTTGAAAACATACATTAAAAAGGTCTATAAATAATATCAATATGTGATCATAAATACATAAGTATTTAACAAATAAAATTAAGTACACGTACACATGCATATAACTCATCACTAATAATCAGCCTAGTGAAAGATAGCTAGGACAATAGCCAATAAAGTGACCGGTCCTAAGGCGGCATAAGACCTCGCTACACCATTAGGTGATGGTGGTTGTACGGTGGGAGAGAAGCCGGTGGTGCTACCAGTGGGAGAGAGACCAGTGGTGCTACCAGTGGGAGACGATGGTGGGCTAGCTTCCGATTGAGAAGGTCCAGGGGACGACATAGGTGATGGTAAAGTGGCAGCAGTAGGTGGCGACACGGGTGAACTAGCACCATCCAAAACATTGATACTCAATTTCTGACCAGCTTGACAATGACTTCCAACGGTACAAATATAGTAATGTGTCCCGGGCGTGTTTAAGGTAAATCTTGTGGGATCTATGGTAGACAATGACATAAGGGTCGCCACGTTGCATGGGCCGTACGCGTCCTGTGCAACCTCGGCAACTGTGTGTGCTCCAGCGGTGAAGTTAAAAAGGAGTGTATCACCAACGGTGAAGGTCTCACCTGATGCCCATGTATCGTAAGCTGATTGTCCGTTTGGTGGAACTGTCCAGCCTAAACTACCTCCAACAACATGGATTCTCTGAGCCATGGAGCCACTTAACTGTATGCATGCAAGCATAACGGCCATAGTTACCAATGAACTCAGCTTAAAAACTGCCATTTTGTTTTGGGTACTAGCTATTCTTCAAGTTCTTATAAAGATAAAAGATGATTGTTTTAAAGTACGGGATGACTTTGAAGTTGTGTTTGGGTTTGTATTTATAGTAATGGGTGCATGGACACGTGGAATATCGAGTTGCATTGGCAAAGAAAAAGTCGTACTTTTGAGTTTTCACGGGTGTTAACGTGTTTGCTAGCTGTAGATAAAAATACATAAATGAAAAGAGTTGACCAAGTAAATCTATACCTCTTTAGTTCTTTCTGGAATACAATGTCTTAAACGTTTTCAAAGTATGTCCCAAAACAAAGTACGTAATTTCATTATGAAATGATTTTTAACCATGTAACCTTTTGACATATATTTATTTCGCTGTTCTTAATATAAAGGTAATAATAATTCTAACACAAGTTGTTGCAAGTATGATTATTTCATAAGAGCCCCATGCATGAGATTGCGTAAGTGATTTAATTTGCATGCATGCTGTATCACGAAAGCAAAACACGTTATTTTTCTATCATCAGATTTTTTTTAGGTGGCGAATACAACAATAAGTTGGATACTTTGATGTGGAGGTGGTCAACAAATTACATGCATCACATGTACATCAACTCGGTCCTTATTTTTCTTGTTAATACACGGTATATCTTTTTTTTAATGGCAGTTTTGTCTTAATAGCTTTCAAATTTTCTATGTTTAGCCTACAAATATGACTGATTCAAATATTTGTTCACACTCATTTTATTTCGTATTTAAATAGGAAGAAAGTATCGGCTTCGTATCAAACTATACAATATGTTGTTTTTATGTGTACGTGCATGTATATGCTATATGATATGAAAATGACACTACCAAAGTCACTATAAAGTTTTTTGGGCAGATGAAATTGGTTAAGCAGGTAGGCTAATTCAATGGAGAGGTTTAGCCCTCATCAACTTCAACTCTACCATTTGTGATTGCTAAAAGACTCAAATCTAGCTACTTTTTAAAGGATGTCTATTAATTTGAATAGAAAATCTAGTTTCATAATAAATATGAAAAACCTCTTCTTACTTATCTTCCTATATTTTATGTGTCAATTGTACATTGACTTGTTTAGATGATGACACAATTTCTCACTTACTGATAAATGATTCACATGTGATAGTAGGAAGATAAGTAGACGGATGTTTAAGAAGATAAAACGTTTCTCGATAGATATAGAAGTTAAAAGATCATGTTTGCGGTTTATCCATAATGATTTACAAAACTCATAAGTTAACTAAAATAGAAATGGCCAAACGGGCTTAACTGATCAATTTCTTGACCTGATTTATTTAACCAAAAATGTAATTTATTATTGAAAGTTGTTCTTAATTACTATATTATACATTTATCATGTGAAACGACTCCGTTTCATACTGTTCCAAAATGACGTTGTTTTAGGGTTTTGTTTTCCTTTGCAGTGGCCACTAAACGACATCACTAGATGTTTGGATGTAGTTTTGCTAAAAAAATAACGTCGTTTGACTTCTCTTTTATCCTCATAAATACTTAGCTATTTCCCTAGGAAAGAGGGAGACTATTATTCTCCTACGAATAAAAATAAATAAAAATAAAACTCAACTCGCGACTTCGGTCGCACTTTGAGGTCCTTACCAAACGTGGGAAGCTAAACGATCGACCAACCCCAAATCCCAATACGTACCTTACGTAAACATGGTGCCACCCATGTTATATGATACTAATAGTCGTGATTTTTTCCTTTTCTGATTAACCGAAAAAAGTTATTTACACTTGAAAACCAAAAACACCCACTGTTTTAGAATTTTTGACATACGGAAACTATGTTTTCAAATAATCCGTCGCCGGTAAACCAAGCAAAACGTAAACCGTTTTCGCTTTTCTGGCATTGGAAAACCCGTTAACCTACTTTTCCCTCACCGAAAAAGTTATTCTTACGCTGAAACAAAGGTTTCATGGCGAAACCTTTGTTTCGAGGCAAACATGTCGAAACCCTGTTTTTCATTACGAAACACGAAAAACTTCACCATACGTAAAAAACAATAAACGACCACCTTCTTAATCTTGCGGCTCACCAGAAAACAATAATTCTTCTTGAAACTCCATAAAAACACATAAGGAAGCGGACACAGGCAAAATCGTACCCACTCACGTGAATAAACCAATGGCACTATCACTGCCAACTCGAAGCAGCTTGAAAAACGGCTTGATGAAGCCTAAAGCACGACCTAGAACAACCCCAAGCGGTCCAACACCAGCGTCAAATGGCTTAACCTTAACCTGAAACAACCCGACATCATCTTCAAACACCTTAGAAAACTCATCCCAGTGTCCTGAACCCATGGCACAAATTTAGAAACCCATCACCAACTTACACCCTACACTAATACCACAATTAGAGTTGAAAATCACCTACCACCAAACATACAAGCCAAAGCTAATTAGCCTTCACAACAAGCATAATAACAAAAACCCAGGAAAAACATTCAGTGTCACAAAGAGGTGTCATTATGACACTAAATGACAGAGACCGGGCAAAGGGAAAAGCTCATTGCATGACAACGTAATAAGGATAAACCGTATTATAAAGTCCGTTACGTATCAGTGTAGTCCATTGTCAAGTATCAATCCCAAAGTAACAATGCAAAATCAACCGAAGCGTACCCATATCACAAGAGTCAAAACAAATAAGTTTCGTTAGTCCAAAAACTATTCCTCATAAAATGTTAATATCAATATGTGATTATATTAGCAGATTAATATTCAAAGTCCACGTTTTAAGAATAATTGGAACATTCTTAATCATCCACGGTCCATTTTCAAGCACATCATCAACACCTTTACGAGTGGAAAACTTAAAGAAAAAGAACCCCTTCGCATTCATCATAACCTTTTGAATACCATACTTGTCCTATGTATTACGAATGTAATAATCAACAACCGGAAAAGCAATACGTTTACCAAGGAAATAACCATAAAGGGTATTCTCAAATTTATAGTTTACCTCCTGAACGACTTTTATAGGGATGGAGAGGTCCACCCCATTAGACTTTTTACTACACTCCAACCTACGAAAATTAGATTTGTGCTTCGTCGAATCAATTGACGTAGCACCATTAACATTAGCAGAATTCGTACCACTTTTAGCACCAACATACGACATATGTAATGTATTAACCCCAACAGATTGAATAATTGGCGTAGCACCGGTTAATTTGTCCTTAGGTGAAGAAGCATAACTCGTATGCAAACATCAGATGTAATTTGGATCAAGGGCGGAACTACATAGTAGTTAGGGGGGGGGGGGTGCCCTACATGGTTCGCCAAAAAATATCAATTTTTAGTGTAAAATATTTTTAGGACCATTTTATTAAAGTGTACCCCATTACAAAATCAAATTGCCCCCCACCTTAAGATCAAACAATATAAAAACCTTAGATCTCTATCTTAATATAAAAAAGACTAAAATACACCGTTGGTCCCTAAACTTGTAGTGGAGGATCGCGATGGGATTTAAACCGGCATAATCATCGCCACGAGTCCAAACAAGAGCGATTAAATGCCGATTGGTCCTCGACCACTAACACCTATGTAAATGACTCTTTTCTCGTTAGTTTCACGAGGGTAATATAGTCCAATCACATTTATAACTCAACCTAGTTAATTCTAACCCAAGAACTATTCCACCAAAACAAAAAGTGATATTGTTTGAACAAATAATATCGGTGTTCCCGAGTCCTCACCACTTAAGTATGACTTCATAAAAGTCAATCGGTAAAGAAAGTAATGTACTCACCGAAATTTACCTGGATTAACAAACAAATTTATACATTATCAACTACTTAGCTAGTTGACTTATAATGATCAACTATATACGGTGTTTGATGAAACCGAACATAAGCGATACTACTGAGTCATTATCGATACATGTTAATTCTTGATTCGTTACAAAATATAAAAGATGAATTTGGGCCCAACTTCAAAACGCTCAACTGCTGAATCTTCAAATGATCTACGGATGAGATTGATATCCGTAAACTGTTGAACCGACAAAACTGTTAGCCTAAGTTGATGATGTCGCCACCTTGTCTCGCTAAAACAAGTATACAAATTACAAACATATAAGTTATGAAGCTGTAGTGTTACGTGTTAATGGAATTTAACACATGACATGGTATTCATCATCGAAACATCACCTAGGGTCGCCTTTGGGCGAAGAGTGCTAGGACGCAGCTTGTAATCTTTTCATTGTTCGAAAGGGTGTCTTAACACCGCTTGAAACATCTGCAGCAGACACCACCAAGCCTTTCACCTTCCCTCCAAGTCAAACCAGGCAAGTTCTCAACATCAAACCTCGCAAACTCAACCATTTTGGCCTTCCCTTCCCATCTAAACCTCGCTTAAATTCTTGAACAACTTCTCCTTTTTTTCTCGGGCAAACCTCCTCTTCATCAACCATCTTTCCTTTTCCCTTTCCTTTAATTTTGTCCCTTTTTAGCTACAACCCTTCTTCGTCCTTGATTACTACCCCACCTTTTACTCTTTGTGTCCCGGTTCCACTCCCCGCATTTTTTCTTATCAATCCCGCCATTTACTTCTAGTCCTAAAGGTGTTTGACTAAGCATCCTAAAGTTAGCATCCCGCTCTACCCAACCCACAACTTCAAAGCGATGTTTTTAAGTAAAATTGTGCTAACTTTTGGGGCTTGTGGGCTATGAAGATATCAATGAGTCATTTGTTTCAACCATTCCAAACAAAGTATGAACATCAACATCGTTATGAATCAAATGCAAACCATTTTCTAGGGATTGTTTAGGATCACGAAAAACAACGCCCATTTTGTTCATTAATCTCGATAACACATTATCAAGGCTTGAACTAAATATATCCCTATCAACGGTAAAGGCACACAGATTAATTAATGAACCTCGCTCATACCAGTGGGCTATAATCAAAACCCCATTATAGTGGATTCTAAACAGACCTCACCTTCTTCTTCTTCCTTGACATCCTTAAACGTGGAGACGAATATGCTTCGTCCTTCATTCTTAGTTTTGGTTTTTTAAGAATGGGTTTGACTAGATGTGTGTTTCAAGACGTGAGTGTGGATGTATGTTAGGTTTCGTTTGATTGGGTTTTGTTAAATGGGTCGGGTTATTATGATAGTGTTTATGGTTTCGGATCTTGTTAGTTGGGTTCTTTTGGTGATTCCAACCACACTAATTGTGTATATGCGTATCAAGGAAGGCAAAGGCCAAGTTGCGGTACCAGTTTAAAATGTCACAATTGGTCCCTCAATTTGGCGGTCGACGCTTTTTGCACTTAAAATTCCCGCGTATTTTTGTCACACAAACTTGACTTTTCTCTGCTTACTAACTTCACAATTAGTCCTCGAATTTGGAACGTCCGGTTGTTTTCGGTATTTATTGGTTAATACACTATATCATTTGCATACCAACAATCACAAGAAACAACCTCCCAATGGTCGACTTCCCACTACTTGAAGAACTCGCCAAATCTTGAACTCCGACTACATGTTTGACTCGATTTATCTCTTTATCGAGAGAAAGCGTTAAGGACATCAAAATTGCTAAAGGACTCCAAAACACTTTGACCGACTTGATTCGGGGTATGAAGGAAACCCAACAATACATCTCTCGGATCAAGGCTTTCGAACTACGGTGATGAACTACAAGGTTATCGAGGATCTTCGCAATGTGCAAAAGGCTAATGTCTTGAAGGCGTTGGAGATAAGGAGGATGATCTCGTCGACACACTCACGTGTGTGTGACAGAACAACTTCCTTGATCATCTTAGGAAGTGTTGAGAAGGAAATGCTATGGTTATGTTTTCCCTTTTTTTTTGGAAAATATGTATGAATATTTATGTTCTAGTGTTTTAATATGAAGTTAATGAATCTGTATGTTAAGTTCTAGTGTTTTAATTCGTTAATTATGTTGTTAATTGTTGTATTCTGTCTAAGAGAGTTGTTATATGGTTTTGATTGTATTGGGTGTTGGTGGAACTATGGTCCTTGGTCAAACAGATTTAGAGTGTAGGGACATGTGTTTTAGTCCCTATCCTGTCTTGCATTAACTTATACCAAGCACTTTATTCTCACATTTTACCACAAATTTGAATTAAAATACATAAACCTAACCCTTTCGGAGAAATTGAGTCAAAATGGGTAATTCTAGAGCTCGTAAAATGATTAAATGCTCCAATTGTCAAACTGTTGGACATAATAAGTCTAGTTGTCACAAGGATCGGTAGCAAAACCAACAAAGGAAAGTAAGGTTCGAGGTAGAAAAAGGCATTGTGATGGCGAAGGCAACAGTATTCATTTAATTGTCATTTGTATAACGATTGTTCTAGTGTGTTTACATTCTAGTTGATGTGCAAATGTATTACTTTTGAAGTGGATGGATGAAGGGATATAAGGAAGACTATGGAACAAGAGTTTTATGATGCTCTTTACAAGCAAGAAGAAGAACACACAAATTTGGAGGAAAATGAAGAGCGATCGTGTTGGATGAAGAAGCATTCAAATAGCTTTTAGAAGAGAGAGAATGTACAAAAGAATTGAAGAGGAATGGGAGAGGAAAAATTGGCTTGAAGATGCAGAGTATGAGGCGACTTACTATGGAGTGTCTGTGGAAGAGTTATATCCAAGACATCCATATGTCTTGGATAAAATTCACGCCCGAAAGTCACAAATTCCATAGATTTTCTAAGGTTGTAGGCTTCTACTCTTCTAGCCATTTTGTAATATCGACAATATTATGTTTGAACATGTTTTTGTTTTTTGTTGACTTTATAAGTTGACTAGCTTGTAAGAATTTATGTTGTCTTTACTCCTTATCTACTTGTTCAACAACCACAACTCCCATCTACTTATATAATACATCTTAAGTCAAGAATTGTTTATCATACCACCATATTATCACCATGGATGTAGAAAATGGTTGTCAAATGGTATGCATTGATTGTTGGCTTCAAAGGAAAGCAATGGTGGATTGACCTTTTTGCAAGGCGTCCACCTTATAGAGCTTTCATGTGGTATGTTTGTCCGGTGTGCCTTGAGATAAGGGAAACACATCTTATCTTGGTAGAGATGGTGATACAAGGAAAACACAACCACGGAGATAGTGGTGGATATGTGATGGGTCTACATATTTCGCACCTACTAGTGTTGGTGCATCCTTGGCGGTGATGAAGAACAAAGTGAACCACCTACAATCGAAATAGCAAGTGGAGTTCGCCAAGCCAAACACCACGTGAAGCACTGCAGAATCGAAAGAGCAAATAGAGAACGCCGAGACAAACACCAGTTGAACCAACCGCAATCGATGACAAATGGATCACCTACTAGTCATTTATCGCAGTGAATTCCTAGCAAGAAATGTTATGTTGTCTTTCGGTCTAAATGTAGCTTTAAGCGATATGTGTGCTTCTTTTGTTATAATAATTGAATTTTGGTTACAATTTGAATCATTGACTTTATAAGTCAAACAAGCGAGATTTTAAAACAAACAATTCGGTTTGGTATCATCTAATAATTTGGTTTATGTTGACCTTATAAGTCAAAATGGGTTTTCCCAAGCACCCACCTAAACCGGATATGCAAGTGCAAACTACAAAATGAAAACAACATTTCCAAAATATACCTACACCACCACCTAATTACACCATATGAAGCAAAACATACATGTTAACAAGTATCGTTTTCGGTAACCATCATCACCAAAACTATACATCTTCATTACATCAACAACTAAAAATAACAGTGAACTTGATGGGAGGCTTGTTATTCATGGGGAGACTTGAGGTCCTTGGGGAGGCACATACCACTCATTCCTATTTGTGCGGAGCATCCCACACCGCCACAAGACCAAGTACAACTTTGGGAGCGGAAGCCTTGGACGCTTGGAAGCTTGGAAGCTTGGGAAGTGGAACCTTCGAATTAGTGGTCTTAGAGACATGTTCCCACACTCATCATCGATGTGTGCGAAATAATGATGACATCAACTTCATTTCCTTCACGTTAGTATCGGAAAGATAGACAAAACATATATAATCGAGTTGACCCATTACAACTTTCTTAGCTTGTAAACATTCACTCTAAAGTCCGACCTTCGAGACTCCTTATTCCCATATTTTTCCCACAAGTCTTCAAGTATCACATCAAGAATGTCATCTCCTATATCCCACTTGTTCCCATAAGTAGCCATGGCATAGTCAACCATATCGTCAGATACCTTTAGCTTGCTATAATCCCTCTTTTTGACAGATTCTGACACCGCTCGGATTTCTGTCAAATACATAGGAGTTATTTATGCTCCTCCCTTAAAATGGCAATAACACAAATACAAAAAAAAACCCGACCAACCTTTCATCACTTGAGCTTCTTTCGCAAATCTGCATAAATCATCAAACATTTCATCAGACATTTCATCTTCTTTTAACCAAGTATTCCCATATTTTGCCTTCACATATTTTACCATCTCATCGATTACATCCGTACAAGTAAGCTCTTTATGCGCCATTGTTAAAGTGTGTGTGAGGGTGTGTGAAGAAGGCGGAAACAATCAAGATGGTATATGGTAAACCGTTTCTCATAATTAACTAGGTTGAGTTATAAATGTGATTGGACTATATTACCTCGTGAAACTAATGTAAAAGAGTCGTTGACATAGGTGTTAGTGGTCAAGGGACCAATCTGGCATTTAATCGCTACTGTTTGGACCCGTGGCGATGATTATGCCCGGTTTCGTCCCATCGCGATCCTCCACTACAAGTTTAGGGACCAACGGTGTATTTTAGTCTATAAAAAAATATCAGTTTTTAGTGTAAAATTTTTTTTATGACCATTTTATTAAAGTTTATCACAAATTTTATAAAAAAAAATTTTTTTTTTGCCCCCCGCCCTATAAAATCCCGGATCCGCCATTGATTTGGATCATTCTTTGTCAACCAGAAGTATATGGTGCCAAAGACCAAACTAAGCTCATAATCGGGACAGAAGTTGGTAGGCAAGTTATAAAACCTCTCTAGAAGGCTAAATGCATACGGAATCCAAATTATAAAGAGGGGATAAGATGAGGTAATGTTTAATATGAGCAAACCAAGAGCCAAACAACCCAAGCCAAAACAAAAATACCGGGCGAGCGATTCAACCTTTCCTCATTTGAGTAGAAAAAAAAGGGATTCGAATTGGGGTTCTATAATCACTTGTTTTCGAAATAATTTATTTGGAAAGGTTTAAGCTACTTTTTTTAAAAGTATAGATAAAATTCTTGTTAAATAAGCACATAATTCCTTTAATTTGATATATATATATATATATATATATATAGGTTTGGGTTATTATGAAAAGTTTATTAGAATGAAAAGAATGAGAAGGCGTGTGGAGGTGACATGTGTCACCTTGCCACATCATCACGCCACATCACCATACCCCACTCCCACCCACCCCGCCCCCCAAAAAAAATTCGCTAAAAAAAATTTTTGGGGCAAAAATTTTTTTCCGCCAAAAATTTCCGCCAAATTTTTTTGCATTCTGATTATAAAGTTATTGCATCACAAATCATAATTTTAGTGCATTAAGGTTATAAATTCTCGCATCACGCTTATAAAGTTAATGCATCACGGTTATAAAGTTATCGCATCACAATCATGATTTTAGTGCATTAATGTTATAACATTGATTTTAGTGCATCATAGTTGATGCACTTAACTATTAATCTATGATGCGAGAACTTATAATAAAGATGCACCAAGACTTATTAGTGCATTAAAGTTATAAGTTATGCGTCACAATTAAGATTTTAGTGCATTAAGGTTATAAATTATCGCATCACGGTTATAAAGTTATTGCATCACAATCATGATTTTAGTGCGTTTAAGGTTATAACCTTGATTTTAGTGCATCATAGTTGATGATCGAACTATTAACTTATAATAAAGATGCACCAAAACTTATTAGTGCATTAAAGTTATAAGTTATCGCATCACGGTTATAAATTCATCGCATCATAATCATGATTTTAGTGCATTAAGGTTATAAATTATTGCATCACAATTATAATTGTGATGCAAGATTTTATAACCGTGATGCAAGAATAAATTTTGGCGGATTTTTTTTTTTTTTTTTTTTTGCCCAAAAGGAAAAAAATTTTTGGGGGGGGGCACATGTCACACGACACGTAAGCGTGGTGATACAAGAAAGGTGACACATGTCACCTCCACGCCTTCTCATTCTTTTCATTATAAAAGAGTAAATTGCAAAATCGTCCTTGTGGTTTAGCCAAATTGCGATTTCGTCCTTCATCGTTCATTAAGTGCAAAACGGTCCTTATTTGACACTGTTTCGTCAGGTTTGGTCCCCGAAACTAACACCGTTAGTTTGTGCTCGTTAATGAACGATGCGGACGAAATCGCAAATTGGCTAAACCACGAGGACGATTTTGCAATTTACTGCTTTTATATAAAATGTGTTTTATATAAAAGCGTTATATAAAAGTTTTATATAAAACATTTTTATATAAAGTTTTTATATAAAAATGTTTTATGCAAGAATATTAAAAGTTTTTATATAAAAGCGTTTCATATAAAACAACATTTTTATATAAAAACTTTTTATATAAAAACATTTTGAAAAAAGTTACTTGACGATAAAATTATTCAAAAAAAATCGAACGAAACGGATAAAAGCGTTATTTTTTTCCCGTTTCATTTTTTTCCATTTTCATCCGATTTTATCTGCTTTCATCCATTTTGTTTGTTTTCTTTTACTTTTTATCTGCTTTTCTTACGATTTTGTTTGTTTTATCCGTTTTGGTTTGTTTTGTCCGCTTTTCTTACTACCGTTTATTTATATAAATGGGAAAGAAATTACGTTTTGTTCGATTTTTATATAATAATTTTTATATAAGCAGATAAAATCGGATGAAAATGGACAAAAATGAGCAGGGAAAAAATTACGTTTTGTCCGCTTTTATCCGTTTGGCTTAGTAGTTTGATTAGATTGTACATTGTGGTTAAATTGTTGTATATTTTAGTGAAGGGTAAATTAAATAGTGTATTAATTGTATGTCTTGAATAGTGTTTTTAGTTGTATTTGTGCTTCAAATAGTTTGTACATTGTGTTTTATAAATTATATTTTTATCAAATGGGTGTTTTAAATACAACATTAATTACAAATGTTGACCAATCAATATGTGTAGGTGTTTATGCATAAAGTAATTATACATATAGCTTAAGTAGTTGTATTTGCTTAAAATCTATATATGAAAATCTTAAAAATTAGAGAGAGAGAGTCATCCTCAATTATAAGTAGTATAGACTAGCCAAGAGTGCAGAGAGAGAGTCATCCTCCGCGACGACATAGTTGCAATGACATACTCGTCTTTAATGACATAGTTGCATATAGATGTTCGGTGTTGTAAAATTGGCATAGTCTAAAAATCAATTAAATCGAGTATAAATCGAACAAAAATGACTAAATCCGCCAACTCGGTTAATGCGGGTCAACTTTTTCCAAAAATTAAAATTGAGATTTTATTTGAGTAAATTGCAAAAATCGTCCTCGTGGTTTAGCCAAATTGCAGATTTCGTCCGTACTGTTCATTAACGAGCACAAACTAACGGTGTTAGTTTCGGGGGACCAAAACTGGACGAAACAGTGTCAAATAAGGACTGTTTTTGCACTTAATGAACAGTAAGGACGAAATCTGCAATTTGGCTAAACCACAAGGACGATTTTTGCAATTTACTCTTATAAAAAACTTTTCATTTTAACCCTACCCTATCTATACTACTTTATAAAGGGTTTGGGACTTTCTAAATAAAGAAGTCTTAAAAATTTTAAGACAAAAAATATTACTTTAATAGGAAATTGAAATTAACAACCCAACATTCAAATGTAAATTAAATGTCTTTAATTGTGACAATTTTAATATTCATAAAACACATTGACTTGTGAGTTGTAACAGCTCATTTCATCCATCATCATCATGCAGTAAATGTTTTGATAGATTAGTAATTAGACTATCCGAAAATCTGGACCACTAATAGGCTTATCCAAATATACATAGGCCTGTAGTTTTATCCCTAAAAGTTATGGTAAATGTGTTGATGGATTAGTAGTTTAGTCATTTTATTTGAAGTTTTATTTGTAATGTTCTTAAATGTATTTGAATTTTTATGTAATGGTTGAAAAAAAAAGTTGAAAAAAAAGGTTGAAAAAAAATGTCGGTCGCCTTGTTGTATTTAAAAGGTTACATGAAAAACATTTGTTCGTCATAAAAATGGTCACGGGGTACCATTACTATCATTCATGGTGGTCTTCTATATATATATATATATATATATATATATATATATATATATATATATATATATATATATATATATATATATATATATATATATATATATATATGCTTCAACGTTTTAGCTTATTGTGTATTGAAATGTCATGAATAATTAAACTTCCAAAATAAGCCAAATAAATAGTTGGAGAGTATTATCACTATTATGTTAGTCGGCTCAAGAGTCAAGCCCGCTTGTGTACTTTGGATCCATTATGGTACTAGGTTTCTATTGTAGTTGCACAAAAATGAAAGAGTAAATTGCAAAAATCGTCCTTAAAGTTTGACCAAATTGCAAGTTTTGTCCCAAACGTTTAGAAAGTGCAAGGATCGTCCCTATGGGAAACTTTTGGGCCAAAAATCGTCTCTGGCCAACAACAAATGACTAAAATGCCCTTTCTAAACGTTTGGGATGAAACTTGCAATTTGGCCAAACTTTAAGGACGATTTTTGCAATTTACTCTTTTCTATATTATTTTCACTTTTCTTACATAAATGATCTCTGTGTTGTACAAAGTTTTACAATGTTAGTCCCGATTTAATTTTTCTTTTTTTTAACCATCGCCACCCACCGCGACCCACTACCACCGCCACCCGCCACCACCACCATCTCCACCCCACCACCGTCACCCACTACCACCACCCCCATCCACCACCACTTATAGCCACCACCATCACCCTCTACCACAACCCCATCCACCACCATCACCACCCACCGCCACTGACCACCACCACCATCGCCACCCCACCACCGCGACCCACTACCACCGCCACCCGCCACCACCATCATCTCCACCCCACCACCGTCACCCACTACCACCGCCACCCGCCACCACCATCTCCACCCCACCACCGCCACCCACTACCACAACCTCATCCACCACCACGCACAACCACCACCGCCATCCATCGTCACTCACCATTGCGTTGGTGGGTGGTAGTGGCGGTGGGTGGCGATGGTGGTTGTGAGTGGTCGATTGGGTGGCGGTGGTGGGGTGGCGATGGTGGTGTGGTCAGTGGCGGTGGTGGCTGTGAGTGGTGGTGGTAGTGGGTGGCGGTGGTGGTGGTGGTCAGTGGCGGTGGGTGGCGGTGGTGGCTATGAGTGGTGGTGGTGGTCAGAAGCATTGGTAGTGGGTGGCAGTGGTGGTTGTGGGTGGTGGTGGATGGGGTTGTGGTAGTGGGTGACGGTGGTGGCTATAAGTGGTGGTGGATGGGGGTGGTGGTAGTGGGTGACGGTGGTGGGGTGGAGATGGTGGTGGTGGCGGTGGTAGTGGGTGGCTAAGATTAAACAAAATAAAAATAAATATATAAATAAAAATAAAAATCGGAATAACATTGTAAAACTTTATACAGCACAAGGATCATTTATGTAAGAAAAACTGAAAATAATATAGAAAAGAGTAAATTGCAAAAATCGTCCTTAAAGTTTGGCCAAATTGCAAGTTTCGTCCCAAACGTTTAGAAAGGGCATTTGTCATTTGTTGTTGGCCAGGGACGATTTTTGCCCCAAAAGTTTCCCATAGGGACGATCCTTGCACTTTCTAAATGTTTGGGACGAAACTTGCAATTTGGCCAAACTTTAAGGACGATTTTTGCAATTTACTCAAAATGAAATGATCAATATAATGTATTAAACACCTTATAAGAGCATCCGTAATGCAAGCTTGAAGAAAAACTTGACACTATTTGAAAAAGCCGTTTGTCTAGTTTTTTGCATTGTATGAATAGCTTGATGAAAAGCTTTTTACACAAAGACTTGACAAACTACAAGTCTTTTGGCAAAAGCTTTTCCATCTTTTAAAGCACACTTCCGATTGTAACATGATTTGTAAAATGTATAAAAAGCTTTTGATAATGACTTTTTGCATTGGATCAAAGTTTAACAATGACTTTTTAAGTTATGAATTCTAGTAAAATTTATGGTGTTTAAGAAGCAAAAAGTCATTAATGACTTTTTGCATTGTGGATGCTCTAAGAATGTAAGAGTGATGGTAGATCAATGTACTCTTACATCGTGTTGCATGCATGAAATCTTTACGCTTATATAAGAAGAAAAAAAAGAACCTCTAACCATGTGTTGTGCATAATTCCCTAGCTTATATCACTAGCTTGTTTATTTAAATTAAAGGTTTTTTTATTCATTTTCTGCTCAAAAGAAAATGAATATATACGTTATTTTTATTTATTTAGTATAACCATGCATGTTCAATCCATACAAGAAAGATGCAGATTTCTTCACAATCTTGAGCGAAATGACATGTTTTCGAAAAGCTTGTCAAATTTATTTAGACGAGATGGCCATGGATGGCCGCAATTTCCATTTTGAGACGTTTTTTGCAATGATCTCCAGTGGTGCAGATAAACTTATGAGAAATTCATTTGGGAAAGTGTATTTGGCGGGGCTGGTGGTCCAGACTTGTATGGGTTTGGTTGTGTTGCATGAGTCAAACTCCTCAAACGAGCTAACTTCCGCCACTTTATGTTTTCCGTTTTCAAAGTTAAACACAAGGGTGTCTAGTTTTGGTCGCATGATTAACCCCGAATGATCTCTTGACCAGTCTTGATAAAATCTAGGATTTTGCTGAAGAGTCCACGTCCCTTTTACCCCGCCAACCACAATATTGTCCCCTTGCGTTACTATCTCGGTGGTTACGTTTTGCCCGTCCACCAAGCCATGAAACTGCAAACATGCTACCACTGTGACCATCATAATAATCAACCTGAAAACTTCCATATTATATATGATTGATCTTTAACTTGATGAAATTCTTTACTTGAATAAGTGTTTGTATATGAATTTAATTTATAGCTTGAGGAAATTGTTATATTATGAAGAAAGAAATATAGTTTTGCAAAGGAAGCTAAAGACACAAGATTTATTGAGACAATGGGATGTCGGTCCCTCGACCGACTTAAACCTGCCTCGATGTCCGCTTTGTGAGCTAGCCCGTGACTCCCATAATCATTTATTTTTTGAATGCTCTTTTTCGTCTCAGGTTTGGTCTTATGTGAAGATGAAAGCGGGTATGGCAAATGTTACTTCATCTTTGGATCTTATTGTAGACTGGTTGATCCCCTTGTCGAATAAACGATCAGCCCATGCTGTTACTTCTAAGCTCGTATTTGCGGCCACTACTTATTTCATTTGGCAAGAGAGAAATTTGAGGTTGTTAAAGAATAAGAAGCGAACCAAAGAACAAGTGATCGAGATTATTAGTTATACTGTCCGCCTTAAGCTTTTAACTTTCTAATTTAAGCAGACTAGTAGTGTGGAGAGGCTGATCATTGAATGGAAGTTGCCTAAATCATTGATCAAGAACAGGTCAATGTAGCCCAAGTCTTTAGCCTAGTCAATTCGTTTAATGATTTGTACTAATTTTATTCAGCTAGGCTAGATTGATGTTTTCTTTAGGATTGGCATGTCAATCCTATATGTATAGTGGTTCGAAGCACATGTGCGTTTGCGGTGTAATAGTCAATATGGTATTCTGCCATACTGGCTTAACTCTATTGTTTTGATTAATATATTTTTACCGTGTAAAACCCTTTACCCTTAAAAAAATTCCTATCGAATACTGAGTAATAATGTAAACACAGTTCATGAAATTAAGTAACATAAATACGCGTACATTATAGTTTTCAAGAACACATACATCGTTGGTACCAAATACAACTTTTCTTGACACATGTAATTTATACTACGTATTTGTCTATGTACATAACCTTAACATTCAACTCACTTACTATACTGAGACTGAGCGGAAAAATTTTGTTTGCTTTACAAAAAAGTTGTTGGTTCTGGCATTCTCTGTAGAATTTTTTTTAAGCAAACTTGTGTTTTGGCTGAGCAATTGGAGTTCTTGAAAGGACGTACTTTTAGTATATGTATTGTATCATAGCAAAGCTAGATAATAAAACAGATTTAGTATGCAATCTAGTTTTTGGAACTTCAGACAGCTTTATATATGGCGCTGTATATATGTATAACGCCTAAGTAACACTACAACTAGGTGATGTCGAGATACCATCATTTCAACGCACATTCACATAACTGTTCTTAGTTTCTACTAACTCGTATATCATCTTGTACTTTTAAGGAGGATATGATGTTGCTGATATATGACGTAAAGTAATAACGGACTTATCTCCCTAATCAACATCAAGATGAATTTATTACTCCCAAACCAAATTATATTATCTGCCTAATATATAATATATTGCCAGTGATTCACTCGTTTTATTATCGAGAATAGAATGAATTACGTGAGAGATGATATATCAATATCGTCACCCCCAAACCAAATGGCTGATTCATCCGAGAAATATAGTATTGTGTTTTGCAAACATGAAACCACATGTATTTGAAATGTTTGTCTAAATAACTAATGACCAAGGGCCGTGATGCTCATTTAATTTTGAGACCTTTTTTGCAATGATCTCCAATGGTACAAATGAAATTGTGAGGCTTTGCATCTGGCAAAATGATATTGGCTGGGCTGATCTTGTATACTTTTATTGGTTTGGTGATTGTGCATGACTCGTAATCTGCAGTCGAGACTTCTGCCACAGTGTGTTTTTCATTTTGAAAATTAAACACAAGGTAATCAACCTTTGGTTTAAGCGACTTCTCTTGATCTTTTTTCCATGTATTTTTTTGGGTAAAAGGGTTTAAACCCGGTAAATATATTACGCCAAAAACTATGAAGTACAATTGACATGGGTGAATCCCATGCCCTCGACCCGTTACATAGGCGATTTGACTCTACAAATGTAACTGAGCAAATCTACTGCTAAATGCAGAACAACTAATTACATTTAAATTACAATCTAAATGTAAAAATAAAGAAACCTAATTTCCCAACCCTAGCTGCACCATCTCCAACCATGAGCAGGAACAACCAAACGACAAAGCAAGCCAGAAACCCTAACCGGATTCCATAGACACCCTAGCCGCACCAAACCACCACCATGGCTGAATGAAAATATGAAACCCTAATAGCACCACCAAACCCTAGCCGCCATAAAGATCAGCTAAACCCTAGCAGACCACCGGAATCCATGCTTCACCCATCCATGACTACCCAGGCGGCAAAGGAGCTAGAAAAATCCAACCCCTAACCGCAAAACCCAACACCTCATAAAGGGAGATTGCATAACCTAAAATAATGTCTAGATGAAAGCAATACAAACGCACCCTTTAGATTGCCATGGATCGACCAGAATTAAAACCCTATGCCGATCCCCCATCAAAACCCTAATCGGTTTTGAACCACCATGAGACCAGCCTTTTCCAATCACAAAAAACCTAATCGGGTTTGAATGAAACATAGGATTGGACTCTCTCTATTCAAAATTCTAACCGAATAATGAAGATAATTGGATCTTGATAATAAATTGGAATAATTTTAACCCTAGATGATGAAGATCGAACTAGAGATCAAGAGGCAAAAATCGCCCCATAGGGGCTAGAGAGAGAACGGTGACTTTTCAAAACTTTTTTCCATGTATTGTAAAAGCTAGGGTCTGATTGAATAGTTGATGATCCGCCCGTCCCTCCAACAACAATGGTCTTAAACGGTTGCCCTACCCCGATAGTTATGTTCTGTACTTCTAGCTGATTCCCATCCACGGTTCCGGGAATCTGCATACATGTCACCATGACCACCATCAAAATAATTAGCTTGAAAGCTTCCATATTATAACCTATCTTTTACTTACTGAAAAATTTTCTATTGGAATCAGGCTTTGTATTACTTTAATTTATAGTTAGAAAAAAAATCAAACTTACAATTACATTACGCACGATTCTAAAATTTGTCATATTCACGGGGCATGAATATTAAATGATCAATTAACCAATGTTTTTATAAGACAGCTTAAGAACGTTTTGGCAACTCTTACATTCCAATATATTCTACATATTTTTTGAAGCATATAAACACACATATAAATGTGATTTTCAAAAATTTGAGGGTATTTTAGAATTTCGCTTTAGCCTACCGGCCCTTGCTGGCATCACGTGCAGGCAATATACCACCATCGGATTCAAGTATTCAACTTAATTAAAACTTTCTTTGATCTATTCCTTCACCTTTGAATGCGTCGTTGAATAATGGAGATTGTTTCAATATATACATTAACCTCATTACTCATGATTTGTCCATGTTACACTGAAATAGTATGCTAAATCATATCCAGGGATCTTTTTACTCTTGAGAATAATTGTTGTCACACCATAATCATCTCATGTGATCAGTTGATCTTATTAATCAATTTTTGACAAGTTTTTCATGTATATCACTCCAATGAATACAATCAATATTTAGTTAATATTGCATAAGTGTTCTTAATGCAATTGTACGTAGTAGGCGTTATACGACTAAATGAACGACACCGAACTTCATTATTAACAAAGTGTATAACCTTTATGCATTTGTATGTATCATCATTTTGATCAACTGGTGTAGAATATGCTAGTTGTGAATTGATACATGTTAATTTTTCGGGTTTTTTGAAAACATACATTAAAAAGGTCTATAAATAATATCAATATGTGATCATAACTACAAAAGTATACTAAGGCAAAATTTAACAAATAAATATAAGATCACGTACACATATAAATCGTCACTAATAATCAACCTAGTGAAAGATAGCTAAGACAATAGCCAACAAAGTGACCGGTCCTAAGGCGGCATAAGACCTCGCCACACCATTTGGTGATGGTGGTTGTACGGTGGTGCTACCAGTGGGAGAGAGACCAGTGGTGCTACCAGTGGGAGACGATGGTGGGTTAGCTTCCGATTGAGAAGGTCCAGGGGACGACATAGGTGATGGTGAAGTGGCAGCAGTAGGTGGCGACACGGGTGAACTAGCGCCACCCAAAACATTGATACTCAATTTCTGACCAGCTTGACAATGACTTCCAACGGTACAAATATAGTAATGTGTCCCGGGTGTGTTTAAGGTAAGTCTTGTGGGATCTATGGTAGACAATGACATAAGGGTCCCCACGTTGCATGGGCCGTACGCGTCCTGTGCAACCTCGGCAACTGTGTGTGCTCCAGCGGTGAAGTTAAAAAGGAGTGTATCACCAACGGTGAAGGTCTCACCTGATGCCCATGTATCGTAAGCTGATTGTCCGTTTGGTGGAACTGTCCAGCCTAAACTACCACCAACGATATGGGTTCTCTGAGCCATGGAGCCACTTAACTGTATGCATGCAAGCATAACGGCCATAGTTACCAATGAACTCAGCTTAAAAACTGCCATTTTTTTTGGGTACTAGGTATACTTCAAGTTCTTATAAAGATAAAAGATGATTGTTTTAAAGTACGGGATGACTTTGAAGTTGTGTTTGGGTTTGTATTTATAGTAATGGGTGCATGGACACGTGGAATATCGAGTTGCATTGGCAAAGAAAAAGTCGTACTTTTGAGTTTTCACGGGTGTTAACGTGTTTGCTAGCTGTAGATAAAATACATAAATGAAAAGAGTTGACTAAGTAAATCTATAGTATACCTCTTAGTTCTTTCTTGTATACAATGTCTTATATTCTAAATTAATCTTAATATACTCAAACGTTTTCAACGTATAGTATGTGCCAAAACAAAGTACCTAATTTCATTATGAAACGATTTTTAACAACGTAACCTTTTGACATATATTTATTTCTGTTCTTAATATAAAGGTAAATATTAATTCTAACACAAGTTGTTGCAAGTATGATTATTTCATAAGAGCCCCATGCATGAGATTGCGTAAGTGATTTAATTTGCATTCATGCTCATTGTGACCTGCTATTTGATTCGTGGAAAATTGTTTTTGTAAAATAAAGTGACTTAATATATGAAACACGTTTTCAAGAATTTAAAAACTAGACGCTATGGACACTTGGGATGTACGGCTCACCCACTAGAACAAACTCAAAATGGGGTTCAAAGAGGTGCGCACAGTCGCACCGAAAGGATGTCTAAGGTTATGCTTCAGCGCTTACCTGGTCCTCTGCCTCCATTTGCGTTTGATTGGAGCTACCGTGAACCATGATGATCACTACAGTGTCATTACCTAAAAGTTTTTATAATTAGTGTTACAAAGTTGTTTTTCATGCTTCTTTGTACACAACTTTTATCACATTTATATGTGCATACCTATTTGTTAATTTTAAGTCTATGTCTTCCAACTATGAACACGTGCATTTGGATTGACTTCTCTGGTCAGACCTAAGGGCCTTTCTTACCCATGGTAATTATTACACACTGGTCAGACCTATGGTTATTTTTACATGTTCATACTTGGTCGATTTATCTCGAGTTGGCTTAAGGCATTAGTATCAAGTAATAATGTCAAAAGCATGTTTAGTTCTCATCTTATGCCTCGGGTTCAAGGTCTGACCAACAGTCTCATAAAGTCTAAGAGTTGCATTATGCAATTAACGCTCGTCGCTTACCTCTTGTCTTATTTTTTTATGCACTGGTCAGACCTATGGTAATTAAATGGGGTTGCAAGATGGATCTTAGTCTTATTAGTAATTAATTGGATAGTTAATTCTTTTAAGAATGTAATTATCAAAAATACTAATTATTTGAACTTTTCAATTGTAGATGACTACTTGATCGAAACAGATTCGGTACTCGTGGAGTTTCTTTGAGAAAAAAAAACTCACTGGACCTAATTTCATTGATTGGTATCGCCGACCGATTATACTATCACCAAGATAAGGAAACTTATCTGGAGCATCCTATACCTGCAGCACATGTTGCTACTCCTGGCCACCATGTCCCACCTAAGGCTCTTGCAGCTCATACTACTTGGGTCAAAGGTTCAAAGGACATAGCTGCCTTCATGCTCATGACCATGGAGTTAGAGATCCAACGAAATCTAACTCATCTTGGTGCTTATGACATGCTTCAGGAGTTGAAGTCTATGTTCTCACAACAAGCAGAACAAGAGCTTCTACAAACTGCACGTGAATTCCATGCTTGCAAGCAGGAAGAGGGTCGATCGGTTAGCTCATATGTTCTCAAGATGAAGAGCTACATTGACAATTTGGAACGTCTTGGTCACCCAGTTACTCTGAACTATGGAGTTAGTCTGATCCTCATCGGTCTTTCTAAAGAGTACATTACGTTTGTGCAGAACTTTAATATGCACAGCATGGGGAAGATTGTGAATGAACTACATGCTATGCTTAAACAACATGAGCAGAAGTTGCCAAAGAAAGATGCTGCACCATAAAAACAACATGGGGAAGATTGTGAATGTACGTGAGGGTGGTGGTAAGGTCCAGAAACACCACAAAAAGAATAAATCGTTTAAGCCTGCTAAGGGGAATCATGGAAATGGAAACATCAAGTTTGGTTATGCTACTGAGTATAAGCCATACAATGCTTCTTCTTCTAAATCCAAAGCCAAGATTCCTCCACCACCCAAGAAGGATAATCCAGCAAAAGACGCTACATGTCACCAGTGTGGTGAGACAGGACATTGGAGAAGGAATTGTCCCCAGTATCTTGTTGAGTTAATGAAAAAGAAGAAACAGTCTCTTGCAGCTAGTTCTTTAGGTATTTTCACTATAGAACTCTACTCTTTCCCTAAATCATCCTTAGTATATGACACCGGTGTGGTACTCGCATCCGTAATAATACTCGTGGTCTAAGGGGCGATGGGAAGTCTGAGCCGGGAGCTTTAAGTCCAGACGTGGGCAATGGTCAACGGGCAGAAGTTAAAGCTATTGGAATTTATCATTTATCTCTCCCTAGTGGATTAGTTATTATTTTAAATGATTGTCATTATGCTCCCTCTATTACTAGGGGGATTATTTCAGTTTCTCGTTTATATGACGATGGTTTTATTAACCGTTTTGAATCGAATAATTATATTTCAGTTACTAAGAATAACATTGTTTATTTTACTGCTATTCCTCGTAATGGTATTTATGAAATTGAAATGTCTTGTTCGAATACAAATGCAAGTTCTATGTTTGCTGTAAGCAATAAAAGAGCCAAGTCAAACTTGGACTCTGCTCTCTTGTGGCATGGTCGTCTTGGACACATTAGCAAGAAACGCATGGAGAAGTTGCAACGCGATGGACTTCTCAACTCATCTGACATTAAGTCTCTTGAAAAGTGTGTTGCTTGTATGTCTGGTAAGATGGCTAGAAAACCTTATTCACATCAAGTGGAAAGGGCTAAAGATCTACTTGGACTTATACACTCAGATGTATGTGGCCCATTTAGAATCACATCAAGACAATGAGCAAATTACTTTGTGACTTTCACTGACGACTATAGTCGGTGTGGTTATGTTTACTTGCTGAAACATAAACATGAAGTGTTTGAAACATTTAAAGTGTTTCAAAAGGAAGTAGAAAATCAACTCGGGAAGACCATAAAATCACTACGTTATGATCGTGGAGGTTAGTATATGAGTCAAGAGTTTTTGGATCATCTTAAGGAGCATGGGATTATTGCCCATCGAACTCCTCCTTATACTCCACAACACAATGGTGTATCTGAGAGGAGAAATCGAACCCTGCTTGACATGGTGAGTTCTATGATGAAACAAACTACTCTTCCAAAGTCCTTTTGGGATTATGCCCTTGAGTCTGCTGCACGCATTCTCAATATGGTTCCAACTAAGAAGGTTAAAAAGACACCATCACAGTATGGCATGGGCAACCCCCTAAGTTGTCTTACTTAAAAGTCTGGGGTTGTGAGGCACTTACTAAGCGTGATACACTTACCAAACCTGACAAACTTGAACCTAGAGCTGTTAAGTGTATCTTCGTAGGATACCCTAAGGAAACTATGGGATATTCTTTCTATCTTCCATCTAAGAACAAAGTAATTGTTGCGCGAAATGATGAGTTCATTGAGAATGATCTTATGGATCTTAAAGCAAGTGGGAGTTTAGATGATCTTGAATTAATTCAAGATGAAGATACAAATCCTTCTTTAGACACTAGCATTCATCACGATGAGGATGATCAAGAAATTGAAGAACCTCAAAGTGATATTTTTCCCATTCGAAAGTCCAGTAGGACACGCCGTGCTCGACCGTATGTGTTTATACATTGATTGCCGGAACATGAGTTAGGGGATCTTGGTGAACCCAATAACTATAAAGTCGCATTCTTGGATCCCGAATCCAAGAAATGGCTTGATGCAATGAATGTGGAAATGCAATCCATGAAAGACAATGAAGTCTGGGTCTTAATTGAGCTTCCTACTAACTGCAAGACAGTTGGCAGCAAGTGGCTCTTCAAGAAGAAGACTGACATGGATGGTAAGGTATACACCTTTAAAGCTCATCTCGTAGCAAAGGGCTTCACTCAAACCTACGGGATTGATTATGAAGAAACCTTTTCTCCTGTAGCAGACATTTGAGCTATAAGGATTCTCACAGCCATAGCTGCATACTATGACTTTGAGATATGGTAAATGGACGTCAAAACCGCTTTCCTCAATGGACATTTTTACGAAGAGGTCTATATGGAGCAACCTGAGGGTTTTGTTGATCCAAAATATCCTAACCGTGTATCCAAGCACAAGTGTTCCATTTATGGACTTAAGCAAGCATCGAGGCAATGAAATAAACGTTTTGATGATGAGATAAAGAAATTTGGATTTTCTCAAAATCAAGAAGAGCCATATGTATATCAGAAAGCTAGTGGGAGTTATGTCACTTTCCTAATTCTATATGTTGATGACATATTGCTTATGGGAAACAATATTCCAATGTTACAAGATGTAAAATCATATCTTGGAAGATGTTTCGCCATGAAAGATTTAGGTGAAGCTGCATATATTCTTGGAATCAAGATCTATAGAGATAGATCTAGATGATTAATTGGTATGAGTCAAAGTGCTTACATTGATAAAATCTTGAAAAGATTTTGTATGGAGAACTCCAAACGTGGCGCGATCCCAATGCAAGAAAAGCCTAAATTGAGTAAGTCACAAGGTCTTGAAACACACCGCCGTAAAGAGCGCATGCAAAGAGTTCCTTATGCTTCGCTATAGGTTCTATTATGTATCTGTGAGATGTACATCCCGATGTTGCGTTCGCAGAATGTGACAAACCGATTTCAACGTAATTCGGTGAACTTCATCGATCTTTGTGAAAATATTCTTAAGTATTTACGCAATACTAAGGATATGTTTCGATTTATGGAGGAAAGATGAACAAGAGCTCGGGGTTTCTTGCTACATCGATGTTGGATATCGGCAGAATCTTGACGACTTAAAATCTCGAATCGGATATGTATTTGTTCTTAATGGAGGTGTTGTTGATTGGAAAAGCACAAAGCAAAGTATCTTTTTTTTTTGGGTAAAGGGGAGTAATCCTGCACCCTAGTAAATATATTAACCAAAGAAACGTTCAAGTACAATGGATATGAGTGAAATCCCATATCTCAGCCCGTTACATAGGCATAGCTTACATAACAAGGTGCTTCCTATTTTCCAAAAGAAAACAAACCACTACACAAAAGATAACATAGGACATAACAAAATGAAAATTACTTCCTAGGTCCTTGAAGCTTAGTGCCATACATGGCATTAAAGGCATCCAAATTCCCTGGAAGATAAGAAACCTGCTTCGCATAGTCATCGTAGTCATATTCATCATACTCATCTTCGAACTCTTGGCCACCACCTAATAGATTAGTAGACTCATCAAATGGGTTAGCAACCACCTCATCTTGTAATCGAAACAACGATATCTCCCACTTTAGAAAAAGGGTTAACTCTCTTAGTAGAAGTGGCGGGCGGATTACAAGAATCACTAGTGTTAGGAGCCACATCCGACTCCATCTCTTTCAAATCACTCACAAGGGGAGCTTGTGATGCAGTACCTGTCTTAGTAGACTTATCTACATTAACTTCCATTGTACGACCAGAATCCACAACCTTATTGGTGTCATGAGAAGGAGTACCAAACGCATCCGTATCTTCCTTATTAAGAGCATCAAACTGGTTAGATGTAGAGATATTTGTTCCACTCGAACTAGCCACATCAGAAGCATTCTTCTTAGTGACTTCCACTTTCTTAGGTTCGGGAGGAGTTTTTGGGTTGATATTGAAGCTGCTACCCACAACAGTTTAGTAAACCCTCCTTGACCCGGAATAGTAGACCCACCTTGCTTTCCTTCTTCTTGTAATTAACCGTCTTGAAACCATTATTTGCACGCTTAGTAGGTGAGGGAGGTTCAACAACTTTAGGACATTCAATAGGAGTATGACCAAAATCTTACATGTATCACAATGAGGTGGTTTCCACTCATATTCAACCCGTATCTTCTCGATGAGTCAAACCCGACCCATCAAGTAACGGTATCTCAACAAGAAGGTGTCCTAAGCACCTCATCCGACTTCACTTCAATCATGCATCTAGCAAAACTACTCGACCCCATGAGTCCTTGCACATTTGGCTGGTGAAAGCATCTAACCTTTTGGGCGTGCCTATCAATGTGGCAAGGAGACTAAGACCATCATCGGAAAAAATAGCAAGAGGAACATCATGGAATTTAACCCACTTTGGGATGTTGGTCAAATCCTCTTTAAGTAAGTTGGTGTTCAATGTCCATGGTTTAAGAATAATAGGTACATTTCTAATCAACCAAGGACCGTTTTCAAGAACATCATCAACACCTTTCTTCGAATTGAACTTAAAAAGAAGAACCCCTTAGCATTCATCATTACCTTTTGTATACCAAACTTAGCCCACGCATTGCGAACAAAGTAATCAACAACAGGAAAAGCAAGTCGTTGACCAAGGAAATACCCATACAAAGTGTTCTCAAACCTCGAGTTCACCTCTTCAACCACTTTCATCGGGACAGAAAGATCCACACCATTAGCTTTCTTATTACACTCCAACCTCGAAAGTTAGGCGTGTGTTTCTTTGGGTCATTAAATAACACCAACATATGATGTAGAAGGTTGTTTCAAATCGAAACACCAACCTTCTCAATACCAACCGCCCATTGGCATTCGTATCAACACTATCATTACTAGCATTAACATTAGAAGCCATAGGACCACTTGTATCTTGAGGAGGTTTGAATAATAACCAATAGCATTAAGCATCTCTTGAGCTCCTTACGTGATGCGGCACCTTAAGATGCTCAAATGGATTAGTCGATGGCGTAGTAGCATCCACTATCACTTTGGTTTTAATGGTTGCCCATCGTCACCCACAAGAACAAGTTTTCCTCAAATATTTGTTTTCAATAGCACGAATTTTCAATAAAGTATCATGACCCTCGGTGTCATGGCTGGGAGCATCATGACTAGGGGTCGAACCAAGTGAAACCGGCTCCACTTGTTCATCGGTACCAACAAGAGTAGGCAATTAATGTTCTCCTCTCCCATACAATCCAAAGCATAATCAGCGTAAACCAATTCGCACGGACACCCAATGGAAAACACGAATGCCAAACACGAACAATAAGGTCTGATGTTCGAAACAAAACCCAGTAAAACCCTAGTCGATAAACTAGGGTTTATAAAACGTAAAGACCCAATCAGCTAACCCATAAGAGAAATCGAAATCAGAAGTAGGATTAAGCAATTAAGAATGAAACTGAATAACCCTAAAGCACAAAGATCGATCGCAGAGAACCCTAAAAAACCTAAAACCAATCGATTAGCACCCAACCTGATTACAGACGTGTTAAATAATCAAGATAGAACCCAAGAGTAGAATCAAGATTAGTAGAACAGGCATGTGATAAGATTAAAAGTGGTGGAAAACGATCAGAAGGAGGTTTAGTTAGAGTGGAGAGATCGCCATTGGGGGGATCGGTTTTAGGGTTTGGGAGTACAAAGCAAAGTATCTTTGCTACTTCATCTACTGAAGCTGAGTATATTATTGCTTGTGATGCATCAAAAGAGGCTGTATGGATTCGTAAATTCATTTCTGAGTTGAAGATTGTTCCCACAATTGAAGAACCCATAAATACGTATTGTGATAATACTTGAGCCATTACTATAGCTAATGAAAGCGGAATCACTAAAGGTGCTAGACATTATCGCTCTAAAGTTCATTATCTTCGAGAGACCATTGAAATGGGCGATGTGAAGATATTAAAAGTTCACACAAATGACAATCTAGCTGATCCATTTACGAAAGCTTTGGAATACCCTAAGCATTCTAAATTGACTAGAGATATAACTTTGGTACCTGCTAGTAGTCTCATGTAAGCTGTGTTAATTAGTATTTGGTTAATTTGGGTTGTAAGAAAGTTATTATTTCACGATTAATAAAGATACGAGGTATTTGTTATTATATTCATATAATCATTATTTCATATTTGCATGTTTAATACATGAAATGATTTATCATTCTAAATATGTCCATTGTCGGTTAACAATATGGGAATATTGTTATGATAAAACAAATGTGAGTGTTGGTTATAATTCTAACGAAATTGGATTGTTCCCTTAAACTCATATGTATTCACTAGAGATGCATATTGGATTCCCAACTTTCAAACATTTACTTTTGGATCCTTGTCATAAGTAAAATATTGAAAATGGTTTGTTATCTTAGTCCTTAGACTTGAAAGGCAAGTAAGTTACATTATGTGTGGATATCATTTTTGTAAGTATCGCAAAACGCTATCTCGAACAAGGTAGTTATAAAGGCTATATTTCGGAGTGATGTGAAGCAACATCCACAACACTTGTAGTCGATAAAGTTTGCTACTTCACTTGATATGTGCGAGAAAGATACCATGGCGACTCTCCGTTTAATCGGATAAGCTGTCGGCGGACCGAAGGGTAATGCAAGATGATTCTTGATTACATCGGTATATCAATTAAAATCTATAACGAGATTCTAAATGGTTAAACTATATGGAATGATTTGAGATCCATAATCCATGGTTTAACGGTATCTATAACAAAGGATGATTACTGACAAGACATTGAATGACCATGCTCTTGAGAAACTTTACGAAACTATTCTCTCGGGCGCTTTTAGTTAAAAGCGAGTGAGAGCGTTTGCTAGGCGTTTCCGTCGTTAGTTTTGTGTGCCATTCGACACACCAACTCCCAAGTGGGAGCTGTTGGTTTGTGGGAGTTTTTAAACACGACAAAACGACTAAGAGTTTGTGAGCCGATGGGGGCACACATGATAAACACGAGTATACGTGTTGGACGTAATTATACTTGAATAAACGTACCCGTTTTACATGAATTTTGACGCGATCACATATTTGACCCGTGGGCTTTTATTAGCTTCTGATATGGGTCGAATTGGGTGGTGCCTTGGGCCTTGTTGATCCACACCGATCGGGCAATAAGGGAGCATGGGTTTTGGGTTGGATTATGACTTGTCGAGCAAGTATTGTACTGCAACTAGGAGTCGGTTTGATTAGTATATAAGCAAACACAACCCCTAGCCAAACTCACGTATAACAATATATCCCTATCCCTAAAACCGATTCACTTAACATGAAAGAAAAACCCTAAAAACCTCTCTCTATGTGGGCGATTTCCGGCCACCCTTCTCTACCCTAAAAAATATTCCGATCATCTCTAATCCATCCCCTGTTGGTCTTTTTTCTATTCTCGTAATAGGGCATCGGCCAATTAGTGTTTGGTTATCATTCGTTTTTTTAGGGTTTATAGCCGACTTAAATTAAATCTCTTTGGGGTTTTGTTTGGTCGACTCTGTTAAGGATTGGATCTGCGCTTCTATTGATTATGAAGGACGGTTAGCTCTTGGTGTTGTGCTGCATCAAACCCTAACGATTAGTTAGGGTTTTATCTATATCTCTGGTCGTGCATGCTGCTGTTTTAGTTGTAATTGTTTTCTGATTTGTTGTGATTTTTGTGTTCGTGGGTTAAGGAGAGATGGAAAAAGGATTCTTAAATCGTGTATCTGGTGATCAGGATGGTAACGCTGATCAAGCCAGGAATAAGGACTCATTGTTGCAAGATTCAGCCATTAAGGCGAAGAATAATAATAGTTTGGTTGACTATAATTTGGGTGTGGGCAGTTATTATTGATCTCTGGTACTATTGGTGGTATGGATTATGATTGTTTTGCTGCGTCCGACAAAGGTACACCTCTTGTTGGTACTGATGGACAAGTGGAGCCGGTTTCACTTGATTCAAGCCCTAGTCATGATATACACCTTACGATTCGGCCTCACGACCTAATGTGGAGCAGTTGATTGCTAATCGCATCGAAATTTGATGCGACAATGAATAAAATTGACGATGATATTGCTAAGATGGCTTTATCTTCTGATGTGAACAACTCGAGTGGTGTTAATGGTACTAATGTTTATTCTCGCAAATACTCCTCTGTCGAGTTTTGATGTGGCTATGCAATCCCAAGGTATGGTACTAATCATAGTGTTAATTCGATCTTAATGCTTGATGGATGGTAAGAATGCTTCTACGGTCTTAATGTGGTGATAGTATACCTGATGAAGTGAGGTCGTTTGCTAATGTGTTAAACTCGGGCGTGTATCTAGGAAAGTTAACTTCCGTTCATTGGTGAATGAGAATCGAATTGATAATCATGATACAGATTCTTCCTAAGGCTGCTATGGAGGTGTGTTTAACCGCTATGATAATACTCTTGTTGGCTTCTTTGTCGGCAAGAATATTGCATTCAGTTGGTCAAGAATTATGTCACCAATACATGGGGTAAGTTTGGTTTAAAGAAACTTATGAAGAATGATGATGGTGTATTTCTCTTTAAATTTGATTCTAAAGAGGGTGTTGAGAATGTTCTTCAACGAGGACCTTGGATAATTCGTAATTCTCTATCATTCTCACTAAATGGACTCTGACGTGCTATTGTCCAAAAGTGAGGTTACCAAAGTGCTGTGTGGATTAAATTGCATAATGTGCCATTACTTGCATATTCGGAAGACGGGTTGAGCCTTATTGCTACTCGGTGGGTAAGCCGATCATGTTAGATGCATTCACTAGCTCCATGCGTTGACTCATGGGGTCGTATTAGTTTTGCTCGTGCTCTTGTTGAGTTATCATCGGGCGATCTTAAACATGTGGTAACTATGGCTATCCCTAAGAAGGATGATAGTGGTTTCTGACGGCTAGTATCAAGGTTGAATATGAATGGAAACCTCCACATTGCATGGAATGTAAAGTGTTTGGGCATGATAATGCTTGTTGTCCTAAGTCTCTAAGGAGCATCTTGCGATGCTCGCATCTCGACCTGGATGTGAATGATGATGGTTTTAAGGTGGTGCGAATCGGAAAGCCAAACCCAAGGTCCAAGTTGTCTAGCGGTATTAATATGGGTAGGGTCCTAAATTTGCTCCTAGGAAGCGAGGTTTATATCCCAAAGAAGAAGGCAGACGGACGTTGCTCTCAGTAATGCTACAGTACTCTGTTACTACTTAACTCTTTTGGGACACTTGAGGTGCACGAGGACACGGGCATTCAAAGTCCTATGGTTGATTCTAATCTTGAGGAGGCGATGATTGGGGATTCTCTTGGTTGTTCTAAGAAGCGAGATGTGGATAAAGGGTCGTACAATGGAGGTTAATGAGGATGTGTTAAATAAGGCGGTTCTACATCACATGTCCGCTTGTGAGTGATTCAATGGGAACAATGGATGTTGGTTCTACTCCATAGTTGAGAAAATTGGTAAGCTTGAAAAACTACTTATTCTTGGAAAGCTACTCTTGTGGATGATGATGGTCAACCTATTCCGCTACCTCTTCTACTAAGAGAGCTAACCCTTTTTCTAAAGTGGGAGAGATTGAGGTGTCGATTACGAAGATGAGGTTGTTGCTAACCCATTTGATGAGTCTGCTAATCTATTTAGTGGTGGCCACGGGTATGATGATGAGTATGATGAATATGACTTCGATGACTATGCGAAACAGGTTCGTGATCTTTCTGGGAATTTGGATGCCTTTAATGTCATGTATGGCACAACGTTTCAAGGTCCTAGGAAATAATCTTATTTCGTTGTGTCATATGTTATCATTTGAGTAGTGTTTTGTTTCTTGTTTAGATAATTGGAAGTATCTTGTTATGTAAGCTCTATGCCTATGTAACGGGCTGATATATGGGATCTCACTCATATACATTGTACTTAAACATTTATTTGGTTAATATATTTACCAGGGTGCAGGATTACTCCCCTTTACCCAAAAAAAATAAAACCGATTCACTTTTTGTTCCTGCTCCTGCTCTTGGTCGACTGAATCATCAAGTCGATTAAGGGTTTAGTTCTTGAGTGAATTCGAAACTTGTATTTGAATCAAGTGTTTAGTTTATTGGTTTATTCTTGTTCCTGGTCTCCTTGTCGACACAAACAGCAGCAACAAGAAGGTGGAAACTGCTCCTGGTCGTGGTGTTATATCTCGGACAGAAGCTTGTATATATCGGACAAGTGGTGTCCGATATCGGGTAAAGTGGTGAAGTTGTTTAGGGAGTTTCTTGGTGATCTCGGACAGAAGTTAAATTGTTTCTTGGGCATTTTGTACGTGACATATTCAAGGGTCAAGTGTTGATTGGTTTTATTATTTACGTTCTCGACTAGCTACTAATCGAACGTATACGTTATCGGGTTTGTGTGTGATACTCATTGAGGTATTTAATTTAGATACTTGGGGTTTCGTTTGGTTTACTTGTTCGTTACTAAAGATCAATTGCCAAGTAAGGTTAAGTTTTCTTTTATCCTTTTATTAATTAATTATTGTATTGATTATTTGTTTATTAATTACGTGCTTAACATAATTGCGATAACTAGATCCAATATCCGCTGCGTACTCGTAGAGGTTAATGGTTAACTTGTTTTAATATCCCAACAGTATTGTCCCCTTGCGTTACTATTTCGATGGTTACGTTTTGCACATCCACCAATTAAGCCGTGAAGCGCAAACTTGCTACCACCGTGGCCATCATAATAATCAACTTGAAACCTTCCACATTCTTGATTGATCTTTAACTTGATGAAATTCTTTACTTGAATAAGTGTTTGTATATGAATTTAAGTTATAGCATGAGGAAATTGTTATAGTTAGCTTTTACATTTCAGTTCACTATTACGTTTTGCATGATTCCTAAATTGTCATATTCACGGAACATGGAATTCAAATGATAATTATCAACCAATTTTATTTTAACAAGTTCAAAAATATCTTGGCTACTCGATCGATATATACTACCCTTTTTTAACATAAGCCATAAGATGTACGAGTGCAATTCATATGTTAGGATAAAATATTACTATCTACATTCTACATCATAATTTAAGCATCGATCATTTTATTTTGATTTGTATAAAAACATCATCTTGAATTACAATCCGTTACACTAAAAATGTCTAAAATACACAAAAGATAGATTAAGATGAGATTTTTTGAGAAAAATGTAGTAAATATATGTTTTCTAAAACTCTAGGTATTTTATAATGGCCATTCAAAATTGTGATGAAGAGAATGATAATTAATTTATTAGAAAGTTGATGTACACAAGATTTTCTATATAAATTAGTTGGTTTCATTTACTAGCTATTGAATAAGTATGCAAACAAGTTTAACTTTACTCGTATAATAATAAGCACTTAGGATTAATGGTTTAAAAGACAAATTTGTTTGCTTATCGTGTGACTTTTCGAGCTAAGCTAACATTGATCTAATTATAACATTACAATCACAAGATCGATATACTTTACATGTAATGTCCTCTAGGAACACAGTAATAACAGAATCACAGTTCAGAAATTAAGTAACATAAATATCGTACATTATAGTTTTCATTTTCACTTACACATACATCGATTTGGTACCAAATACTATAATTTTCTTGACACATGTAATTTATATTTGTCTATGTACATACCATAACATTCAACTCGCTTTATATACTGAGACTGGACGGAAAAATTTTGTTTGCTTTGCAAAAAAGTTGTTGGTTCTGGCGTTCTCTGTAGAATTTTTTTTAAGCAAACTTATCTTTTGGCTAAGCAATTGGAGTTCTTGAAAGGACGTACTTTTTAATGTTTGATTTTCATTGATTTCCTTTACCAAACGTTACACTATAAATATAGCATACATGAACAATCTAGAAACTGGGCCAAGCCCATTACATAATATTACAGCTAACACTTTTAGTATATGTATTGTGTCATAGCGCAGCTAGATAAATAAACAGATTTAGTACGCAATCTAGTTTTTGGAACTTCAGACAGCTTTATATATGGCGCTGTAAGTATAACACCTAAGAAATACTTCAACTAGGTGATGTCGAGATACCATCATTTCAACGCACATTCACATAACTGTTTTTACTAACATATATATGATCATCTTGTATTTTTAAGGAGGATGTTGCTGATATATGACGTAAAGTAATAATGGACTTATTTTCACTAATCAACATCAAGATGAAATTAGTTCATTTTTTTAAACACAAAAGATATATAATGTATTGCCAACGATTCACTCGTTTTATTATCGTTACCCCCAAACCAATAGATCAACCTTTATAGTCTGATTTGGGGGCCTCTATAACTAACTAACGACCAGTTTTCTCTTATATTTTGATATGGCTGATTCATACGAGAAATATAGTATCTTGTTTTGCAAACATGAAACTGCATGTATTTGAAGTGTTTGTTTAAATAACTAATGACCAAGGGCCGTGATGCTCATTTTGAGACCTTTTTTGCAATGATCTCCAATGGTACAGATGAAATTGTGAGGCTTTGCATCTGGCAAAATGATATTGGCTGGGCTGATCTTGTATACTTTTATTGGTTTGGTGATCGTGCATGACTCGTAATCTGCAATCGAGACTTACGCCCACAGTGTGTTTTCATTTTGAAAATTAAATACAAGGTAATCGACCTTTGGTTTAATCGACTTCTCTTGATCTTTTTCCACGTATTGTAAAAGCTAGGGGTCATTGAATAGTCCATGATCCGCCCGTCCTCAACAACAATGGTCTTAAAGGATTGCCCTACCACCATTGTTATGTTTTGCACTTAGTGATTCCCATCCACGGTTCCGTGAATATGCATACATGTCACCATGACCACCATCAAAATAATTAGCTTGAAAGCTTCCATATTATAACCTATCTTTTACTTACTGAAAATTTTCTATTGGAATCAGGCTTTGCATTACTTTAATTTATAGTTAGAAAAATCAAACTACAATTACATTATGCATGATTCTGATAATTGTCATATTCACGGGACATGAATATCAAGTGATAAACCAATGTTTTGTAAGAAAGTTGAAGAACGTTTGGCAACTCTTAGATACCAATCTGTTCTACATACTCATTGCAGCATATAAACACACGTACAAATGTGATTTTCAAAGATTTGAGGGTTTAGAATTTCGCTTTAGCCTACCGGCCCTTGTTGGCATCATGTGCAGGCCATAACCACCATCGGATTCAAGTATTCAACTTGATTAAAACTTTCTTTGATCTATTCATTTACTTTTGAATGAGTCGTTGAATAATGGAGATTGTTTCAATATATATATTAACCTCATCACTGATCATGATTTGTCCATGTTACACTGAAATATATAGTATGCTAAATCATATCCATGGATCTTTTACTCTTGAGAAGAATTGTTGGCACGCCATAATCATCTTAGGTGACCAGTTCATCTTACTAATCAATTTGACAAGTTTTTGATATATATATCACTCAAATGCATACAATCAATCTTTAGTTAATATTGCATATTAAGAAGTTAATGCAGTGTTCTTAATGCAATGTATATGTAGTAGGCGTAATACGAGTATACGACCAAATGACCCACACCGAACTTCATTATTAACAAATTGTATAGCCGTTATGAATTTTTATGTATCATCATTGTGATCAACTGGTGTAGAATATGCTAGTTGTGAATCGATACATGTTAATTTTTCGGGTTTTTTGAAAACATACATTAAAAAGGTCTATAAATAATATCAATATGTGATCATAAATACATAAGTATACTATAAATAATATCACTAATAATCAACCTAGTGAAAGATAGCTAAGACAAAAGCCAACAAAGTGACCGGTCCTAAGGCGGCATAAGACCTCGCTACACCATTAGGTGATGGTGGTTGTACGGTGGTGCTACCAGTGGGAGACGATGGTGGGCCAGCTTCCGATTGAGAAGGTCCAGGGGACGACATAGGTGATGGTGAAGTGGCAGCAGTAGGTGGCGACACGGGTGAACTAGCGCCACCCAAAACATTGATACTCAATTTCTGACCAGCTTGACAATGACTTCCAACGGTACAAATATAGTAATGTGTCCCGGGTGTGTTTAAGGTAAGTCTTGTGGGATCTATGGTAGACAATGACATAAGGGTCCCCACGTTGCATGGGCCGTCGCGTCCTGTGCAACCTCGGCAACTGTGTGTGCTCCAGCGGTGAAGTTAAAAGGAGTGTATCACCAACGGTGAAGGTCTCACCTGATGCCCATGTATCGTAAGCTGATTGTCCGTTTGGTGGAACTGTCCAGCCTAAACTACCACCAACGATATGGGTTCTCTGAGCCATGGAGCCACTTAACTGTATGCATGCAAGCATAACGGCCATAGTTACCAATGAACTCAGCTTAAAAACTGCCATTTTTTTTGGGTACTAGGTATACTTCAAGTTCTTATAAAGATAAAAGATGATTGTTTTAAAGTACGGGATGACTTTGAAGTTGTGTTTGGGTTTGTATTTATAGTAATGGGTGCATGGACACGTGGAATATCGAGTTGCATTGGCAAAGAAAAAGTCGTACTTTTGAGTTTTCACGGGTGTTAACGTGTTTGCTAGCTGTAGATAAAATACATAAATGAAAAGAGTTGACTAAGTAAATCCTGTACCTCTTAATTCTTTCTGGTATACAATGTCTTATATTTTAAATTAATCTTAATATACTCAAACGTTTTCAAAGTATGTGCCAAAACAAAGCACGTAATTTCATTATGAAATGATTTTTAACTACGTAATCTTTTGACATATATTTATTTCTGTTCTTAATATAAAGGTAAATATTAATTCTAGCACAAGTTGTTGCAAGTATATGATTATTTAATAAGAGCCCCATGCATGAGATTGCGTAAGTGATTTAATTTGCATGCATGCTGTATCACGAAAGCGAAGCACGTTACTTTTCTATCATCAGATTTTTTAGGTATCGATACAACAATAAGTTGGATACTTTGATGTGGAGGTGGTCAACAAATTCCATGCATCACATGTACATCAACTCGGTCGTTATTTTTCTTGTTAATACGCGGTATATCTATTTTTTAATGGCAGTTTTGTCTTAACATCTTTCAAATTTTCTATGTTTAGCCTACAAATATGACTAGCTCAAATATTTGTTCACACTCATTCTATTTCGGATTTAAATAGGGCGAAATTAACGGCTTCGTATCAAACTATACAATATGTTGTTTTTATATGTGTAGGTGCATGTATATGCTATATGATATGAAAATGACACTACTAAAGTCACTATATATTTTTTTGGGCAGATGCAATTGGTTAAGCAGGTAGGCTAATTCAATGGAGAGGTTTAGCCCTCAAGAACTTCAACTCTACCTTTTGTGATTGCTAAAGGACTCAAATCTACTTTTTAAAAGATTTCTATTAATTTGAATAGATAATTTAGAGCATCAAGTATGACAGCTAAGTCATTTTTCTTCACTTGAACTCTACGGATGCCACATCATTTCGACAGACCCACTTAAAAATACTTCTCATTCACAACTAACCTCAACCTCTTCACTTGGGCCCCACCCATCCTCATTTTATTTTTTTTCCAAATTTTTCAAACACAATAAAATTCATTTCATTTTATTTCTTTTGTCTTATTTGTGTTGTGGGAGCGGCGAGAAAAGGAGTGGCGAGTGGAGGTGGTGTGGCGGCGAGTGGCGAGGCCTCCACCTAGGACTGGCGAGCGGATCTCGTTGCCATACCTCATGCTCTTAGTATCATAGTTAATATGAAAGACATCTTCTTACTTATTTTCTTACATTTTATATGTTAATTATGCATCGCCTTGTTTAGATGATGACTCAATTTCTCACTTACTCATAAATGATTGACATGTGATCAGCGACGAAATTAGAGGAGTTTTCGCAGATGCCTGAGATCTCTATGAATTTTTTTTCATGTAGTTAATTTTAAAAAAACATTATTTTTTTATAAATTTATCTTAAAATACAACTGGTTCATCGAAATGTGTTTCTATATTATGGTTCCAAAAAATTATGCACCTGGTTATATTTGGTCATGACTTTGTCCTTGCATGTGATAGTAGGAAGATAAGTAGACGGGTCTTTAAGAAAATAAAACGTTTCTCGATAGATATAAAAGTTAAGAGATCATGTTTGCAGTTTATCTCTATGGTTTACAAAATTCATAAGTTAACTAAAATAGAAATGGCGGAACAGGCTGAACCGATCAATTTCTTGACGTGATTTATTTAAACAACATGTAAGTTATTGTTGAAAGTTCTTCTTAATTACTACATTAGACATTTATCGTGTGAAACGACTCCATTTTATAAGGCTCCAAAATGAAGTCGTTTTAGTTTTTTTCCTCTTCAGTGGCCACCAAACGACGCCATTAGATGTTTGGATGTAGTTTTGCTAAAAAACAACGTCGTTCGCCTTCTCTCTTTATCCATAAACAAGCCAAGATTCAACCACATACTTCATGTTCCTGAACATAATACGACATTGATTTTCTCTTTATCTTCCAGAACTTTTCATGGTGTATAAGATTTTAATATTTTGAGGGTGGTATTTTTTTTTATTATTATTTTTTTATTATTATTATTATTTTGGATATTTTGATTTCTTTGGAATTTATGGGGTATTTGGTGCGGAGATTATCTTTCATTATGCCGGATTTATGTTACAAAAAGTTTGGGTGTAAGTGATTTTATCGTGATTGTGTTTTAGAGTTTGCAAACCCTAGCCTCAAATTGATGGTATGTTATTGGTTAGCTTTGTTTTTAATTTTATATAAAAAATATATTTGGGGTTTAGTGATTGTAGTGTGAA
Source organism: Chrysanthemum lavandulifolium (assembly GCA_022545495.1). Taxonomy (NCBI): domain Eukaryota; kingdom Viridiplantae; phylum Streptophyta; class Magnoliopsida; order Asterales; family Asteraceae; genus Chrysanthemum; species Chrysanthemum lavandulifolium. The sequence goes on from CM040238.1 coordinate 8,352,140, forward strand.
GTGAAAATTTTATATGAATTAATTTATGGGTTTGGTGTTTTGTTGTTAATTTTAATAATTTCGTTTTTTCTAATTTTTGGAAAAATTAGGGTTTCGAAAAGAATGTCAAAATATGAGTTACATGTATTTTTAAAGGAGGTGGTTGGATTGGGGATTGGTTCGGTTATTTGTAAGGCATTCATAGAATGTGTTCTAATGTATTTTGTCGGGTTTTTTGGTTGCTTACTGCAAAAAAAAGGTTACGAATGCTTATCTTCCTATTTGAAGGGTGATTGGCATATAGTTTTACTTTTATTGATACCGAAATTATTCATCTAATTTACACTCTCATAGCGTACGTGAGCTTCAGCCCAACTGGCTAAGGCCCAAACACTCTATGTTAGCCTAATACGAGCCCACCGAGGCTAAGATTCGGTGACAAGCCTGAAAAACGCTTTGTCAGGCTACGTTGGGGTAAACCTTGCCTAGTGAACACATTCGGGCAAGGGACACGCTTGGCAGCTAAGCTAGGGTCGTTGCAACAGACACCACGTGTCAATGCCTCATTCATGGAGTAGTGCTATAACCATGCATAAATTCCTCCCTCGATGACCATCACGTGGGATCATTATGGGCCACTAGATCACCTTTACGGGTTATATGCAACCCTAAAGGCATCTTCATAAATACTTAGCCATTTTATTTTGGAAAGTGGAGACTATTATTCTCCTATGAATTTAAAAAAAAAAAAAAAAAAAAAAAAAAAAAGTCATTGGTGACTCGATCACACTGAGGTCCTTGCCGAACGAGGGAAGCCAAACGATCGACCAACCCCAAACCCCAATACGTACCTTACGTAAACATGGCACCATGAGGGCTATACGATCGTCATTTTTTCTGATTAACCGAAAACTATGATCAAATAATCCGTAACGGGTAAACCAAGCAAAACGTAAAATATTTTTGCTTCCCTGGCGTTGGAAAACCCGCTAACCTACTTTTCCGTCATCGAAAAAGTCATCCTTACCCATAAACAAAGGCTTCCCAGTAAAACCCTTGTTTTCAGGCAAACATGCAGAAACCTTGTTTTTCGTTACGAAACACGAAAAACTTCACCATACGTAAAAAACAATAAACAACCACCTTCTTAACCCTGAGGCTCATCGGAAAACAATAACTCATCGAGAAACTCCACAAAAACTCATAAGGAACCTGACATAGGCAAAATTCGTACCCACTCACTCACCTGAATAAACCAATGGCGCTATCATTGCCTACTCGAAGCAGCCTAAAAACGGCTTGACGAAGCCTGAAGCACGACCTGAAACAACCCCAAGCGGTCCAACACCAACCTCAAAGGCTTAACCTCAGCCCGAAATAAATCGACATCATCTTCAAACACCCTACAAAACTCATCCCAGTGTCCTTAACCCAGGGCACAAATTCAGCAACCCAACACCAACACCAACTTACACCCTGCACTAATACCAAAGTATGGGTTAAAAACCACCTACCACTAAACATACAAGCCGAAACTAATCAGCCTTTGCAACAACCACAATAAAAAAAACCCAGGAAAAAGACTCCCTACATCTGGCTGAAATACCATTACACCAGCTTGAAAGTCATCCCACCAGGATCACGCGCCCCTAGATCAGGCTCATACGCCATAGTTCAGACAGAATATCCGAAGTCGATAAAGTGATGAGAGGGAAAATGAATCAACACAGGCGGACCATGGTTGGTCAAGAAGACAAAAGGGCACCGACCGACTACATGCATGATAATGACGTGTCATTTGCACGCACGCGTGTCTAACTAAGGAAATCCTACCTCTAGGTAAAATTACGACTTTGCTATTTCAATTATTTCAACCCTTTAATTGTAACATGGAAATGATGTAAAATATACAAGTCAAAGACAATTAATGTAAAACTTCCTAGTTACTCTTATGATTGTTTATTATCGTTCAAAACAAAATATCGGTCTAAGGAGCTATTCCTTTAGAAAATTTCAAAACTCTTGTTACATCATAAATTTTAAAATACAAGTCATACATGACAAACGATAACGAAAATGCCATTTCGATAAGAACATCGTATCAAATCAAGTTATACATACACCATCGGGCTCATAAGCTACTACATCCGCTCACATACCATCGAGCTCACATGTCATGAGGCTCAAACGTCGTCGAGACTCATACTCCATAAAATTAGGCTCATACGCCATTACGACATGTTCGCACACTATTACAATTTTAAATCTATATGTTTGTATATTATGTGTACATTTACAATGTGTCACCCGTCGGTGATTGACCAGGTCAATCATGTCTTCGTATCCACATACTTAGTTTACGTGACACATAGCTAAACATATGAAAGTTTGTCAAAAGATGGTCCCAAAGCCAACGAATTCAAATATATGCGGTCTCAAGTATGTTAGAGATACGAGCGGTCAAACATACTACAATTCAAGCATATTGGTTCATGTCGTCCAAGGAGAACATGTCGTTAACACGAAGCGATGGTTGCTACATTTATTTAATCACTAAATGTGCTAGCTATTGCAAAGACTTAATGAGCTCCAAATTAAACAACAACCTTTGTGCTTGCGAATGCTCTCGAATGAAAAAGGAATTTGCAATATACACTCCTAGGATTTAAATTTAACCTCACAAACAGCTGAGGTATGACAATTATCAAGTGAACACACCCTTATATAAAAAATCTATAACGTTTAAGAGATTTATAGATCCAGAGCAAACACTCCTGAGGAGTTCCATTTAAGCCTCAATCAATTGATACACGACGATTACCAGGAACACGCTTCCTCACAAACTAAACTCAGTAACACCTGAGAGGCTTACAAGGAAAATAATAAAAAGTCCATAACACGGGAGATGTTTATGGACCTCGAACAAAACACTACTGAGGAGTAACACCTAGACCTCACAAATATTTGAGGTGTGGCAATGATCTAGAAAAAGCATCCAGACAAAGCAAATATTGTAACGCCTGAAAGGCTTGTGGAAAACTAGAAGGGGGTTGAATAGTTTTACCAATTAAAACTTCGTTTTAAAATATTTATATCGACTTATGTCAATCTATTTGGATGTGCATGTTGGACGTTGATACATGTATATATAAATGTGTAATGAAAGATAAAGAGTAGAGGCACGTAACCACGACACAGTATTTATAGTGGTTGGCTGCAAGGACACCTTCCTTGCCCTACTCCACTCCCCGAGTCACCTTGAGAGTTCATAAACACTACACGACACCAACTCCTTATGGCGGAGAAGCCTTCATAACGTCGCCTACTCTTTTTCCGGTACTAGGCTAACCACCGGGTTCTTCCACAAGGTAGAACCACACCTATCACAACGTCGCCTACCCTTTATCCGGTATTAGGATAAATACCGAGTTCCATTACAATGGAGGAACTACTACCCAACACTACACATCAACTATCCTAAAGGAGACCCACTCCTTATTAAAACATCATCAAGGATATCAATATCCTTGGATACAACCTATCTCTATTTGTATATCGATGCACCTCATCGATTATACGCCCTTGGCATCTTTCACTAATGCCACTTGACTTGACTTCTAGGCATTCTTCACTAATGCCGTTGACATAGACGTTTGCACCTTTCACTAATGCCTTCGTCTTGACTCCATTGCATTCTTCACTAATGCCTTTGACACGGACGTTTAAGCACCTTTCACTAATGCTTTCGTCTTGACTCTTTCGGCATCCTTCACTAATGCCCTTGACACAACACTTCTATGGAGGAAGAAAGAACTATTAACAAGAGAACCTCAGTAGTCTTGATGATGACGAAGTATGGCAACTTATGGACTTGAGCTTGCTCGACTTTAAGAGGTGGTGATCTCGCCTTTAAGAGGAACCTAGAGAATCACACAAAAACAAAATACAAACTACATAGAGAGATCCTTAGGATCTGAGGTTAGAAGGTTACAATACTTGGAGAAAATATGTGTAGGAGTGACAACCCAAAATGAAAAAATGGCTCACTATTTATCAAGGTTGCAAAATCGCTAGGCGGTAGCGTGGCCGAGTACCACCTAGCCGATTTTTGAAACTATATGCCTGATTTGGCCGATTTTTTCCGATTTAGCCGATTTATCTCCGATTTGGCCTATTTATCCCTGATTTGGCCGATTTCTATCCATAACCGAGTTGGTCGATTTATCCGATTTTTGTCTGATTTGGCCGATTTATGCCCTATTTGACCAATTTTTATCCGATTAATCGGTATGTTGACCGATTTCTGACTAAACCGATTAATAAGGCCGATTAGTGAAAATCGTGGCGGTTAATCCCCGCCTAGCGATTAATCGCCGATTAATCGGCCGCCTAGGCCGATTTTTGCAACACTGCTATTTATAGAGGAATTTTGGCCACTGTTCCACGGACCCTCACTTGAGGGATCCGTCCAGTGTATTACTCGGGATCTGTGGGACGCTCCTCTTTGCCCATGGGTTTTGGGTCATGGGTTATGGGTCATGGGTCCTAGACTTTGGACCATGGGTATCCAAATAGATACAATGTATCTACAAGATGCAATGCATCTAGTCCATGGGTCATGGGTTTAAACCATGGGTCATGGAAAATATCCATATATGACTTATGCATGATGTCATGCAATGGGTTATGGGTCATGGGTCATGGACTTTGGATTATACCCAACAACATTCAATGTATTTGGTCAATGGGTCAAATTAGTTATGTATATATTTACCCTATATGTTAATACAAATAGTTATGTATATATTTACCCTATATGTTAATACAAATAAACCGTAAAAACGTTTATTAATATTTAGCGATATCTTTGTGTTTTGTTGATAACAAATACAATGTTATCATAAGTAAAATTATAAGGATACATGTTATTTTTGTAAAGCATTTACATATAGTCATTTAATACAAATTGTTGTAATAAATCATTTTGTTGTAATAGTTTATTATGATGGGTAAAAACCACAACCCGTGGAGCATATCCATAACCCATGGTATTGACCCATATCCATTTGACTAGATGCATTGCATCTATTAGATACATTGTATTTAATGAAATACCCATGGACCAACCCATGACCCATGACCCATAACCACAAAACCCATGGGCAAATAGGAGCGTCCCACGGATCCTTGGTGTTACACTAGACGGATCCCTTAAGGGAGGGATCCGTGGAACGATGGCAAGATTTTGCCTATAAATAGAGAGTCATTCTTCATTTCTTTCACCCTCTTCTTACTAACTCTCTCATATATTCTTACACTCTTCTAACAAAAGATCACTTGATCTAGAGAGTTGTTCTTCTTCTTATTGTGATTCTCATATAGGTCCTTCTCTAAGGCGAGATCACGAGCTTTCTACAAATCATCCAAGCAAGGGGTCCTTGATTGATTTGTTCCTCCACAAGATTTCTGTAGCAAAGATCTTGTACTTGATATTTTCACATAGTTGTTGTGTAATAGTCGTGTTGGTTTGGTCCTCCGTGTTACGGACTCGGTATTTAGCTTTGTACCGGAAAAAGGTGTAAGCAACGTTGTGAAGGCTTCTCCGCCAAGTTGAAGGAGTTTGTTGACATAGTGCTTGAACTCTCGAGTAGGTGACTCGGGGAGTGGAATAGGGCAAGGAAGGTGTCCTTGTAGCCGAACCACTATAAACCGGTTGTGTCATTTATATCCCTTACTTTACTTTCTTTACTTGCATTACTCTTAGATCTATACTTTATCTACATCCATACGATTTCACATAACATCGAATCTAAAGTTTTTAGAAACTAACGTAAAATCGGCAAAACTATTCAACCCCCCCCCCCCTTCTAGTTTTCCACAATTGGCATCAAGAGCTAAGTTTATAAAAGTTTTAAAGTAAACCTTATTTTAAAAACTTTTCGATCACTATGGTTTCTGAAAATTACAAGGAAGGGCAATCCATGCAACGACCTCCACTACTTGAAACTAATGGTTTTATATATTGGAAAAATAGATTCGAAACGTATGTAAAGTCTAAAGATATTGATCTTTTGTACATCCTTGTTGAAGGCGATTTTGAAGTCACTGCAAAAGATGAAGATGGAATTTTAGTTAACATACCTCATGATAAACTCACCGATGAAATTAAGAAAAAGCATTCCAAAAATAATGAAGCTAAAATGGTTTTATATAATGCTTTACCCAAAAAGGAATTGAAAGAATCTCCATGCTTAAAACCTCTACGAAATTTGGAATTCTTTAGTTGTAACTCATCAAGGTAATCAACAAGTGAAAAACAATAAAATAGATTTATTTGTTCAACAATATGAACAATTTTCAATATCGGATGAGGAAACTATAGATCATTCTTTTGCTAACTTTAATACTATAATTACATCTTTACAAGCACTTGATGAATCTTTCTCTAGCCGTAACCATGTTAGGAAATATCTAAGGGCACTTCCATCCAGTGGAGATCTAACGTGATGACAATCGAAGAGTCAAAGATTTGACAATGCTCACCCTTGATGAACTCATAGGCAACTTAAAGTCTATGAGCTTGTCCTTGCTAAAGATTCGAAGCTTCAAAGTGAAGAAGCACAAATCTCTTGCCCTTAAAGCCAAGAAGGTCTCAGCGATGAGAGAACTCCTCTTCGGATAGTGATGACGAGGAGTATGCCATGGCGGTAAGGACTTCAAAAGTTCTTTAGAAGGAAGGAAGATCGTCAAACAACCGTATGACGACAAGAAAGGATTCCGGAAAAGCAAAGAGGACGAGAAGCCAAGGATGATCGCTTGCTTCAAATGTGGGGACCCAAACCACTTTATTAGTAAGTGTCCCAAACGCGATGATCAAAAGGCATTCGTGAGCGGTTCGTGGGGAATGAGCGAAGGAGGAGGACAAAGAAATTTGTCTCATGGCAAATGACGAGGTATGCTTAAAGGTCGACTTAGATCCGGATGAGTGGATCAAGGATAGCGGGTGCACGAGGCATATGACCGGAAATAAAGATTTATTCTCCACATATGAATCCTTTAATGGAGGAAATGTGGTATTTGGAAATAGCAAAAGCAAAATCATAGATAAAGGTACGATTTCTAACAAATCTCTAACCATTAACGATGTGTGTCAAGTAGAAAACCTAAACTTTAACCTCTTAAGTATAGGACAAATATGTGATAAAAAGTGCAACGTACTTTTCAACGAAAACGGTAGTAAGATATTAAAAAACGTCATCACCATAGGTAGAGGAATTAGGAAACATGGAGTCTGTGTCATTAAAATTGGTAATGAACCTAAAGACAAACTTTGTCTTACTTCTATGGATGATACGTCGACCTTATGGCATCGAAGATTGGGTCATGCCAATATGCGACTTCTTCAATCGCTATCATCCAAAGATCTAGTAAGAGATCTACCTAAATTGAAATATGAACATCACTTTTGTGATGCTTGTAACGTAGGAAAACAAGTTCATTCTAGTCATAAAGCTAAAAAAATGGTGTCTACAACTAAGTGTCTAGAGTTACTACACATGGGTTTATTTGGTCCATCCGCTATCCAAAGTTATGGAGGCAACAACTACACTTTGGTTATAGTGGATGATTACTCTAGGTACACATGGACTAAATTCTTAAAGAACAAAACTGAAACGTTCAACTACTTTGAAATATTAAGTAAGAAAATCCAAAGACAACTAGGAAGTCCTATAGTGTCTATTAGAACGGATCATGGTAGGGAATTCGATAATGAAGTGCAATTCAGAGCCTTTTGTGACGCTAATGGTATTACTCACAACTTCTCGGCTCCACGCACTCCACAATCGAATAGGGTAGTTGAAAGAAAGAATAGAACCTTACAAGAAATGAGTCGCACCATGCTAAATGAGCAATCCATACCTCAAAAGTTTTGGTGCAATGCCATTATTGATACCTCAACGTACATACTTAATAGAGACTTAATTAGACCATTGTTAGGTAAAACTCCATATGAGTTACTTCGAGGCAAAAAGCCTACGTTAGATCACTTTAGAGTCTTTGGTAGCAAATGTTTTCTACTTAACACTAAAGATTACCTTACAAAATTTGATCCTAAATCAATCGAAGGTATCTTTTTAGGTTCTCTCCTAATAGCAAAGCTTACATCATATTAAATAAAGAAACAATGAAGGTAGAAGAGTCATTAAACGTAAAATTTGATGAAAGTCCACCCAAACCTACTCCACCTCTTGTCGATGATGAGATTGTCGAAAGTGAAGCCATTGTAATAAAGAAAAAGATAAATGAAGAAGAAGAAGAACCTTTAAATGATGAAATCATAAATATTAAAGAGTCCAAAGATCACCCCGTAGATAAGGTCATAGGAAAGCTAAACGAAAGAACCTTAAGGTCTCAAGTTCAAAACCAAAGTAGCTTGTTTTGTTTCGTCTCAACCATAGAACCTAAGAATACACAAGAAGCCATAAAAGATGAAAGTTGGGTAATGGGTATGCAAGAAGAGTTAAATCAATTTGTTTCTAATGATGTTTGGACACTCGTCCCCCACCTAGTAATCAAACCATAATAGGAACCAAATGGGTATATAAAACAAGTTAGATGCAAGCGGTATAGTGTCTAGAAACAAAGCTAGACTCGTTGCCCAAGGTATAATCAACAAGAAGGAATAGACTTTGATGAGACCTATGCCCCCGTGGCTAGATTAGAGTCTATAAGAATACTTCTTGCTTATGCTTGTGCTAATGATCTTAAGCTTTATCAAATGGATGTCAAAAGTGCTTTTCTAAATGGTTTTATTAATGAATAAGTATATGTAGCTCAACCTCCGGGCTTCATCGATTTTGAAAAACCTAAACATGTGTATAAACTAAAGAAAGCCCTTTACGGTCTTAAACAAGCTCCAAAAGCTTGGTATGATAGACTCAAGTCATTTTTAATCAAACACAACTACACCATGGCGTTAGTTGATAACACACTTTTTACTAAGAAAAGAGAGTCACATATAATCATTGTTCAAATATATGTAGATGATATTATATTCGGATCAACTTGTCAAGACATGTGTGATGATTTTTCTAAAATCATGCATGACGAGTTCGAGATGAGTATGATGGGAGAACTTAGTTTCTTTCTTGGTCTACAAATCAAACAAGTAGAAGATGGTATCTTCTTTAATCAATCTAAATACATTAAGGAGATGTTAAAGAAATTCGGTTTAGAAGAGTCAAAACCAATTAGGACACCAATGCCATCCGACACTAAACTCACAAAAGATGAAGACGGCGAATCCGTTGATAACACAAAATATCGTGGCATGATTGGTAGTCTTCTCTACCTCACGGCTAGTCGGCCGGATATCATGTTTAGTGTTTGTCTATATGCTAGGTTTCAAGAAGATCCTAAAACATCACATCTAGAAGCCATCAAAAGGATATTTAGATACATTAAGGGTACAACTCAATTAGGATTGTGGTATCCTAAGGGTACGGGAGTAGAAAAAATTATATATGCAGATTCTGACCATGCAGGTGATTATGTTGACTGAAAAAGTACAAGTGGGGTATGTACTTTTATGGGATGTTGTTTAACATCTTGGTTCTCAAAGAAGCAAACGACATTAGCAATATCAACAACCGAAGCCGAATATGTCTCCGCCGGCAAAGCTTGCCAACAAGTACTATGGATGAAACAAGCGTTAGTTGACTACGACATTCATCTAAGTGACATAGCCATTCTATGTGACAACAAAGGTGCCATCGATTTAAGCAAGAATCCGGTATTTCATTCTCGCACAAAGCATATAGAGATTCGTCATCACTTCTTAAGAGACAATGTTCAAAGGGAACATCTCTATTGAGAAGGTAGCGTCCGAAGACAACATAGCCGACGTCCTCACCAAACCGTTGAAGCGGGAACAATTCAACCTACTTGCCTTGGTCTTGGTCTCATGGAACAATCGTCGTAATTTGCTTTTAAACTCTACAAGGTATGTAAACACTAGCCTTCTTCTTTCGAGTCTAGGATCTCTATTTCACGCACAACTCACAGTGTACGGAATTTTCAAAACCCAGGATAAGTTTTGCTTAAAATTCATAGTTTTCTTTTAGTCTTCAAGATAAGTACCTCTTGCAAAGACGTAATTGCATACATATTTTTCTCTTTCAAAGAATAAACGGTTTATTCACACATAGAAACCTCTTTTCAAAATGTTTTCTAAAAGGATACCTCTTCCCGTATCACTTTCATAAAAGTCATTTCTCACGTTTAAGACAAATCGCTTTTCCATTATTAATACAAAGTAAAAACCCGTTTTCATTTGCATCTCATGTCTTTTGAATGCTAAAGAGGACACATAACTAATATGTGTTTTCGGGTACATTCATTTAGGCAACAATAAATTAGGAGCACTCGGGTTATCTCACTTAATAGTGTGCTTTTTCAATTCTAGTTTATTTTTCTTTTCTTTTTAGGAGTCGAGATAACCGCAACTCAAATGGTTTTCATATAGGCACACTAGGCACAAATGTTTCCAAAAGGAAAATTTTGAGTGCACTCGAATCACCGATGCCACGGATCCCAGCCTTAATCTGGACGGATCCCTCAAGGAAGGATCTGTGGGATCCGTGAAATGAAAGCTAAGTTTATCTTCTAATTTTCTCACTTTGGATGAAAACTTCAATAGTTTCATCATTTCCTTTATTTTTTTTGGGAGTATGCTATTTAATGCTTGTGTTCTCATGATCACATGTCTTAAATTCATATCTAATCATTAGATTTTAATCCACATTTTGGGTCAAGCATTCATTACAATGCATTATTTTTCAAATAGGATTCCCAAAATGCTTGCATATTCATCAAATCTCAACTTCACTTCATCATGTCATTTAAAAGATCTTCCAACATAGATGAATCACCTAGTGCAAACAACCCTTTTCAAGATATCCAAAACTTTGTCCTACCACCTTCCAAAGTACCACCACCAAAATCTAGAAAAACTGCACGGATTAGCATCCGGCCTTGTTGCTTAGCAAAACCATCATCAAATGGTTCATCACCAACAACTCATTCACCACAAGATGCTTCCATTATAGAACCTCCTTCATCACCAGCAAGTACACCCACTTCATCACCCATCACATCCCCACCTAAGGTCACTCTTTTGGAACTCCTTAAGACTCCAACAAGATCTCAACAAACAAAGAAAAAGAACTAGTCTTTTGACACCTCCACTTCTCCAAACACAATTTTCAAAGACTTTGAAACCTCACCACCTTTAGCTCCCATTGTGTTACAAGAAAATCTAGGTTCTTTTCCACCACCACTACCAAACATTCGGACTTTGATCCGTATTTTCAAACTTTTCCACCACAACTTCCGCATCTCACAAATCAAAGTCACCCGGAAAACTTCCGCACTCATTACCCACATCACTTACATTGTGAACATTGACAATCCATTAGGGATATTGCAATAGAGATTAGGGAAGAAATGTGAGTCATACTTAACCTCATTCTTGATCGCATCAACATCATTACTCATCAAAACCTCCATCCATAACCTTATGCAAGCATGGAAGGAATCATTTTTATTACCTTTAGTATTTTTCTTTTGAGTCATTTTTCAAGAACAAGTCTTGTTCTTACTTTTACATGCTTGTATGTGGCATAAGTACCATTACATTTTGTTGTTTTATTACAAGGCCTTGTTTACATACCTTGGCTCCCAATCTTGATTCTCGTCAATCACAAGATTATTTATGCATGTTACTACTAACCCTTTCTTTGTAGGATTTTTTACTTTTCTCACTTGGCCCCATTCTAGGGGAGTTAGCATCACGTGGACTATTTTTCCACATTTTATGTCTTCGTTGGGTTAACTTTTGTTTCGACAAAGGGGGAAGAAGTAAAACTTAGGCTTTCAAAACATACATCTAATCTTAAGTTTTACTCATCATAACATTATGTTTTGTCATCAACAAGAAGGGGATTTTAATACAAATAAACCGTAAAAATGTTTATTAATATTTAGCGATCTCTTTGTGTTTTGTTGATAACAAATATAATGTTATCATAAGTAAAATTATAAGGATACATGTTATTTTTGTAAAGCATTTACATATAGTCATTTAATACAAATTGTTGTAATAAATAATTTTGTTGTAATAGTTTTGTAGAAAACTAGAAGGGGGGTTAAATAGTTTACCAATTAAAAACTTTGTTTTGAAACTTATTGAAAGATCAATTGATATTGATCTTGAGTATGTTAATGAAATATGCAAGCAATATGTAATAAGTAAATAAGGAAAGAAATGATCAAACCACAACAAGTTGTTTATAGTGGTTCGGTCTACAAGGACTCTTTCTCCTTGCCTACTCCACTCCCGAGTCTCACACTCGAGTTTAACTTCACTAGTCAACAAGCTCCTTTCACCGGCGGAGAAAACCTTTACACTTACACACTATTTCCGACACTAAGCTAGATGTCGAGTTCTTTCCAAGGGTACAACTACTCCCACACACAATGTATTTTGAGGACTAAAATACTAACCACTCACACTCACAAGATTATGATGGTTTAATACAACAATGAAGTATGAATCAACACTAGATCATACAACACTAAACAAACAAGATTTCCAACTTCGTTGAAGCTTGAATGTGACTTGATCTTCTTTGCTACAAAAGAGATCACTAATATGATATGAACCGAGTTAGAAAGGTTAGAGAAGATATGTATGAGAGTATAGTGGAAAGGATAATAAACTACTTGGCTTGACATTGCTATTTATAGCCAAATGGACGAGGGCGATCCACGGACGCGGAACCCTTAAAAGGGTTCCGCCTGCATCTAATTTGGTACCACGGTCGACAGACCAAGATATCAAATCTTGCCAAAGTCAACTCTATCTAAGTGAGATTGTGCAAGATATGAAGAGTACAAATCCATACAAAGTATCTAATGAAATCTTCCAATGATTTCCATGATGCATCACATGATGTCATATGTTGTATTTCTATTTTAGAAATATGCAAGTATAAGTAGTGTTTGGTTTTAAGAACCTAACACATTCTAAAAACTATTATCATACATAATGATTAGAGTCATATCAAGATGTTACTAATCATAAATGTAAATGCTTGAATGATGAATATATTGTTTGAAAAAGCTTGTTTTAATATCTATTAAACTTGACAAGCTTTAAGCTTTTATACAAATTAAATTTACTTTTGTCGTTAACAAAACTTAGGTAAAGAAAAATATAAATAACGTTTAATGACGATATTTGTATTAACAAGTTTATTAGGATGGGTAAAAACCACAACCCATGGAGCATATCCATAACCCATGGTATTGACCCATATCCATTTGACTAGATGCATTGCATCTATTAGATACATTGTAGTTAATGAAATACCCATGGACCAACCCATAACTCATAACCAAAAACCATGGGCAAAGAGGAGCGTCCAACGGATCCACAGTGTTACACTAGACGGATCCGCAAGGAGGGATCTGTGGGATCCATGAAACAGTGTCAAGATTTTGCCTATAAATGAGAGCCGTTTCTTCATTTCTCTTCACCCTCTTCTTACTAACTCTCATATATTCTTACACTCTTCTAATAAAAGATCACTTGATCTAGAGTTGTTCTTCTTTCTTCTATTGTGATTCTCATATAGGTCCTTCTAAGGCGAGATCACGAGCTTTCTACAAGTCATCCAAGCAAGAGGTCCTTGATTGATTTGTTCCTCCACAAGATTTACGTAGCAAAGATCTTTTACTTGATATTTCACATAGTTGTTGTGTAATAGTCGTGTTGGTTTGGTCCTCCGTGTTACGGACTCGGTATTTAGCTTTGTACCGCAAAAGGTGTAAGCAACGTTGTTAAGGCTTCTCCGCCAAGTCGAAGGAGTTTGTTGACATAGTGCTTGAACTCTCGAGTAGGTGACTCGGGAGTAGAGTAGGAGCAAGGAATGTGTCCTTGTGGCGAACCACTATAAATCGGTTGTGTCATTTATATCCCTTACTTTACTTTCTTTACTTGCATTACTCTTAGATCTATACTTTATCTTCATCCATACGATTTCACATAACATCGAATCTAAAGTTTTAGAAACAACGTAAAATCGGCAAAACTATTCAATCCCCCTTCTAGTTTTGCACACAATATGTAAAAACTAGTTGTTGTACATATGTATTACTAAATCATAAAACCACTTTTACTTGTTTAGTATTTTATGTGAAACGTAAGTGTGTTAGTAAACTATTGCTCAAACCATTTACATATTTTATTTGTTTCGTTAGAATGATTTTCGTTTGTTATCGACAAAACATTAGAAGATCGTAAAATATAAATAAGCGTTTTTACGGCTTATTTGTATTAACAAGGCTCACAATACAGAAAAAAACTACATAATGGTTGAAAGGCTCATGAGATTTGAATAAACACTCTCGATGAGTAACACTAATACCTCACAAGCATTCGAGGCATGGAAATGGACATGCAAAGACATCCTGACGAGAACAATCTCTGTAAACACTCGAGAGGCTCGCAAGGCAGGAAACAAAGAGTCCATAACGTCATAAATGCGTATGGGACCTAAACAAACACGATGTCGGATAACATAAACATTCAAGCAATCATAAAGCAAACACGCCCTGAGATATACATACTAAAATATTCTATAACAACACTTACAAAAGCTTATAGAATAAACAACGTTCCTCAAGTAAACTCGCCCTGAAAATGACATTTACTTCCTAACACCAACAAGGTTTATGGGAGATAGACATACACTTCACAACACAAACTTACGCAACACGCCTTCTACAAGGCTCACACACGGTACTACTTCATGAAATATGAGAAATCACATTAGTCAAGCATAGAAGCCCTGAGAAAACCTTTTTCCATCATAAAGGAAACACGACTAGGCAGGCGTAATCGACCTACAAACCTCATAAACATCCGAGAAACATTATTCTCCAGGAAAACATGACATTCGCGCATATAAGAGGCCAAAAATACCAGGCTTATCTATCCTGATAAAACTCTTGCGAACACCAAACGGAATCGTAAGAAATAAAACAAACACAAACATTTTATAATGCTTCAACAGCTTATAAAAGCAGTACAACAACACTTGTTAGCGCTCGAACAGTCTAATCCTGAAAAATCTCCCTTGTAGATAAGGAGTAACATCAATCAGGCGCGCACCGCCCTGATTACACACTTGTTTGCGTTATATTCTTATCCTCCGTTAATCATGATTTGTCCATGTTACAACAAAATAGTATTCTAAATCATATCCATGGATCTTTTACACTTGAGAAGAACTGTTGTCACACCATAATCATCTCATGTGATAAGTTGATCTTACTAATCAATTATATTTGACTAGTTTTCAAGTATCACTCCAATGCATACAATGATACAATCAATATTTAATTAGTTAATATTGCATAAGTGTTCTTAATGCAATTGTAGTAGGCGTTATGCGACCAAATGACCCACACCGATTCATTATTAACAAATTGTATAACTTTTTGAATTTGTATGGATCATCGTTGCGATCAACTGGTGTAGAATATGCTAGTTGATGAATACATGATTATTTTTCGGGCTTTTTTAAAATATAGATTAAAAAGGTCTAAAAATATTATATCAATATGTGATTATAAGTAGATAAGTATACTAATACAAAATTTAACAAATATAATTAAGTACACAGATATAACTCATCACTAATAATCAATCTAGTGAAAGATAGCTAAGACAATAGCCAACAAAGTGACCGGTCCTAAGGCGGCATAAGACCTCCCTGCACCATTAGGTGATGGTGGTTGCACGGTGGGAGAGAGGCCGGTGGTGCTACCAGTGGGAGATGGCGCAAAAGTTTCTGACGATGGTGGGCTAGCTTCCCATTGAGAAGGTCCAGGAGATGACGTTGGTGGCGACACAGGTGAACTCGTGCCACCCAAAACATTGATACTCAATTTCTGACCAGCTTGACAATGACTTCCAACGCTACAAACATAGTAATGTGTCCGGGGCGTTTAAGGTAAGTCTTGTGGGACCTGTGGCAGACTGATATAGGGTTCGCCACGTTGCATGGGCCGACGCGGCTTGTGCAACCTCAACAACTGTGTGTGCTCAGTGGTGAAGTTAAAGGAGTGTATCACCAACGGTGAAGGTCTCACGAGATGCCCACGTGGTGTAAGTTGATGGTCCGTTTGGTGGAACTATCCAGCCTAAACCACCTCCAACGATATGGGTTCTCTGAGCCATGGAGCCACTTAACTGCATGCATGCAAGCATAACGGCCATAGTTACCAATGAACTCAACTTAAAGACGGCCATCTTTTATATATTTGTATACTTCAATTTCTTAAAAAGTTGAGTGTTTTAAAGTACGGGATGACTTTGAAGTTGTGTTTGGCTTTGTATTTATAGTAATGGGTGCATGGACACGTGGAATGTCGAGTTGCATTGGTAAAGAAAAAGTCGTAGTTTTGTATTTACACGGGTGTTAACGTGTTTGTAGTAGATAAAATAAATAAATGAAAAGAGTTGACTAGGTAAATCTAGACCTTTGTTTTCTTTTTAGGAAAAAGGTTTTTTTCACAAGGAAACAAACTATGTAATTTCACAAGGAAAAAGGTTTTTTTAAATACGCTTATTGCTCTCGTACTAAAGTTTCATCAAGTATTAAAGTTAGGCATAACTATGTACTGTAATATTTTGACACATATTTATCAATGTTCTTAATATAAAGGTAAATATTATAACACAAAAATTTGCAACTATGATTATTTCATAAGCCCTATGCATGAGATTGCGTAAATGATTTAATTTACATGCATGCTGTATCACGAAAGCGAAACACGTTATTTTTCTATCATCAGATTTTGTTAGGTGTCGATACAACAGTAAGTTGGATACTTTGATGTGGAGGTGGCCAACTAATTCCATGCATCACATGTACATCAACTCGGTCCTTATTTTTCTTGTTAATACGCGGTATATATTTTTTAATGGCATATTTGTCTTAATATCTTTCAAATTTTCTATGTTTAGCCTACAAATATGACTAGCTCAAATATTTGTTCATACAAAGTTTTTAAGATCGGGATCTTATTTATGATCATTTTGTCTCTGTAAAATCTCATCATAAGATCGAATCAAAATCACAAGATCTTATTACAATGTCATTTTTATTTTCTTTGTAATATTATTTCAATATATAAATTATTATATATCATAAACAAAATATTATATGAATGTTTCATAAAAATGTTGTCTTAAATCATGAATATGAAATGTTTAATAAAAATCACATGTTGTTTTTAAATTTTATTAAAAGATAATCCATAACTTTGTAGTTTTTAGTTTTCGATTCGAGAAGCGTAACATCGATTGAAATAGATCTTAAGAACTTGTGGTCGAGATCGGTATCCTATAAGATCTTAAGCTTTCTAAGATCATACGTAGGATCCGGATCGTTATTTATTTGTAGAATCGTCAAATCGTGAATCTTAAGATCAAGATCGGGATCTTATACTATGGTTCATACTCGATCATTTTATTTATTTATTTAAATAGGAAGAAATTAACGTCGTATCAAAACTATACAATATGTTGTTTTGTATGTGTGCGTGCATGTATCGTTATATAATACTCCCATCGTCCCAATTTTATAACCAACGTTTTTTTTTTTTTTTTTTTTTTTTTTTTTTTGATTTTTAATTTAATTATTCACTACTAAAGATAGATAGAAGTTTAATTGGGTTTAACATATTACTCTTGGTTGAAGGTAATGTTACAAATTTTAAATAAGAAATTAATTAATTAGTTAAAAACAAGACTGTCATTTTGCAAAAAATAAAAGAGAAAAATTAATAATAATTATTATATTTTTCTTAAACTGTGTAATTTTTATCACTGAATAATTATTTTGAGACCAATGAAGTATATGATATGAAAATGACACTACCAAAGACATTATAAATTTTTGGGCAAATGAAATTGGAAGGCTAATTCAATGAAGAGGTTTAGCTCTCAAGAACTTCAATTCTACCTTTTGTGATTGCTAAAGGACTAAAATCTACTTTTTGATTGATGTCTAGTAATTTGAATAGAAAATTTTGTTGATACTCCTTCCTTCTCATATTAAAATTTTATTTTGCGTTTTCTTAGTTTTTTTTTGTTTAACATTGACTGTAAATATTTTCATTTTTGATATAATACTTTATGAAAATTATATTAATAAAAATACATTTAAAACTTAAATCATTCATATATTTTGAATCAAGTATTATATAACACAAATAATAACATTTAAGGTCAAAGTTGAGCAAAAAGACCCTAAAAATCAAAATGAACACTTAACATGGGACGGACATAGTAATAAATATGAAAACATTTTCTTACTTATCTTTTATATCTTATCTTACTGTTTATAAAGCATTTAGGTCTTCTTTAAGCGAAATACTTGAAAATTCAACTTGCTTATTATAGAAATTCAATAGCTTGCGTAAATAAAAGTTATAACAACCTCCAATATTAATGCATTCCATTTAAGAATAAATAATTTTCTTCCAAGCTATAGTCAACCTCCATTAAATGTCATTAAAACATCTCTTAAGTTAATCAATAAAAATAATATTGCATATTGTACAAACCATGCAACCAAAAAAACAAAAATTTAAAAATACAAATAATAAAACTAAAGTTACAACATATATTCTCTCACATGCATATTATATTCTTTACCCTATATTTTTGTTCTCTAAAATGTTTCTCTAAGCAGAATTTTCATCATTGGAGCAAGGGAAGACGACACAACATTAATTATACTCTATTCTTACACGTTATATAATATTGTGACGAATATTACACAACATTTATTAACCGGTGAATATCTTTCTTTGTCAATCGTCACAACCGTAATATTACTAATTACCGTTCTATTATAAGTGTTGCATCGGGATGCACGGGTACTCTACCTTATTTATATGAAACGATTGTGTGAAAAAGTTGTTACTTAAAATTCTCGCCATACGTAAAGTTATTATCAAGAAAAACATATAATCAAATAATATTGTTGCTAAGTTTTGATTACGAGTGCAGCGTCGTTGCGTGCGCACTAGTATCTCGCTAGTGTGTCAATTATGCATTGGCTTGTTCGGATGATGACTCAATTTCTCACTCAATGATAAATGATTGACATGTGATGGTAGGAATATAAGTAGATGGATGTTTAAGAAGATATAACGTTTCTCAATAGATATAGAAGTTAAGATATCATGTTTTCAGTTTATCTTCAATGGTTTACAAAACTCATAAGTTAACTAAAACAGAAATGGTCAAACGAGTAGAACCGATCAATTTCTTGACGTGATTTATTTAAACAAAAATGTAAGTTATTGTTGAAAGTTGTTCTTAATTACTATATTATACATTTATCGTGTGAAACAACTCCATTTTACACGGTTTTAAAATGGCGTCGTTTTAGGGGTTTTTTCCCTCTTCAGTTTCCACCAAACGACGCCGCTAGATGATTGGATGTATTTTTTTTTGGGTAAAACGTCAAAGACCCGGTAAATATATTACTCCAAAAAACGTTTAGGTACAAAGGATATGGGTGAATCTCATATCTCAACCCGTTACATAGGCGAAAAGCTTACATAACAAGATACTTCTTATTCTCTATATAAGAAAATAAACTACTACTCAAACTATAACATTAGACTCCTATGGAGCTAACATTACTTCCTACCAAGGCCTTGAAGCTTGATACCATACGTGTCATAATAGGCATCCAAATTTCTTGGAAGATCGTAAACCTGATCCGCATAGTTATCATAATCATAGTCATCATAGTCATCCTCGCGATCATGACCACCACCAAATAGGTTACTCGAATCATCAAAGGTGTTCACAACCTCCTCATCATCACTATCAGAATCCACAATCTCTCCCACCTTAGTGAATGGGTTAACCCTCTTAGTAAAAGAAGTAGCCGGTAAATCCTTATTATAACCCTGATAATCAACCTTTTTAATAGGATTACCATTATCATCATCCAGAGTAGCTTTCCCATCGATAAGAAGCCTTTCAAACTCCCTAATTTTCTCAACAATAGGGGTAGGACCAACCGCGTTAGCTTCCATTGAATCACTCACAAGCGGATCTTATGATACATTACCTGTCTCGAGAGATCCAACCTCCTTTGCATCCATTGTATTACCAAAAACCTCTACATCGGTAGGATTGCCACAATCATCGAATCAATCGTGTTTAGTGCGGCAAAAGGATTAGATGTAACAATCTTCGTCCCACTGCACTAGCCACACCGGTGGCTTTCTTCTTCTCACTATCCACCTTCTTGGGTTCGGGAGGCGCTTTAGGTTGATACCTAAATTTAGGACCCGCTTTAGTAAAACCTCCCTCACCGGAACACTTGGACCACCATTCCTACCCTTATTCTTGTTAGTGACGGTTTGATAACCATCATTAACATCTGTTTAGGTGAGTAGGAAGTGTATGATTTAGGACAATCAATCTGCGATGACCAAACAATTTACACGTATCACGAGGCGGTTTCCATTCGTATTCCACCGAATCTTTTCAATAGTAGATCCTGTCCCATCAAGTAATGGTATCTCAACAAGTGATGCTCTCCCTAAGGACACGATCGCCTTAACTTCAATCAAGCACCTAGCAAAACTACTTGACCATGATTTCAAGCACATTTGACTAGTATAAGAATCTAACATTTTGGCCTACCAATCAATGCGGCTATGAGGTGAGACCATCATCATAAAACATAGCAAGGGAACGTCATGGAATTTAACCCATATCGGAATATTAGTCAAATCCTCTTTAAGCATTAGTATTCAAAGTCCACGTTTTAAGAATAATTGGCACATTCCTAATCATCCACGGTCCGTTTTCAAGCACATCATCAACACCTTTACGAGTGGAAAACTTAAAGAAAAAGAACCCTTCGCATTCATCATAACCTTTTGAATACCGTACTTGGCCCATGTATTACGAACGTAATAATCAACAACCGGAAAAGCAATACATTTACCACTTGTAGCACCAACATACGACATAGGTAATGTATTAACCTCAACAGATGGAATAATTGGCGTAGCACCGGTTAATTTGTCCTTAGGCGAAGGATGCAAAGGAGAAACATATACCCTGCCGGCTTTAGGAGCTACACTAATACCATCACCACTAGGCAGATTAGCACCCCTAGTGGTGTCATCGACACCGTAAATAGTAGATGGGAAATCTTGCATATTCAAGATACTTGTAACACCAAGAGGCCCAACATCCCAAAACCCCGAATCATCAATACTCTTAGTCCGTTCACTAGGCGCATGTGAAACAGGCTTCACGAGCTCATTGGCATTCATACCCCCTTGAAAAGCATAATCATTAAGATTTACATCATGTGGAACCGGCTCCACATGAGGTTCACGCTGCCTACAGTCCATTGAGGCATCCATATCAACGTTAGGCACACCCTCCATTCAACACGAAAATAAACAAACCCTAACCAAAATAACACAATCGAAACAAGAAGAAAACAACCAGTAGCAAACCACGTAATCGCTACGTATTAATTAAATCCTAGTTAGAAACTAGGGTTTATAAGTATAATCGGCCATAAATCAACCCATGAATAATTAATAATGATATATGACTCAGATATAAGGCTACGGTATAGATCGGTGTAGCTCAAAATACCATGCACGTAGTTACCAAATCGATAAAGAAAATTATATGTCAAATATGCATCACCACCGTCCCATGATTAAAGAATTGAATCGTAGGGAAGGTAATCGATCGGTGAATCGTAGGTTGTTTAACGATATGCGATTTGCATGAAATGGAACAAAACCCTTAATGCAATTAATGACTAAACAACATATCAGGATGATTAAGTCCGTTAGAATTAAAAAAGAATTAAGGGATAGATGGAATCGCAAATCGCTGGTTATCGCCAAAGAAGGGGTATAAAAAAGATGTCACTTTTCATTTTCACTTAGATGTTTGGATGCAGTTTTGCTACAAATAACGTCGTTTGCCTTCTCTCTTTTATCCATAAACAAGACAAGATTCTACCACATACTTCATGTTCCTGAACATAATACATGCATTGATTTTTCTCTTTATCTTCCAGAACTCTTCTAACACACATACAAATGCTTAAATTAGCTCTTCAAAACCAAGTAGGTTACGATTTCGTTATTGCATTTAAATTTTTGTAGGTGGTCAAGTAGGTTACGATTTCGTTGTTGCATTTAATTTTTGTAGGTGGTGTTGATTTTGTTTGATATTTTGATTTTGCCGGATATTTATGCGGTATTGGGTGCTCAAGATTATCTTTCTTCATGTTGGATTTATGTTAAAAATAAGTTTAGGTGTAATTGATTTTATTGTGACTGTCTTAGGGTTTGCAAACCCTAGCCTCCAAATTGATGGTATGTTAGTCTCGGATTTGTTATTACTTTTTTATAAATAAAATATGTTTGGGGTTTTGAGATAGTAGTGTGAAGTGAAAACTTTATTTTGATTAATTTGGGTTATATATATATGTTTAAAGGTGGTGGTTGGGTTGGGGATTGGTGCGTTTATTTATATGGCACGTAGAATGTGTTTTAATGCATTCGTCGGGTTTTTGGTTGCTTATTGCTAAAAAAAAGCAGTTATGAACACTTATCTTCCTATTTAAAGGGTGATTGGCATGTAGTTTTATTTTATTGATATCGAAATCATTCACTTTATTTGCACTCGATAGTGTATGGGAGCTTCATTGTTGGCTAAGACCAAAACACTATATAATAGCCTATCTGAGCCCGATGAGGCTAAGATTCGCAGATGTTGCAAAAAGGTCTACAAGGCCGATTAATAACCGATTATGTGCTCTTGGGCCACCGAGCTTTCGATTTGTGTAAATCGTTCAAACAAATCGTTCAACCATGGTCAACAACAATAACGATGGTCAAACTTGCCGAACACATGAAAATCTTACGGAAATACCCTAAACTCGCCATAAATTATTTATAATCACTGTTTATATCTATTACAAGATGTTTTCAAGAAAATCTTGCGAAAATACCAACACTTGTCAGAATACCGAAAACATGCCAAAATGCCAATACAATTAATCATCGATTCGCTATTTTTGAAACCCTAAACAAATGTAATCACTTATAGTCGCTCTTTATATCTATTACAAGATGTTTTAAGGAAAATCTTTTCGGAATACCCAAAACTACCGAAATACCCAAAACTTGCCAAAATGCCAATCCGATTAATCACCGATTAATCCCGACTAAACCGATTACAAGCTACTGGGTCGACCACCTCACTACCGATTCGCGATTTTTGCAACCTTGAGATTCGGTGATAGGCTCGGAAAACGCTTTACGCTTGGGTAAACCTTGCCTCGTGAACACATCCAGGAAAGGACACGCCTTGGAGCCAAGAAAGGGTCGTTGCAACATACACCACGTGTCATTGTATCATTCGCGGAGATGTAGTGTTATAACCATGCATAAATTTCTCCCCTCGACGACCATCACGTTGATCATTTTGGGCCATTCGCCTTTAGGGTTACATGCAACCCTAAAGGCATCCCCATAAATACTTAGCCATTTCCTTTGGAAAGAGGCAATACTATTCTCCTAAAAAAAAAAAAAAAAAAAAAGAGTCAACTCGTGACTCAGGTCACACTTTTGGGTACTTAACGAACGTGGTAAGCTGAATGATCGACTAACCCCAAATCTCAATACGTACCTTACGTAAACATGGCGCTATCTGTGCTATACAATACTAACTAGCTAAAAGCCCTTGCTGGCATCATGTGCTGATCTGCAAACCATAACCACCATAGGATTCATGTATTCAACTTAATTAAAACTTTCGTTGATCTGTTCGTTTACTTTTGAATGCGTCGTTGATTAATGGAGACTATTTCAATATATACATTAACCTCATTACTCATTATTTGTCCAAGTATCATCGTTGTAATCAACTGGTGTAGAATGTGCTAGTTGATGAACACATGTTAATATTTCGGGTTTTTATTGAAAACATACATTAAATGGTCTATAAATAATCTCAATATGTGATTATAAGTAGATAAGTATACTAATACAAAATTTAACAAATATAATTAAGTACACAGATATAACTCATCACTAATAATCAATCTAGTGAAAGATAGCTAAGACAATAGCCAACAAAGTGACCGGTCCTAAGGCGGCATAAGACCTCCCTGCACCATTAGGTGATGGTGGTTGCACGGTGGGAGAGAGGCCGGTGGTGCTACCAGTGGGAGATGGCGCAAAGTTTCTGACGATGGTGGGCTAGCTTCCCATTGAGAAGGTCCAGGAGATGACGTTGGTGGCGACACAGGTGAACTCGTGCCACCCAAAACATTGATACTCAATTTCTGACCAGCTTGACAATGACTTCCAACGCTACAAACATAGTAATGTGTCCCGGGGGCGTTTAAGGTAAGTCTTGTGGGACCTGTGGCAGACACTGATATAGGGTTCGCCACGTTGCATGGGCCGTACGCGGCTTGTGCAACCTCAGCAACTGTGTGTGCTCGAGTGGTGAAGTTAAAAAGGAGTGTATCACCAACGGTGAAGGTCTCACGAGATGCCCACGTGGTGTAAGTTGATGGTCCGTTTGGTGGAACTATCCAGCCTAAACCACCTCCAACGATATGGGTTCTCTGAGCCATGGAGCCACTTAACTGCATGCATGCAAGCATAACGGCCATAGTTACCAATGAACTCAACTTAAAGACTGCCATCTTTTATATTTTTGTATGCTTCAAGTCTTCAAGTTCTTAAAAAGATGTTTGTTTTAAAGTACGGGATGACTTTGAAGTTGTGTTTGTGTTTGTATTTATAGTAATGGGTGCATGGACACGTGGATATATATATCGAGTTGCATTAGTAAAGAAAAAGTCGTAGTTTTGAGTTAACACGGGTGTTAACGTGTTTGTTGTAGATAAAATAAATAAATATAATTGACTAGGTAACTCTAGAACTCTATTTTCTTTTTAGTACAAACGAGTGTGGAAACCCGCGACGCAATGATTGGCTTCAAAGGACTTACTTTGTGAATGACACTTAAACCTTAGGGACTAATTTTGTCAAGTTGCTATAGTTAGCAATTAATTCTACAGACTTACCTTGCACCGCTTAAACTTTAAGGACTATTTTTGCGATTGCTATAGTTAGCAATTAATGATGCAGGACTTATTTTGTAGTACCACTTAAACCCTCGCCGACTATTTCGAGTTGAGAAAGTTTGCATTTAACGCGTCTTTACATCGCTTTCTTTCCGATGTTTAGTATATATATATAATTTTATATATCATTCTCTTCCAAGGTTTTCAAAGTAATTTTATAAGGAAAAGTTTTTAACAACACTTATTACTCTCATATTAAAAGTTTCATCAAGTATTAAAGTTAGGCATAACTATGTACTGTAATATTTTGACACATATTTATCTATGTTTTTAATATAAAGGTAAATATTACTCCCTCCGTCTTAAATTATAAGTTCATTTTTAATTAGCACAAAATTTAATAAAATCCCACAAACTAATTTATTCAACATTCAAGTACCTTTTATATCCGCTAAAGTGTTTTTGATTGGTTGAAATAAGAAAATGGACATGTATTTGAACAAACAAAACGAGAAAATGAACTTATAATTTGAGATGAAAGGAGTATAACACAAAATTTTGCAATTATGATTATTTCATAAGCCCTAAGCATGAGATTGCGTAAGTGATTTAATTTGCATGCATGCTGTATCACGAAAGCGAAACACGTTAATTTTCTATCATCAGATTTTGTTTGGTGTCGATACAGCAATAAGTTGGATACTTTGATGCGGAGGTGGTCAACTAATTACATGCATCACATGTACATCAACTCGGTCCTTATTTTTCTTGTTAATACGCGGTATATCTTTTTTTAATGGCATATTTGTCTTAATATCTTTCAAATTTTCTATGTTTAGCTACAAATATGACTAGATAAAATATTTGTTCGTATCAAGGTTTTTAAGATCGGGATCTTACTTATGATTATTTTTGGTTTTGCAAGATCGTGATCGTAAGATCGAATCGAGATCCTAAGATCTTATTACAATGTCATTTTTTAATTTTCTTTGTAATATTATTCCAATATACAAATTATTATATATCATAAGCAAAATATTATATGAATGTTTCATAAAAATGTTGTCTTAAATCAAGAATATGGAATGTTTAATAAGAATCACATGTTGTTTTTAAATTTTATTAAAAGATAATTCATAACTTTGTAGTTTTTTAGTTTCAATTCGAAACGTAATATCGGATCGAATAGATTTTAAGATCTTGTGGTCAAGATCGGTATCCTACGATGGCGGACCTAGAGCTAAATGTAAAGTGGTTCCTTAATGTAGTCGAGTAATCGATAAAATCGATAGTTCAACGAGCCCACCACTAAATGGGTCGGGTCGAGCCGGGTAAAATATACACAAATAGTAACAAGGAAAATCTGTTGAAACATTAAGTCCATAACAAAGGAGATGCTTTATATTTGTGTTAAATTAGTAAGTAAACAAATCAATCAATAGTTAAGTTATAAAATAACTTATTTTTAACGAGTAACAGAATATAAACCATATTGCAAAAGCATTTCATGGAACAATTTGATGTGAAAAAAAGAAATAAATCAATAATACATGATATAAAAAAAATAAATTACAATATCTTGTTCTCACAATAATTTTAGAGTAAATTACAGGGATGGTCCCTAAGGTTTGTCAAAAGTTTCACTCACAGTCCCTGAAAGTTTAAAGTTGCATGGATAGTCCCTATCTCTGAAAAGAATAACACCTATAGTCCCTTATTTAACTGATGTTAACTAAGTTCCGTTATAATTTACACTTTTAGCCCTTTTGGTTAACAATCGTTGCCTCGTCAGTCCTTTATCATAACGGAAGTTTATAATTTAAAGATTTTCGAATTTAGGCACGCTTTTATCGTTTTCTTACGATTTCATCCGTTTTCGTCCGCTTTTATCGTTTTCGTCCGCTTTATATGTTTTCGTCCGCTTTTATACGTTTTCGTCCGTTTTATCGTTTTCATCCGCTTTTATTACGTGTTCATCCGCTTTAATACGCTTTTTATGCGTTTCGCCGCTGCTTACATTTTTTATATTCGGTCCGTTTTTACGCTTTTGTGCGATATTATACGTTTTCTCACGCTTTATCCGTTTCGTTTGTTTTATCGTTTTCATATATTTTTATACGTTTTCATTCATTTTATTTCTTTTTTTCGTTTTATACATTTTCATCCGTGTAATCGCTTTTATCCATGTTCGTCCATTTTTTCGTTTCATATGTTTTATTCGTTTCGTCCATTTTAATACGTTTTCATCCGTATTTATACGATTTTATCTGTTTCTCATTTTATTCGCTTTTGTCTGTTTCAATTCGCTTTTTTATGTTTTTATACGTTTTCATCCGTATTTATCCATTTTCGTTCATTTTTATTCATTTTCGTCTGCTTTTATCCGTTTTTGTACTTTTTCTTATGTTCTCATACGTTTTCATCCGTTTTTATACGTTTTTTAATATTATACGTTTTCGTCCTTTCGATATGTTTTAATTTGCTTTTATCCGTTTTTATACATTTTCTTTTGTTTTTCTCACGTATAAAAAAGTATGAAACATATAAAAACGTAAGAAAATGTATAGAGGCGGATTAAAACGCACGAAAACGATAAAACGGAAGAAAACGATAAAATGGATGAAAACGATAAAACATAAGAAAGCGGATAAAATGGATGAAAACTTATGATAACGTGAAAACATATTAAACGGACGAAAATGGATAAAAACGACATGCGGATGAAATTATATGAAACGGATAAAACGTATGAAAATGTATAAAACGAAGAAAACGGATGAATACTTATAAAAGGACCAAAATGTAAACAAAACATAAGAAAACGAGCGTAAAACGTATTAAAGCGGATGAAACGTATGGAAACATAAGAAAACGGATGAAAACGTAAAATGATTAAAACGATAAAACGGATGAAAACGATAAAAGCGGACGAAACGGATAAAATCGTATAAAACGGACGAAACGATAAAAAGCATTTAAAACGGATGAAAACATAAGAAACGTATAATAACGTGCCTAAATTGAAAATCTTTAAATTATAAACGTCCGTTATGATAAAGGACCTGACGAGGCAACAATTGTTAACCAAAAGGGCTAAAAGTGTAAATTATAACGGAACTTAGTTAACAGCAGTTAAATAAGGGACCATAGGTGTTATTCTTTTCAGAGATAGAGACTATCCATGCAACTTTAAACTTTCAGGGACTGTGATTGAAACTTTGGATAAACCTTAAGGACCATCCATGTAATTTACTCATAATTTTACTATAAGAAAAATAAGCTATTAAAAGAAAATAAACCCACGTGACACTTTCTTTACCACATATAAAACTTCACTAAAACAAAAATTGGCATTCTAGTCATCTTCTAACCAAAATAAACCCACGTGACACTTTCTTTACCACATACTCTTATCACCGCTTCCAAGCAACAATGTCCCATTGTTTCTCCATCTAGGTTTCTTTTCCTTTAGTCTTCGTCTTTCTTTTTCATTCTAGATCCAAGGTGGTTCCTTGTTAGTTTCAAAGGTAGGTCCCAAAATTATTCAATATATCGCTTCTAAACAAGTTTGGTGTCCAAGGTGGTTCCCGGGAACCACCTAGTTATGCCTTAGGTCCGCCTCTGGTATCCTATAAGATCTTAAGCTTTTTAAGATCATACGTAGGATCCGGATCGTTATTTATTTGTTGAATCGTAAAATCATAAGATCTTAAGATCAGGATCGGGATCTTAACAACTATGGTTCATACTCGATCATTTTATTTTTTATTTAAATAGGAAGAAATTAAAGTCGTATCAAAACTATACAATATGTTGTTTTTGTATGTGTACGTGCATGTATATGTTATATGATACTCCCACCGTCCCAATTTTATAGTTCACGGTTTTTCTTTTGTATTTTTTAATTTAATTGTTCACTACTAAAGATAGATAGAGAAGTTTGATCGAGTTTACCATATTACTCTTGGTTGAAATTAATGTTACAAACTTTAAATAAAAAATTAATTATTTAGTTAAAAATAAAATTGTCATTCTGCAAAAAAATAAAAAAGAAAAGTTAATAATAATAATTATATTTTTTTTAAACTGTGTAATTTTTATCGATGAATAATTATTTTAAGACGAATGAACTATATGATATGAAAATGACACTACCATAGACATTATAAATTTTTGGGCAAATGAAATTATAAGGCTAATTCAATTAGGGGTGTTCATCGGTTCGGTTATCGGGTTATTCGGTTTATTCGGTTCGGTTAGTTCGGTTATTTTTTTTTTGGGTATAACCGAAAACCGAACCGAACCGAATTAAATTTGATTCAACCGAACCGAAAATCGAACCGAATAACCAAAACCGAACCCCTATAACCGAAAACCGAACCGAATAACCCGAATTACATAATTTTAATTATTTTTATTTAATTATATATATTTTAGCACAATTTTTTTTTTCAAGCTTAAATCATGTTATATTTATACTAAAAAGAGTTTTAGTGATTTTTTCTTCATATATATACATAGAAAAATACATATTTTATATGAATTCGGTTTTCGGTCCGGTTTTCGGTTTTCATTGCAAAACCATATCCAACCCGATAACCAAATATTTAGTTCGGTTCGGTTCGATTTTGACCAATTCGGTTCGGTCACAAATTCGGTTCGATTATTTTCGGTTCGATTCGGTTTCGGTTTTGATTCATCGTGGATATTACCCATTCGTGAACACCCCTAAATTCAATGAAGAGGTTTAGCTCTCAAGAACTTCAACTCTACCTTTTGTGATTGCTAAAGGACTAAAATCTACTTTTTGATGGATTCTAGTAATTTGAATAGAAAATTTAGTTGATACTCCCTCCTTCTCGTATTAAATTTTTATTTTGAGTTTTTTTAGTTTTTTATGTTTAACTTTGGCAGTAAATATTTTCATTTTTGATATAATATTTTATGAAAATTATATCAATAAAAATACATTTAAAACTCAATTCATTCATATATTTTGCATCAAATATTATATAATACAAATAATAACATTTAAGGTTAAAGTTGAGCGAAAAAGACTAAAAATCAAAATGAACTCTTAATATGGGACGATGTATTTAATTTGTTCAAAAATAAGTCAACACGGTATTTTTTTTAACTAAAGTCAAGACGGTATTGAAACCGATTTCATTGTATACTTCTCTCTCTCTACACGCTCCTCCCTATCAAAACATCACTTCCCTTAAAAATCAGAAAAACCTCCGTATATCAAAACCTTTGATGATGAAAATCCATAGAATCACTTGCTCCTTACGTTTTGGTCTCCTCTATTTTCGATTACCGATTGTAACAGATGTTGATTTGTAAATCTGTAAGTTACCTCTTTTTTCCCATTTACGTTTCAATTTTGTCTCAAATTATGTTTCTTAATGTTTTTTTTTCTGATTATTTATAATATATGTTAATAATTATAAACGCCTGATTAAATCGAATTATAATGATTTTTGTATGAAACCCTAATCATTTTATTAGTTGGGGAAAATTGGGGGAAATTGGTAAATTAATGAATTAGGATACAGGTTGAACTGAGTTGCATTTGTAATGAATTTTATGCACACTATGTGTTTGATAAAATTTTGAATAGCTAAATCTGTTATTTTTTGCATTTTTTTAAAATTGCTTTTAGGTTGTTGATTTCACTCATTTTCCTGATATGAAGCATATGAAGCGGATCTATGAAGAGCGCACATTATTGTCGATGAAGGTAAATTTCTTACAATTTGAATGAGAGATTTGTTGTTTTGTTTATGGGTGTTTAGATAAATCTTTGTCCACTTCCACTTACCCGCCTGTTTGTAACTTTTGCAGCATTAGAGGGTCGATTGGGTTAAACAGTTAAATGGTAATATTGTGAACCTACCATGTTTTTTTCTCTTATTGTTCTAATACTTTTCTCCCAACGGGAGTCATTTTTGCATTATTTTGTGTGGAAGTAGAAAGCGTAAGGAAAAGGAAATCAAGAAGATAAATGCAAATTTTTTGATCTCAAACAAATTGACGAAGCAATGTTATGGTGAGATTACACCTTTCCTTATATATAAATTTTACATTAAATCATTGAGATTGAAATGTATATTCATTTATCTCTATTTATACCTTAACATATCTACTTATCTATTTGTTGCTCCAACGCCTTATTGCAGTTGCTAATGAAGCAAACTGTGGTATGGACCGTCCAACCTACCTTGGCCTCACCAAGGCATTTTTTGTTGTATGACCATGCTTTATCGCTAAGGCTACAACCTTTTGATATGGTATTCTTCATCCTTCAACTATTAGTTTTAAGTTTTACGTTTAAAAATAATGTAATGCATCTAAAAACATGTAATATCTCATTCGATTTGGTATTTCAAGAGGTGGGATACTATATGAGTGTCTCTTAATTTAATATTGGTCATCTTCTATGTTTGCGACTTAGGTGAGGTAATATCAATGAACCCATGAGAAATGAACCGATTTGGATTAGGTTATTAACTATCGAAATGGGTAAAAGAACACGTTTTAAAAAAAATGGATCAAAAATCGTTTATAAATGAAATGTTAATGTTAACGTTAATGTTCTTATGAGTTTGGTGCCTCCATGACGTGTGTGGTTATGCTAACTAGCTTGGTGCATTAGGTCTTGCCCGGTACATACCTAAATGATTCTAAATTTAGAGACTTTATTGGTCATTATATGGCATAATAATAAGAAAGAACTAAATGGTATATAAACTTTGTTTGGTCTTGGCGACATATGTAGATACCTATATTCAAGTTAATAACGTAAACAGAATACTGTAATAAAGTCAGATATATATAATAATTGCTTCTGCTTATGTGAAACAGAGTTATTCAAGGATCCACTCATTACGTTTTAGACTTATGGTTAGCATACTTGCATTGAACTGTTATATTACACAGAAGACGAATTTTTCTACTATGGTTATTTACTACTATGGTTATTCTTAATTTTTGTTGTAGTAAATTTTGTTACATTTTTAATGAAGTGTGAAAACCTCTTCCATATTGTGTAGATACAAAACGGTGCCAATGTGTAATGATAGACAAGACCTTAAACTCAAGAGATGGAAGTCCAACATTAGTAATTCAAGGTATCTTAATACGCCTACTATTAAGTTGGTCCGTTGTGCTTTAAAGTTTTCCACTTTATCATAATTTGACTTTTCAAGCAATATCAATACAAACGTGGGTTTTCTCTTTGATTCAAATTAGATAATGGGAGTGGATAAGTTCATAAGCAATGCGCTAATGTCCGAGTTTCGAGTTTTTAGATAAAAAGTTAGATTTTGCTATTGGAAAGTGTATGAACTTGGTATATAGTGTGAAAGTTATTATTTTATTTTATCTTTATTTCTTCTTCGTTATATATGGTTGTGTAAGGGCTTAAATGGGTGTGTTTGGCTGCTAAAATTGGGGCAAGAGAAAGGGAAAAAAAAGCGTGTTTTCCTATATTTTACCAATATCCGCTGAAAAGCATATAAAGTCGATAGCTTTTATAGGTTATAAGAGGTTTTTTATTATTCTGCTTACTATTTCTAATATTGTGATATGTAAGCTTTACTTTCAAATGTTTTCATGTGATCTTTACAATTAATAGCTGTTACCCTCTATAATGGGCCTCTGCCTAATTATGATTTACTCTTTTTAATTAGGTGACAAAAACAAGTTTATTCTCGACTACCTTTGCCACTTATAGTTAACTGTAATTTAAATGTTTATCGTTGTTGTATATATCTTTAGATGATACTGCCATAGAGAGAGGAACGCTACACAAGGCACATGAGGTTTCTTGGATTGGCCGTTGTAAAGGCAGTTGTTGCTATCAGCGTCGTTGTCGCTGGAGGATGGTTGGTAAGTTATTTGCATTACTGAAGCGTCAATGCTATATTTGGGTTTAGATAGTGGTTGCATAATCACCCCATACACTTTTAGTTGGGTCGGTTTGTGTTGTAGGTAAAGAGTAATTGAATTCTCTGATGAAGTAGGTGGAATGGTTCATATCTCAATTTGCAAATTTAGCTAGAAAATATGCTGATTATGACATGAGATGAGTTCCCCTGGTATCTTTGACGAATCCCTTTTAGGTGTCTATGCAGCAAACGGAGGTGCTATGGAAGCCACTCTTGACATGCTCAATCAGTATGAGGAATTATATAGTAAAGTGTACGCAATTTCATTGTATACATTAAAGGGAGCAAAAAGGGTTGTCGGGCGGATTTGGTAATTGGTTTAAACGGGTACTTTTTGTATGGGTGGAAAAAAAAGGTCGAGTCGGGTTTGCTAACCTGATTTCTATTTAAAAAAGGAATATGGATGTATTGGGTGGGTTTTTGTTGTTTACAACATGTACATACCATTTTCATTATTTTACCCGCCTATCCCACCCATTAGTTAGAGTGAAAATGAG
The DNA here is from genome assembly GCA_022545495.1 of Chrysanthemum lavandulifolium. Lineage (NCBI taxonomy): Eukaryota > Viridiplantae > Streptophyta > Magnoliopsida > Asterales > Asteraceae > Chrysanthemum > Chrysanthemum lavandulifolium. Next base: position 8,385,815 of record CM040238.1, read on the forward strand.
AAGCTTAGTAATGGATCACATACTAATGAGTCACAAAACATATTAACTTTAATTTTGGTGCATGTAATCGTTATTAGTTAAATTGACAGAACAAGATGGAGGTGAATTGATTTAGTTTGTTTTGTTTTGACAGATTTCCAGCTTGCCATTTTCGGATATTCTAATGAATGGCCAGGTGTTTGATATGCTTGATCTGATAGCAGTAGTAGTAGTGCCAATTAACGAGAATATGGGCTTCTTCACAATGGTGCTTGGATAATTCTTTTTCATGAGTTAAAATGCTTAAATAATATACCATGCAGGTGATGGCAATAGTTACAATGTTTATATAGCATTAATTTGATAATATAGCAACAAATGTATGATCTGATGGCAGTAGTTAAAATGTTAAAATATAGCATTGATTTGACAATTTGTTTTTCATGAGTTTGACGATAGTATTGTAATCATGCAGGTGTTAGATGCCATATGCTTTTAACCCCATATATATTAGCAAGCCTCCATGATAGCCTTTTGTTCGTGTAATGATTTTGAGAGAATAAGAAACGACGAAAGTAATAGTTAAAATGTTTATATAGCCTTTTCTCCATGATAGCCTTTTCTTCACAATGGTGCTTGGATAATTCTTTTCATGAGTTAAAATGCTTAAATAATATACCATGCGGTGATGGCAATAGTTAAAATGTTTATATAGCATTAATTTGATAATATAGCAACAAATGTATGATCGATGGCGTAGTTAAAATGTTAAAAATATAGCATTGATCGATAACTTATTTTTCATGAGTTTGACAATAGTATTGTAATCATGCGGTGATAGATGCCATATGCCTTTAACCCCATATATATTAGCAAGCCTTCATGATAGCCTTTTGTTCGTGTAATGATTTTGATATCTTTTAATGGTACTTTGATTAGTTTTTTATATGATAATATTATCTATAACCTCTAATATAATAAAAGATTTTGAAACATGAAATGGAGAAAAGTTTTTACCGCTTGACCCGTTCCTTTTTTTAGCTACATTCTTTATTTGAACCCATTTTAAAATAAACATAGTGTTTGGGAATTTGGATAAGTGGTGAAGATGGTATTCGAGTTTTTAAAGGTATGATTGTGTGGAAAGGGTTGATGAGTTCTTGGTAGTGAATCGAAGTATAGAACATGGCGTTAAAAGGTAAAGTGAGTGATATATGTTGAAGTTTGTTGTTTAACTTTATTAGATTATTTTAGTAGATTATCTCTTACTTAGAATTTTCGTCCCAATGTTAATGTATGCCTTATAAACCATGGAATTCCTCAACATATATTAGTTTTCTACTCATTCGGTAACCTTTGGGTGGGTTTTCGATAGCAATTACTCGGTACTATGTTTAAAGTGTTTTTTAACTACTTATATAGTTATTTAGGAGTACTTATTTAAACTACTTATAAGGGCTGTTTGGGATTGCTTATTGAAATTGTGAGCTTTGGGTGGGTTTTCTGATAGCAATTACTCAGGTACTATGTTTAAAGTGTTTTTTTAACTACTTATATAGTTATTTAGGAGTACTTATTTAAACTACTTATAAGGGCTGTTTGGGATTTGCTTATTGATATTGTGAGATCTATGGTTTATTGTATTAGTTTATAGTCTTGCGCACTCTGATTATGGAGTACTAAAAGAAGTGCATATAGAGAAATTTTTGATGCTGTAATTTTTTTGGCAAGAGATTATGCTCTTCTATTATAATCTTAAGTATAATTGATGCTACAATGGGTGCGTGGTCACTTTTGGTTGCATCATTTATTTCTTAAGTATAATTGATTTGGTTGCATGATTTGTGGGGAGTATCTCTAATAGACTTGTGTGTTCAAACAGACGATGGGGTGAACCGGCGGGGAATATTGGTGATACGGGTGTTGCCACGAGGCCTAAGCCGAATAATAAGAATGTGGATGGGGATGGTGACGATGCGGAGCAAACAAATTGATGGCTCCTGATATTCTTTTGTACAAGGTATGTTTTTTTCCCATTAAGGTTATCATTATCCGAAATTATTTCTTATAGGAATATAGGGGCTATTTGGGAACGTCGTATCAGGTTATGAGAAGGAAGTGGCTTCCCAAAATCCTAAAATCCTATTTTCATTGATGCTGAGAGAGAACATAACCATCCACCAATATTCTCTAAATCTTATTATGTGCTCTCATTCGAGTTGAATTACACACAACACATCCAATATAAATAAATCAAATACGCTTTCATTATGATTCCATTTTTCGAACTTAAGATCCATTTGAACTATGTTTCCGTTTATTTGATATTCCGATTCCATCAAATAAGCTTCATTCTGATTTCATCAAATAAGCTTCATTCTGATTCCATTTATTTGATATTATGTATTCAAAGCTAATTTTAATTCAGGTTTTGCATTTGGTTTAGTTTTTGGGAGTGTGTAAAATAGTTAATTCAGTTGGTTGAGAATGGAGGATAGAGGTGGTGGTGTATCATTTGTTGCAGTTAGGAGGTTTTTTCATGGTCTTGATAGAACCAACAACACTTAGAATATTAATTCAGGTATAATCCAGTTTTGTTTTGTCGATATTCGATACGATATTAGATATTGTTTCATTTTAGACATGGTTGATTGTGTATATACATGGGATTACATCTTAATAAAAAAAACTTTTTTGGTAACTTTTAGGTTGAAATTATTAATGCCCCACCTGAGGATTGCATATAAAAATGGCCTTTACAAGACAATATCACAAGTGATGATCCAATAACATTCATATCTCCCTAACTGGTCATGGCAGCGCAAGTGGCAGATACACATAGTATAAGATGGGTCATAGGTATGTTTGGACGGTCATTAGTGGTGGCGGGTGTCACGCCCGTAACCCGAGTTGTTCTCCGGGACCCGCTGCCAAGACATCATTTGCTATTCAAGACCATCAAATGTGGAGACGATAATGCATGGACGTCTATTATTTTAAATGTTACAAACTCAGTTGAATAATTCAGGTTTTATATCATTATTTCTTTTTTATATTAATGAAACATGTTGCCGTTCGTTGTTTTCTTCAATGTTGCAAAAATCGGTCAACTCGGCCAATTATTCACCGATTAATCGTTAATCGGCCGAGTACCTTTTTGATTTTTGAAAATCGGTCGAAAAATCGGCCTAGGAAAAAAATCGACACAAAGCAGTCAAAAAATCGGCCGAATCGGCCGATTAATCGGCCAAATCGGTCAAAATCGGCCGAATCGATAAAAAATCGGCCAAATCGGTCAAATCGGTCATTTTAAAAATAATAATAATTTAGGCATTATACTTAATTTGGGGATCGTATATTTCACTTATAACACATAATGGGCATCATAATCAGAATTGGAGCCGTTTATTGAGGTTTGGAAATATAGCAGGCTTGGAATCGGTTAAGATTTTTAGTTTGGTCTCCGAAATGCCAAAAATTGCGTGAAATGCCAATCCGATTAATCACCGATTAATCCCGACTTGGCCGACATTGCGCAGGTAGTCGACCGCCCGACTACCGATTCACGATTTTTGCAACATTGGTTTTCTTATTATCCCATTTTCATATTTCTTTAAAACCTCCGCGAATCCGCGGGTCTTTACAAATTTACGTTATTACTTTTATTATCATCTCATTTATCTATTTCTTTAAAAAATAACCCGGTGTCAACGGGTCTCTAAGCTAGTCTTCTTATATCTTATCTTATCTTACTTCTTTATAAAGCATTTAGGTCTTCTTTAAATAGAAATACTTCAAAATTCAACTTGCTTATTATAGAAATTCAATAGCTTGCACATAAAAAAAAGTTATATCTAAAAAAATTAAAAATCTTAAATTTTCATACTTGTAACAACCTCCAATATTAATACATTCCATTTAAGAATAAATAATTTTCTTCCAAGCTATAGTCAACCTCCATTAAATGTCATTAAAACATCTCTTAAGTTAACCAATACAAATAATATTGCATATTGTACAAACCATGCAAACATAAAAACAAAAATTTTAAAAATACAAATAATAAAGCTAAAGTTACAACATATATTCTCCCACATGCATATTATATTCTTTACCTTACATTTTTGTTCTCTAAAATGTTTTCTTTTCCTTTTCTTCCTATTCGTTCCTCACCAAAAAGCATGCAACAACTTTGATATTTGTTTCCTTAAACACAAACTCAAAGATGTCATGAATAAGTTTTATCTTCTTTCTTTCTTTTGTTTTTGCTGCTACTCCACAAGTACCTACACACCTTTATTATATTTCTCTTGTCTCTAGTGTTGAATGCAAGCTAACAACAAATGGTTAACTTTGTTATATTTTTTTTCTTTCTTTTTGGTTGCTATCCCACGACAGAAACACCAACACAACATTTCTATTTTGCTTTTTCCTGCTTTGCGTGTAAGACCAAACCAAAGGAGGCAAGACCTTCACTTTTTAGCCACCCTAATCACATAAACTAATGCCCTAGACCATGCCTTGACAACAATGACCTTGTTATCCTTTGGGCAATATGTTCCCCCTAAGCATACTTGACATGAATATTCCTCCTCATGTCCTTGTTTCCAGCCGATCCATTTAGCATGCCAAGATCAAGCAAGATCTCTTTTCTCCTCATCTCATTTCCATGCACAAAGTAGTAATAAAATAATGTAAATACCATGCTCATATCCTTCTATATAAACCAACTAAGACAGCAAGTAAACTCATACAAACTCACACTTACTTCAACACCATTCTCACATCTCAACATATCACGTCCACTGTGGAAGTTGGGAAAAGAAGGCAAGAAGCTTGGTCTTCGTTGGGCATAAGGAAAACGAGAGTACCCTTGCTAGTCACGTACGTCTTTCTTTCGAATCTCGTCACCACCCTTTGGGTGCCGTAAGTTCCTTGTTACTCACTTTCGATTCACTTCCTCGTTTTAACTTTTATATCTCACGTACACATAAAGATACTTCCATGTTTACAAGTTAGTTTTTGTTGTTTGAAATCTTGTGTGACACATTTAAAACTCGCGTAATACTCTTGTATTCTCTTCTTTCCTACTTCGAACCACATTCACATACATGATTATTTTAAGCCTTGTGTCGAAACCAAACCAACACCGAACACTATCGAGCCCAAAAGCTTAGTCGAGCTTATTAGTAATAAGCCGAAGCTCGTTTGGTTCCTTTCTCATAAACACGAGCTTATTAATAATCTTAAATATGGCAAAAATGAAAGGCTTGAGTTGGCTGCAAAACTATTTTGAAAAACATCAAATACATAGAATACATGCATATAGCGAACTCAGTGTTCACTGAGTGAACTTCTACTAAAAAGTTGGAACGCAAAATGTAAACTATAACCTTAAATAAACTGTATAACTAAACACAAATAAGCCTTCTGGCACAATGGTTGGGACGTTTGGATAGTGAGCAAAATGTCCCAAGGTCGAGCCACAGCAGTGGCAGTTTTTACATTTTATTACTTTTGCAACTTTAACATCTTGACAGTTTCAGCCCCTCCAATTGTAACCACTTAACATTTTTCTTAATGATATTTATAAGTTATTCAACTTACATTAATTGTTACACTTTCAACCCTCCAACTTTAACTCACTTAATATTTTTCCTTAAAAACATTTATAAGATTGTAACTTGTATAGTTTTTACAACTTTAACCCTTCAAAGTTGAACACATTGACACTTTTCATCCTAAACCTTTATGAGTTTGAATAACTTATATTATTGTATCATTTTTCGTTAAATAAATATGTTTAACACGTGTTTTATTCGACGACTTCATCCCCGTAAGCTATAAATATTATATTTTTCTAAATAAATTATTTTCCCACAAACTCCGATAAATATATATGGTATATATATTTTCACACCTCGAAACCTAACAAACTTAATAAATACAAGTCGATATTCGAGCCAACTTTTATACGAAAGTTTCGTATACATTTTTTCACATCTTCTCCAAGAGCTAATACTTACAAAACATTTTGAAACGATTTTAACGTAAACTCTGACACACAAGCGACATTAAACACAACCACTTGTAAACACTTAAATTTATTCACACACTTGAGTCGTGAGTACACAAAATGGCAACCGAGTCTTGCCATCTCATTCTTAGGTTCCGGGTAGAGCCATCGCTATATCACACTCGATCTCTTTGTGCTTTATTCATCGAATCGCTAAGGTGAGTTTATAGCCCCACTTTTACTCTTATTTACTTGCTTTATAAAACTATGGGGTGAGAAACATGCAAAACTCTTTTCGGACCGAAGCGAAAACACTATTACGTGAAACAACCTTGAATCCCACTATGCTACCGTTAGTTCCCTTTGGGAGGCGCGATTGTTATGAATAGATCTATTGGGATGACACCCCGTTTGAGTTTGACCGGATAGGCAAACGTCGAACGATACCAAATCGTATTGATTGAGTGTCTTGGAAATACACTTGCGGGCTTTTATTTATCATGCTTCAGATGCATGCACACCGTCGTAGTTTCGGTCGCATGAACTTGGTATTAGCGTAATAGCCTTTTTGCATATAGTGTCATTCACAGAGATGCTATATGTGCAATTGTGGTCCAACTTGAAAACTTGATAACTTAAACCTATGAACTCACCAACCTTTGTGTTGACATTTTAGCATATTTTTCTCAGGTTTACTTATTGGCGTGGGCAATGGCAAAGGCATTCGTTGAAGACTGGCATCCGAAGTGTTTCAAATCATATTTAATACAACTTTTAATGGGACAACATATATTCTTATGGGCTTTACTTCCGCACTTTGAAACAATGATGTAAAACTATTTCTTAAATAAATCTATATTTTGAAAATGGAATAGAATTTCCATTCTTTATTACCTTGTGTTGTGATTATTGATTTAGTAGCACCCCATGACCCGAACGCTTCCGCTGTGAAAATTTTGGGGGTGTTACACAATTTTATAGTCCACGGATTTTTTTGTGTTTTTTTAATTTAATTGTTCACTACTAAAGATAGATAGAGAAGTTTGATCGAGTTTAACATATTACTCTTGGTTGAAGTTAATGTTACAAACTTTAAATAAGAAATTAATTAATTAGCTAAAGATAAAACTGTCATTCTGCAAAAATAAAAAATAAAAGTTAATAACAATAATTATATTTTTTTTAAACTGTGTAATTTTTATCAATGGACAATTATTTTGAGACGAATGAAGTATATGATATGAAAATGACACCACCAAAGACATTATAAATTATTGGGCAAATGAAATTGGAAGGCTAATTCAATGAAGAGGTTTAGCACTCAAGAACTTCAAATCTACCTTTTGTGATTGCTAAATGACTAAAATCTACTTTTTGATGGATGTCTAGTAATTTGAATAGAAAATTTAGTTGATACTCCCTCTTTTTCATATTAAATTTTTATTTTGAGTTTATTTTATTTTATTTTTTTTTGTTTAACTTTGACTGTAAATATTTTCATTTTTGATATAATAATTTATAAAAATTATATCAATGAAAATATATTTAAAACTTAATTCATTCATATATTTTGCGTCAAGAATTATATAACACAAATACTACGTAATAACATTTAAGGTCAAAGTTAAGCAAAAAAGACTCTACAAATCAAAATGAACACTTGGTAGTAATAAATATGAAAACATTTTCTTACTTATCTTCTTATATCTTATCTTACTCCTTTATAAAACATTTAGGTCTTCTTTAAATAGAAATACTTAAAAATTCAACTTGCTAATTATAGAAATGCAATAGCTTGCAAATAAATAAAAGTTATATCTAAAAAAAATTAAGTGTCTTAAATTCTCATACTTGTAACAACCTCCAATATTAATACATTATGTTAATACAAATAAGCTGTAAAGACGTTTATTTATATTTTACGATCTTCTAATGTTTTGTTGATAACAAACGTAAAATCATTTTAACGAAACAAATAAAATACGTAAATAGTTTGAGCCAATAATTTACTAACCTACTTACGTTTTCATACAAAACACCAAACAAGTAATAGTGTTTACATTTTATAGAAATGTATATGTATAACAACTAGTGTTTACATAATGGGTATATATACATACTTAGTATATATTGTAATGGGTAATGTAATGAGTAAGAATCTAATTACGTGAACCATTAACTAGATATATTGAATGTAGTTGGGTAAAACCCAAAGTCCATGACCCATACCCATGGAGCATGATCCATAACCCATGACCTATTGCATGACATCATGCATGAAGTAATATTGGGCATTATCCATAAACCATTGAGCTAACCCATGACCCATTGACTAGATGCATTGCATCTTCTAGATACATTGTATCCATTTGGATACCCATGATCCAAAGTCCATAACCCATGACACATGATCCATGACCCATAACCCATTTAGGATAAGCGTCCTACGGATCCCCAGGAATACACTGGACGGATCCCTCAAGCAAGGGATCCGGGGGACAGTAGTGGTTTTTGCCTATAAATAGTGAGTCATTTCTTCATTGTAAGTTACGACTTCCATATATACTTTCTCCTAGTATTGTAAACTCTCTAACCTCAGATCCAAAGGATCTTTCTATGTAGTTTTGTGTTTGTGTGATCTTATAGGTTCCTCTTAAAGGCAAGATCACCACTCTGAAGTCGAGCAAGCTCAAGTCCATGGGTTGCCAACCTTTGTCGACATCAAGACTCATCAAGTTCTCTTGTTGATAGTTCTTTCCTCCTCTCTAGAAGTGTTGTGTTAAAGGCATTAGTGAAAGATGCCAAAAGGGTAAAGTCGAAGGCATTAGTGAAAGGTGCCGAAGGTCCGTGTCTAAGGCATTAGTGAAGATGCCAAACGTCCATGATGAAGGCATTAGTAAAAGGTGTCAAAAGATCGTGTCAAGGGCATTAGTGAAAGATGCCAAGGGTGTACAATCGATATGGTGCATCGATGTACAAACATAGATAGGTTATGTCCAAGGATATTGATATCCTTGTTGATATTGTAATAAGGAATGTGTCTCCTTTAAGATAGGTGTTGTGTAGTGTTGGGTAGTAGTTCCTCCTTTGTAATGGAACTCGGTATCTAGCCTTGTACCAGATAAAGTGTAGGCGACGTTGTGATAGGTTTGGTTCTACCTCGTGGAAGAACCCGGTGTCTAGCCTTGTACCGGATAAAGAGTAGGCGACGTTGTGAAGGCTTCTCCGCCACAAGAAGTTTGTGTTGTGTAGTGATTACGAACTCTCGAGTAGGTGACTCGGGGAGTGGAGTAGGGCAAGAAATGTGTCCTTGTAGCCGAACCACTATAAATACTCGCGTTGTGGTTTTATGCTTCTTACTATTTATCTTTTCTTTACTTATTTATATGCTTATCTATCAACATCCAACACGCACATTTAAATAGATTGACATAAGTTGATCTAAATAGTTTAAAATGAAGTTTTAATCGGTAAAACTATTCAACCCCTCCTTCTAGTTTTCCACACATTACATTTAAGAATAAATAATTTTCTTCCAAGCTATAGTCAACCTCCATTAAATGTCATTAAAACATCTCTTAAGTAACCAATACAACTAATATTGCATATCGTACAAACCATGCAAACACAAAAACAAAAAATTTTAAAATACAAATAATAAAGCTAAAGTTACAACGTATATTCTCCCACATGCATATTATATTCTTTACCCTATATTTTTCTTCTCTAAAATGTTTCTCTAAGCAAAATTTTCATCATTGGACCAAGGGAAGACGACACAACATTAATTATATTCTATGCTTACACGTTATATAATATTGTGACGAATATTACACAACATTTATTAACCAGCGAATATCTTTCACTGTCAATCGTCACAACTTCGTAATATTACTAATTACCGTTCTCTTATAAGTGTTGCATCGAGATGCACGGGTACTCTACCATATTTATATGAAACAGTGTGTGAAAAAGTTGTTACTTAAAATTTTCGCCCATACGTAAAGTTATTATCAAGGAAAACATACAATCAAATAATATTGTTGCTAAGTTTTGATTAGAGGGTACGCGTCACTGTAGCGCGTGTGTACCCTGCTAGTGTGTCAATTATGCATTGGCTTGTTTAGATGATGACTCAATTTTTCACTCAATGATAAATGATTGACATGTGATGGTAGGAATATAAGTAGATGGATGTTTAAGAAGATATAACGTTTCTCAATAGATATAGAAGTTAAGATATCATGTTTTCGGTTTATCTTCAATGGTTTACAAAACTCATAAGTTAACTAAAACAGAAATGGTCAAACGGGTAGAACCGATCAATTTCTTGACGTGATTTATTTAAACAAAAATGTAAGTTATTGTTGAAAGTTGTTCTTAATTACTATATTATACATTTATCGTGTGAAACGACTCCATTTTATACGGTTTCAAAATGGCGTCGTTTCAGGGGTTTTTTCCCTCTTCAGTTGCCACCAAACGACGCCGCTAGATGTTTGGATGTAGTTTTGCTACAAATAACGTCGTTTGCCTTCTCTCTGAACAAGACAAGATTCTAACACATACTTCATGTCCCTGAACATAACACATGCATTGATTTTTCTCTTTATCATCCAGAACTCTTCTAACACACATACAAATGCTTAAATTAGCTCTTCAAAACCAAGTAGGTTACGAATTCGTTGTTGCATTTCAATTTTTGTGGGTGGTGTTGATTTTGTTTGATATTTTGATTTTGCCGGATATTTACGCGGTATTTGGTGCCTGGAGATTATCTTTCTTTATGTTGTGTTAAAAATAAGTTTAGGTGTAAGTGATTTTATTGTGACTCTGTCTTAGGGTTTGCAAACCCTAGCCTCCAAATTGATGGTATGTTATTCGCAAGATTTGTTATTACTTTTTATAAAAAATATATTTGGGGTTTCGAGATAGTAGTGTGAAGTGAAAATTTTATTTCGATTAATTTGTGGGTTGGGTTTTTTTTTTTTTTTTTTTTGGGAAAAAGTTAATCGGAAAAATGTTTAAAACATGAGTTATATAGATGTTTAAAGGTCGTGGTTGGGTTGGGGATTGGTGCGTTTATTTATATGGCACTTCGTAGAATGCGTTTTAATGCATTTCGTCAGGTTTTTTGGTTGCTTATTGCTAAAAAACAGGTTACGAACACTTATCTTCCTATTTAAAGGGTGATTGGCATGTAGTTTTATTTTTATTGATACCGAAATCATTCACTTTATTTGCACTCTGATAGCGTATAGGAGCTTTAGCCCAACTGGCTAAGACCAAAACACTATATAATAGACTAATACGAGCCCGCTGAGGCTAAGATTCGGTGACAGGCCTGGAAACGCTTTACGCTTGGGTAAAACTTTCCTGGTGAACACATCCAGGCAAGGAAACGCCTGGGAGCCAAGAAAGGGTAGTTAACATACACCACGTGTCAATGTATCATTCGCGGAGAGGTAGTGTTATAACCACGCATAAATTTCTCCCCTCGACGACCATCACGTTGATCATTTTGGGCCATTCGCCTTTACGGGTTACATGCAACCCTAAAGGCATCCCCATAAATACTTAGCCATTTCCTTTGGAAAGAGGCACTATTATTCTCCTACGAAAAAAAAAAAAAAAAAAAAAAAAAAAAGTCAACTGGTGACTCAGGTCACACTTTTGGGTACTTAGGGGGTGTTTTGGATAGCGTTATGAGACAAATTATTTGCTTATTGCGTTTTCAAAACGCTATAATTTATTTTGTAGTGTTTGGCAAAGCAATGATGAAAAGTGCTTTTATGCGTTAAAGGAGCTTCAAAACGTGGTTATGCAAAAGTAGGAGGAGACATGCTGCTACATAACGTGGTTTTTGCATGTTTACAATACTAGTTATAATACCCGTGCACGCACGGGGTTTTTACGAAAAGATTAATTGCAAATTTTTTGGTGTTCTTCTGCTAATTTTCAGTTAAGATCTTCTAATAAAGGATGTTTCAGTTAAGATCACTGTAAGATAAATGTGTATGACAACATTTTTGCCAATAGTATTATGCATGGTGCCTCTACATCATCGAAAATTTAAACAAAGTATTTATTTTGTTATTTTTATTTAAGGTAGATTATGTATTTTCATAAAGCACCTGTAATATTTTTATGTGTAAGTTTTATTTTGGTTATAAATTGTGTGGTAGATAATGATCTAGATTGTGTCCTAGTCAATACCTCATATGGTGTAATAAGTTCATTAATTAATAGAACTTGATATTAACTCATTGCAGGTTCAAAAAATTCTCATCTTTCCCTCGTGACCATGGCACCGTTATAAACTTTCAGCAAGTAAAAGCATACACAGCAACTAAAATAAAAACATCTTCATTATTAAGATTTAGGAGTAACCTCCACAGACACAATGGGGCCAAGATCATCTTGTATGAGCTTCAAATGATTTGTTATTACGACATAGACACAACAAATCTGATGCTTTGTAAGATAACATTTTCGTAAACATGCAATATAAAGAAATATAAGATAACATTTTCGTAGTGCAATTGGACATCTAATCTTAATCAGAGAAAGTTCACGCCCGTTTTGTAAACATGCAAATTCAGTTCACGACCGCACATGTAAATTGTATAGCTAATATCGATTTATCGATCTAACCTATGAGTCTTTCAAGTAAAACTGAAACTTTATACTTAATGTTGTTTGGAGTACATTTCTCTATGCATCACATGATGTGCATACTATTTTACTTCCTTACCTTCACAGATTCTTCTATGATTTAAGCAATTGATATTACAGATTATATAAGATTCTACGTTTTTGTTGTAGTGTCAACACCATGATCCACTTAACACAGCTGGGAACTAAAAAAACACATTACCTTCACTTCTTCCCTGTATCATCTCATCAGCCGCTTCTTGTGTCTGTTAGTAACTACTTTGAACGTCCCATTGAAACAACACTTTAATATGCTACACATCGTTTTGCAAGAAAGCTTCTGATGTCATATCTAGGACATCTTTACCTTGCTGCAGGCCCGTATATGTGGCTATTACCTTCATGAGGTGCTTCTTGTGGCTCTTAATTACTACTTTGAACGGCCCATTGTAACTACACTTAAAAATGCTATACATCCCTGCAAGAAAGCTTCTGATGTCATATTGTAAGGACATCTTTAACTGACTTACAGATCTGCATATATTATGTTAACGAATTCGGTCCCACATCGGAGATATAAAGTTAAGCACCTAGTTCTAATGATGGTAAAAAGATCATTAGTCACTCCTTGTACTACATAAAGAATATTATACACTATACATATGATCTTGAGCTTGTTGGTAAAACACAGGGCACCTGGATATTAGTTATACAAATTCATTCTTGATTGGTATACTGTATACTAAGGAAAGTTGGCAGTTCATTGCTTATTCCATGCTAATAATATAAACTATAAATGGTTATGCTAATAATATAAACTATAAATGGTTATTTGTAGACAATAAAACTGAAAAACTATATTGCAATCAGACAATACTTTTAATCCCATCTTGGGCTTGTGCGTAGCATTCTATAACGACGTCGTATAACTTCTGTTAGGCAATATTAATCCGAGTGGAAATCTGACATCAACATGGAAGCAAAATAGCAGGGGGCGTAATTCTCTTAAGGAAAGTGATATCTTGGGTCCAAAAGATTTGTTACGTTGTCTATATTAAAGGGTATCTTCGGATAGTTGATAAATAATCAAACAAACTATGCGTCAAGTCAAACATAGCAATACTTTGTGGATCGAGAGAGTAAAGTATATTATCTATTTTACCAAATGCCAATAAGATTCAGTATGAGCTTTAGAATATCTTGACTAAGAAGTAAGAAATATCAAAAATGAGGGAAAGGCTTTAACACACCTGTTGTGGCTGGATGCATTCCTCATGTACTACAACTGTCGTGATTTGGGAGTTTTGAAGCCGTCTGATCCTTTGGATATTTAAAAAAGGAATATGCTTGAGACGATATGGAAAAGCTACCAGCACCCTCCTAATGGATGAATTATCTCAAACTGATTGCACTCACACACACTCATTTGTACATCAATCATTAAAGGTAGCAATATCGATGGGTTGGGTAAAGGGTTGGAACGGGTTAGATTTTAGTCTTACCTTTCATGTAGCTTATGAATAATTAACGTGTTACTTATTGTTACAAAAAAAATCGAGGTTTCGAACATTCGGAATACACTTAAAGAAACTATATGTCGGGGAAAAGATCCCGTGCGTATTACCTTTATGACTTTGGATAAAAAAAATATTCGGTTTAACTGAACTTGACCCGTTCCGACCTGTATTGAAATGATTTGACATGTTTCCCAACCCGTCCTAACTACCCATATTGCCAACTCCAGATTTAGGATTTAAGTGATGTGCAATATTATGAAATTGAGACTTACCCACCAGGGAAACCATGATATGTGTCGGAGAAGCATCATAATCAAGTGATCATCAGTAGGGTATGTATCAATATGCTATGCATCACCTGGCTCACATAACGGACAATTTCCAAGCTCTTTATCCATCTCACTGACATTATTGACTGCATGTTTAAGTAATTCCTCACATTAGGTTCTTCAACTTCAATTGGAACTAAAAAATGTATGTGTATGCCAAACTAAAATTACTGATCAATTGAATAAATAAAGGATTAAGAAAGTTGCAGGTTATTACCTGCTTGTTTGCATGCCCTTAAACGACTACATTTTCATCAAGCTTTCCCACCATTTGTTTTAAAACTCAACAGTAACCAACTGAAATGAATATAACGATGAATATTAGAACCCCTTGATTGTATAACTCAACCATTTGTAGTGAAATCAGTTGCTTTACCCTGCAGTTCCAACAGTCACCACAACACGGTTCCACAAGTAATTCCTATCTGGTCTCTCCAACAGCAAAGGTTATAGTCGCTCTAAACATATAAGTCGTCTTACTTTTTTTTTCTCACTGAGCTCCTCATCTTCATTTTTAGGTTTAGAGTTACTCGACGACATTTTATCAAGAACACCCACAACTTGTGGCTCATTCCCCATCACAATCATAAGGCTTTCAAGAAGTGGATAAGTGCAAACATCTCCACGAAAAAAACAGTAAGTTTTAAATGTAATAATGCATTTTCACTTCACTATACAACTCCAAATTTAGATATAAACGATGAAAAAAGACACTTAGTAACGTTTTATAACAGGCCTATTTAGAACAGGTCAACAAAAATTTTTGGTCCAAAACTCTAAATTTCTTTTTCTTATAAACATAATAGTTGGTGTGTCAAACAGGATTAGCAAAACATGATAAAATTTTGATAAGTATAAATGTTATTACCAATTGTGCTGCAAGGAAAGCACCCATTAGCAACAATCTGGGACATTCAACAAACGACCAATTTAGAGTAAGCTAGGAATCCAGGTTTAGGCTGCACATAAGAGGTGAAAGTGCAGCAATTTTAGAGTAACCTTAAATGAATCCAGTAATACAACAACTTTTTAGAATCTCATGTGTGTTTCGTATATGCTTCTCATAAGACCTCTTTTGCCATCAATTTTATTTAAATGGCTCGTATTGGGTTACATTTTCACTTGCAGGTTGAAATTTCCTATCTACTTCATGATAATATTGACCATTTAATAGGTCGACTTGGGTTAGTTTTCATCCCTAAGGGTCAAATAGTTAAGATAAAATATCGAACCAAAAATGCAATGAATCAAATGGGTCGGAAGAGCTAACCGGATTGAAAGCCATCTAAAAGGTGTTTGAATCAATTATTTTGCAATCAACCTATACCAATACGACCCATTTTGTAACTTTACCTAACTATATATGGCAAATATGCAGTGATTCACCCGCCATAACATAAACAATCTTAGAAAGTATAAGATCAGAAGTACAAAAACACCTTTTTTTGCGTAGCTCTGGGGTAGTTTTCAAGACACTCCATTTTTACCAAGAATCCAAGTAAACGGCATGTCTTAATGATAAGCCTAAATGTCCATAAGATCAATGTCTATTGTGCTGATCCATATTCATCTTCAACACATGATCAAAGAAATAAATCACATCATGCAATTCAATTTTAAAAAAGGTTTAAAATCTTAAACCATATAAATAATAATAAAAAACTCAAAGACCAGGTTCCAGATATAGTGACAAAAATAAACAGTACTTCAACTGAAATTGTGAAAAGTTCAGATGTGAAAGAAAGCATCGTATTTATATTTGACATTAAGCTACTTGCGATAGATAAAAAGGCATACATTTTCAACTTCCGTAGCTTCTTTGAACTTGATCCTTTATATCTACAGAATTAACCCATAATTCGTAATTGCTGATGCAACACATATACATAAGTTTAAATTGAAACCATAAGTAGTTTATAATGATTGGGTATTTAGTTTCACTGGTCACATTCAACCTATTTGACTTTTGCATCGTATATAAATTACACATGGAGATAAAACCATCATTGGTGATCGAGGCATTAATTTGAGTGGTGGCCAAAAACAAAGGGTGCAGCTAGCAAGGGCACTTTATCAAGATGTTGTCATTTATCTTTTTGATGATCCTTTTAGCATTGTAGATGTGCCCATTGAATCGGAGCTGTTTAAGGTTTAAAATTTAACATTCCTTGTAACTGAAAATTTATTCTTAAAGAGTAATCTTGACATAATATTATATTTTTCTTTAGGAATACATAATGACAACATTAGCTACTAAAATGGTAGTTTTTGTAACTCGCCAAATCGAATTTCTGTCAGCCGCTTGATTTGATTATGGTAAAACCCTCTTTTATTTATCTTTTAAACGCACTTGGAAAAGATGTGTGTGTACGTTGTCTAAGAAATATAAAGAATAAGTAATGCAAGTATGTTACGAATTATTAGAGACCATATCACATTTTAAGTCCTTTTCTCCAATCATGAGTAACGCACATAAACTTTTTACCCAAAATGGTCAAATATAGTCGCAAAACAAAATATTACTTTTACCGAGTGGTCTTCATCTATTCTCATTAATGTCCATTACACGCCAAAGAGACTGGTCCCGATATCGAGAACGTTTAAATTGTATAAACCAAAATATCATGAATCTTTAAAATTCAGTAACTAATAACTATATAAGTGGCATGCCCTGCTTTAGTTTGTAAGTAACCAACACCCCACTGGGAATTGTTATCTAGATAAAAGTTTATATATAGTTAAAATGGACATATCAGCATACTAAAAGGATTAGCATGTCTTATTAAGTGCTAATTTCTAAACATACATGGCTAAAATATCTAACCTCGAGTTTATGATGTCCGCTCTTTCTGAACTGAAGAGACTTTGGGATGACTTATGTGTGGAACCAAATATGATGATCCTTGTTATCTGTTGAAACCTAAATCCCCAGACAACTCAATTACTACGAAAAAAAAAAAAAACCCTAAATCTATTTATTAAATTCTTAAACCAAAAACATACCTTTGATTAGCCCAATAAAGAAGACCATATTATGATTAAAACTGACAGATATTTATATGGTGTGCGAATGGTTATGATCGCGGGTGGTGGTGGCTGGAAGGGATGTAGGTTGGGGTGGGTAATATGTGTTGTGTTGTTTTGTTTTGTCCCAGTAACTTAATACGCTATATGTATTCAAAGTTACATAGTCTTCTACATTTGGTCCTTCAAGTTTATAAAAAGCAGTTCCGTTTTTTCTAAGTTTTTTTTCTTCCTATTTTTGACACACATATTTTTTAGTTGGTTTTTTTCTTCTACACGAATTTTTTCAATTTTGACCACAATTGATCCAATTTTGAATTTTATTAACCAATCACATTACACGATTTTGCTTACGTGGCGAAATCGAACTCTCCAATTGGCCCAATTATTTTTTCAATGAGAAGAGATTTACAAAAACACTCCGAAATGATGTAATTCTTTTATTATATAAAAGATTAGACATTTTACCCTCATTAATTGTTTGTATGTGTGGCCTTTTGTTGCCACGTATCTTAAATTTTGTCTTTTCATATCTTTTAAGTTATTTTATTACTAAAAATTTTAAATAATCTATTTGCCAAATACTAACAAAAACTGATTATTGCTATATGAAATAGCATAATTTAATCCAAACATTATATTTCAAAACCATGTTTTGCAACAGCTGATTATCCATTTTCAAAATGAATAATCTATTTTCAATAAGCAATCTCAAACACCCATTTAACGAACGTGGTAAGCTGAATGATCGACTAACCCCAAACCCCAATATATACCTTACATAAACATGACGCTATCTGTGTTATACAATACTAATAGCCGTGATCTTTTTCTTTTTCCGATTACTAGAAAAAGTTATTTACACCCGAAAACTAAAAACACCCACTATTCCGTCACCGAAAATAATCCGTTGCCTGTATGTATCAAACCAATAATTTGAAGGTATTATAGAACTTCGCTTTAGCCTCTAACGGGCTTGAGACACCAGCCCTTGCTGGCATCATGTACTGATCTGCAAGCCATAACCACCATAGGATTCATGTATTCAACTTAATTAAAACTTTCCTTGATCTATTCGTTTACTTTTGAATGCGTCGTTGATTAATGGAGACTGTTTCAATATATACATTAACCTCGATCATTACTCATTATTTGTCCATGTATCATCGTTGTAACCAACTGGTGTAGAATGTGCTAGTTGATGAACACATGTTAATATTTCGGGTTTTTTTTTTAAAACATACATTAAAAGGTCTATAAATAATCTCAATATGTGAATATAATTAAGTACATAAGTATACTAATACAAAATTTAACAAATATAATTAAGTACACAGATATAACTCATCACTAATAATCAATCTAGTGAAAGATAGCTAAGACAATAGCCAACAAAGTGACCGGTCCTAATGGCATAAGACCTCCTGCACCATTAGGTGATGGTGGTTGCACAGTGGAGAGAGGCCGGTGGTGCTACCAGTGGGAGATGGCGTAAAAGTTTCAGACGATGGTGGGCTAGCTTCCCATTGAGAAGGTCCAGGAGATGACGTTGGTGGCGACACAGGTGAACTCGCGCCACCCAAAACATTGATACTCAATTTTTGACCAGCTTGACAATGACTTCCAACGCTACAAACATAGTAATGTGTCCCGGGGGCGTTTAAGGTAAGTCTTGTGGGACCTGTGGCAGACACTGATATAGGGTTCGCCACGTTGCATGGGCCATACGCGGCTTGTGCAACCTCGGCAACTGTGTGTGCTCCAGTGGTGAAGTTAAAAAGGATTGTATCACCAACGGTGAAGGTCTCACGAGATGCCCACGTGGTGTAAGTTGATGGTCCGTTTGGTGGAACTATCCAGCCTAAACTACCTCCAACGATATGGGTTCTCTGAGCCATGGAGCCACTTAACTGCATGCATGCAAGCATAACGGCCATAGTTACCAATGAACTCAACTTAAAGACTGCCATCTTTTATATCTTTGTATACTTCAAGTCTTCAAATTCCTAAAAAGATGATTGTTTAGTACGGGATGAGTTTGAAGTTGTGTTTGGGTTAGTATTTATAGTAATGGGTGCATGGACACGTGGAATATCGAGTTGCATTGGCAAAGAAAAATCGTAGTTTTAAGTTATCACGGATGTTAACGTGTTTGTGTAGATAGAATAAATAAATGAAAAGAGTTGACTAGGTAATTCTAGACCTCTTTTTCTTTTGGCATACAGTATCTTATATTTTATACGTAGTATTTTATAATGTTAATATATTCAAACGATTTCAAAGTATTTGCCAAAACAAAGTACGTAATTTCATAAGGGAAAAGATCGATTTTTAACTACGCTTAGTCGCTTACTCCTCTCGTGTTAAAATTACATCAAGAATTAAAGTTAGGAGCCGTTTTTTAGAATGTGCAAGTTGAGCGACCAATCAGGATTTCAAAAAATTTAGAGGTCACAAAATTTGTCTCGTTAACAATTATTATATGCTTGTGTACACATATTTTTCACGATAAAAAAATTATCAAATAAAGAAATATATTTAATGAGTAATATATTGAATGTTTAAATAATTAATTGCATTATACCATATAAACTGTGACACTTTATATTTAACATTCATTCTCGAAATATCTCATTATATAATTTCGTTCAAAACCCTTAAAAGAAATTAAAAATTTAGGGACGTCGCTCTGAAAGTTAGTCATAACTATCAAACTTTTTGAACAAATATTTATCTGTGTTCTTAATATAAAAGTAAATATTCTAACACAAGTTGTTGCAACTATGATTATTTCATAAGCCCCATGCATGAGATTGCGTAAGTAATTTGCATGCATGATGTATTACGACAACGAAACAAGTTAATTTTCTATCATGAGATTTTGTTAGGTGTCGAATACAACAATAAGTTGGATACTTTGATGTGGAAGTGGTCAACGATCATCAACTCGAGCCCTATTTTTCTTGTTATTACGCGTAATATCTTTTTATATTTCAAATTTTCTATGTTTAGCCTACAAATATGACTGGTTCAAATATTTGTTCATACTCATTTTATTTCATATTTAAATAGGAAGAAATTGACGGCTTCGTATCAAACTATGATACGTGTATATGTTACTATATGTGTGCATGTGTATGCTATATGATATATGATATGAAAACGACACTATAAATTTTTTTGGGCAGATGAAATTTGTTAAGCAGGTAGGCTAACTCAATGGAGAGGTTTAGCCCCCAACAACTTCAACTCTACCTTCATGATTGCTAAAGCAAGGACCCAAATCTACTTTTTAAAGTATGTCTATATATTAATTTGAATAGAAAATTTACTTGCATCAAATTTACTTTAAAGCATGTAATTATATAAGACTAAGTTCTCGAGTTAAAATAGAAAAGGAAAGTAAAGGAAATGAAAGTTTTTGTGTTCTTGTCTTTTTAAAGTCATAAGAAATCTGAAAAGGAAATAGGGAGGAAGATTTTTAAGTAAATCTTCCTCCCATTTTTAGGAAAGGAAAGAACGCCATCTAATATCTCTTTTAAAACATTTGACATTAACAATTAAAGGCGATATATGTAATTTTAAAGTTATTTTCTTTTTTTCACCAAGAATGATTAACTTTCCTTTTCTATATCATATACAATTTACTTTTATCAAATTTACTTAAAAGCATAAGAGCAATGCAACATCCACCAAAAGTTTAGAAAAAAGTTAATAGATCAATTGTATTACTCAATTATATTGCATCATAAAAGTTAATAGATCATGTTTGTAGTATGTTTTCAATGGTTCACAACTTCACACAATTAAGTTTCATACTCCGTTAGATAACTAAAATAGAAATGGCCGAATTGATCAATTTCTTGATGTGATTTATATAAACAAAAGTGTAAGTTATTGGGAGGAAGTAGAATGTAGACAAATATTACCCACATCCCAAGATAAATTTGAGAGCAAGGAAATTGCTTCCAGAAAAACAATTCGGCAAGTAATTTATACAAACAAAATGTAAAGTTATCGTTAAAAGTTGTTCTTAATTATTGATCATTTATCAAAGATCTTCTAATACATTCATTTAGTGTCTTAACTTGACATGTATCACTAATAATAAGATTTATACTTAAGCTAATCTCAAACCTACATTAGGTTTAAGTAAAAAACTTTTGCTTTATGAAGATTACCTTTCACCACCTTTTTTATTTTAAAAGCAAAAACAATTATGCTACTTTGGGTAGAAACCCAAGATCCTTACTTCAAATAATATATTATATGTACTAATTTATCCTTACTAAGAATAAAATAATGTTAATGAACGTAGAGGTTGCTTTGTTCAAAAAGATATAGACGTTGTTGTGGTAGGTCATTACCGTTAGAGAGTTTGAAATTGAAGGAGTAAAAGAGAAAGAATCCAAAAGAAGTTTCCAGCAGCCAAAACGAGTTTACGTTTGACTCGTTAATCATTCAAGACAAGCAACGACACGAGTATAAAAATTGTTGTTCAAATAGTAAACAAAAACAATGGTTGTTACTTGTTAACTAAGTTTGGAGACCGAATCTCCTTTTACGAAGACAATGTCGATAGATAATAGAATGGTATTCGTGCAAAACAACGAACTAAAGCGAATAGTTCTATCGCCTTTTTTTATTTTGTTTTTTTATAGACAACGTTTTTCGACGGTAGACGATAGCTACTAATATTTTTGCGCTTGTGGTGTAAGAGAGAGTGATGATGTTCATGCGTCATATTATCAGGAGTCAAAATGTTATGATTTTTAACTATGAAAATTTTGAATTCTTTAGAGTATGATAGTAGTTATATTTTCTTTTTATAACATAAACCTTAATACGGAGTACTATATTATAAAGTGCACTTATAATAATTTAAAATTTAATTATAAAATACTAAAAATAACAATCTATGTAATATTTTTATCAAAATTATACCCAATAATAAAATTATTTATAACGAATTGAATGAAAACACTTAAAAATTAAAGTGAACAATTATTCAATCGGCGTAAATGTCTCGAATATGATTTTAACTATGAAAATTTTGAATTCTTTAGAGTATGATTATGATAGTAGTTATATTTTCTTTTTATAACATAAACCGTAATACGGAGTACTATAATTTAAAGTGCACTTATTGTAATTTAAAATTTAATTATAAAACTACTAAAAATAGTAAGATATGTAAACTTAAAAGAAAATAAGGTACCCAATAATAAACAACTCTTATAACGAATATTATTAACACCAAGTAAATTTAGCCAATTAACTTTTATAATGATTACTGATAAACAACTTTTTAAAAAAAAAAAAAAAGGCAATGTTAGAGCCTTTTAGGGGTGAGGAAATTAAGGTCACATCGAGCTACGGTTAGAGACGAGGGCCGAGGAAGCTTGTTCGTTGCCAAAGCCGAGGTTGAGGAGCGAGCAAAAGAAACTCGGCCATTACTAAGGTTGAGGTCTAAGGAAAATTGGTCGCTGCCAAAACCGAGGCCCGGAGTCCAAACTAAGAAAATTATACCACTCGTAACCGATGTACGATATCCGAACCAATAAATTAGACACTTTTAGTTAAAACATATATGGCTTTAATCGTAACAAAGTCATTTATATTTTGAAGGACTCGAGATAAAAGATGACAAATAACCTCTTTAAAAAGTTTAAAGAAGTGAAATAGAAAAAGTTAAAATCCTAGAGACTAAACTAGTCAATGTTTACAAAAGTCAAAATAAGTACACAAACTAATCGGTTTACGTTTCACGCGGCAAACATGGAATACAAAGACATTGACTTCTTCCAACATTTAAAATCTTGTATTCTCAATTTTATAATCGTATGTTGTCTTTTAATTTTATTTGTAGTCATTAATACCATTGATTTAAAATCTGAGTTGACTTGGCCACTTGAATCGGTTAAACCATAAACCATAAACCGGTCTAGTGATTAAAATCCGGTTTTAAGCAGAAATTTTTGACCATTTTTAGGTTCTCAAATTGTTGATTAAAAAAAATCTCCACCTTACCTTGTTCCGGCAAAATTTGGATTTAATATTGTTGTTGTATGTTTTTAAAATTTTATTTGTAGTTAAGAAAATTATAAGTCACCACATAATAAGTTTTACTTTTACATATTACGTACTCTGTATCATAATGAATTTAACAAAAGTCGTTCACCAACATGATCAATCTAGGGTTACGCTTGACATAAACATTTGATCGTTTCGATAAATTTTGTTTAGCAACAAATTTTGTAATAGCTTATGTGATCAAAAAGCTCTTTATTGTTTGTCAAACATATTTGAAAATAAAAATCGCGCAATTTGGTTTATGCTTGATTCATAACTATTACAATCACCTAGGGTAGCTCATAAAAGCTACAGTATTTCAGTGGACATGCATACCAAAAGTCAAGGCCTTTAGTTACAACTATAACTCCCTCCACATGTAGTATTAGGGTAAAATTGGGTAGTTTTGAGTTGCCAACTAGTTGGTTAAAAATATGGCTTTATTTTCAACAATCTTTTTGAGTAATCCCTTAAATATTGTAAAAGGTTTTGCTCTAACATGAAACATTTAGTTCATGTCTATATGTCAATCAAAATTCCCGTTAATTCAGGTGAAAAATAGATGATAAACGTCGATGTCATGTTTTAACCCTTTTGCGTGTTTATCACTTTATCCTTTTTGTATTTGCATGTGACTTTATTTTATTTTTGTCTATAAGTGAGTTTTTCCATAAATAAGATACAAAGGTAACTTGAAGTTTCAAAAGTAACGTATGCCTCGGTTTGTTAATTTGAATAAACACGATTTGTCTATGTATTTCAAATAAGGATTTATTTAAAGGGTTTTTTAACGTGTCTTCAAAGCGCGTGTTATATAAAAAAGAGACGACGATTTCAAAAGGACGTCCGGTTCATGAAAAAATACACTTTTAAATAAAATATGGTCAGGACGTCCTTTTCATTAGTCGCGTCGTTAACTATAATAATACGCGCTTCTGCGCACATGTTGAAAAAATACATATTTAAATAGAACATCAAACACGCTATATGTGTCAAACTAACCAATAGTTTTTACATGCATTTTTTTTTTCTTTTTTGAACTTAGACGAAGTTAAAAATATTAAGCAATATCACTTCTCGCAATAGAAGTAATTTCGACATGAAAATTTGTATCTCACATGAAACTAACAGGAGAAGTACATGCGACCTTTGTAACATGATGTGTCACAAGGTTACACCTACGTGAAGTCCATAGTTCATATGAGATATCTAATGACAAATGTCCATAATAAGAGCCAAAAGCGCCTAAGGCGGGATATTTTCCATTGTAGCAAGCGTTATTGCTGATTGTGAGTCAGATTCAATTATCGCATTAAACCAGCCTTTGTTTGATCAAAAACGCACGTTGATTGAATGGCTTGAAGTTCAGCAGCAAGAGCAGATTCACATCGCCATTTCTTGCCAAAACAAGTAATTGCAATGACCCAACTAAGTTACGGGCATTAAAAGAGGCGTCGCAATTTAGCTTCACTATATTTGAAGCGGGGTGGATCCAATTAGGTAAAATTTCTTGCCAAACACTGCTACTCATGATGGACAGATATATGGCACGATTAAAAGAATGCTCTCTCGAAATCACAATCATTAACTTGGGTTTCCACGATAAATTGAGCAGGATTGCTCAAAAATAAAACAATTATGAGCCTTCCATATTATAGACCACGCCGCAGAGGCAAATGTGGATATGAAGTTAGTATGAGAGGATCCTGTTTTTATATGAGATAATAAGGAGTTAATATGAGATAAATTACCTAAATATCCCGTCAAGACGAAGGCCCAAGAGAACTAAACCATATGGGTTTTGTCCACTCACATTTAAACAACAAATGCTTTGTAGTCTTGGTGTTGTTCGACATATGGAGCAAAGCGGTGAAGTAACACAGTTCCGTCGAAACCATGTGAAAATGATTAGTATCTCTTGAGTCGTGAACATCAACAATCTTACATATTTATGGAGTGTATCAAGTATCATCACTAAGAGTAATGGGTTCGATCAAGAGCCATAGGATTGTGTTATATAAAAGATGTTGTCACGTCAGCTTTTCACCATATAACTCATATAATCTATAATTCCACCAAAAAACATCCTCCTTCGTCACTCAAGATATAGAACACCCCGTGAGCCTTACAATGTGTTTTTTTCTTTCATTTATTCAAATAAACAATACACTAAAATAAAAAAATTAAAAATAAAAACAATACATACTAGATAAAATAAAGTAAGCAAACAAAATCTTGAATTTTATGAAGGACTAACATTGCATACCAAACAAGGACTAATGGTGAGAAAAGTATTATTAAGGACTAACTATAAAATAAAATAAAAACTGCAATGTTAAAAGTGAAAAAAGAGAGAAAAAAATAAACTTTTTGGTTGTCTTTTTCGTCGGCTACTTGGGTCGCTACTGCAACAACATAAAACAAAACAAAAAGCCAAAAACACAAACCAAAACAAAAAGCACATACATAAACAAATCAACCACAAGCACAAATATCCCGTCCGCTACCAAAAAAAAAAAGAAAAAAGAAATGTTTATGGCTTACTGGTGGAGACTCGCGCCATGCTTATAACACGACCATTGGTATGGATGTTCACGCCATAGGCAGACGTTATTGCATATAACACACCCTCGTTGGGTGCTCCAAGATGTGAAAGTATCATACTCAATTAAAGTATTTCAAACAACTATGAAATAAACACGTCACTTTTGTAAAAAAAAATCAAAATTGTACACATTTAAGTATATGTATCACTTACACTCATAACACTTTACATAGAACAACTCATGGCATTCAAATGCTTGTTTTAAGAACTTAATCTCCATTATCCAAACTTAAAAAGTTACAAAGTTCAACTTGTATTTTAAGCTAACAAGAGATAAGTTCAAGTCAAGAAAGTTAATGCCTTATCTTTAAAATGATCAAGTCACAAATGTATACTTGTAACACATATAAGGTTCAAAATGTAACATCAAACAAATCTAGAAAAATTCAAAAGTGAGAAACCAAAACCAAACTAAATCACCTAACCTAAGACCAAAGAGGTGCATGTGGGGCCCACAACCCACGAACCATGGCTCCTTGACTTCACACTTCATCATGGGTCAACGTCATTTAACACCTCTCTTTTCTTTTCTAACTTTCCGGTCACCTTCCACCAGCATACCTCTTCCACCTCAACACTTGCTTTAATTTCTTTTATGAAATAATCACATGGATTATTTAATATATAGTAGTATTATATGATTGGTTTGAGAGAATGAATGATTATATTTTCACATAATGAGTCGATATCATTGAACATTCTAGGTTATCAAACATTCAAACGGTCGAATATTTGATAAAGCATAATAATATCAAGTCATGCATAAAAACTCAAAAGCTTGGATTTTAAAAGTGACTGCAAAACACTCACAATATACTCAAACACTCGCTTACTATACTCGTCGGGATCTTGATAAGTGTTTTCGTCCATTTTCAAAGCAAATTAAGAACTTATGTTTTGAAAAATATATAGTAAATTAGTAACTCAGTTAAGAACTTTTAATGAGTATAGATAACGATTTCGGATATATGTAATTTATGTGAAACATTTTGAAGGATTTAACCTATTTTATATATTATAATATAAATATAGCTACTATGCACGATATTTTTATAAATAAAATAACTACTGCTGACTAGTACCGTACTTACGGGTAATACTATTTTTGCTGAACATACCGTAAATGTTAATCTAAGATACATAGTTTAACAAAATCACCTATTAAACATTGCAAATTTGAGATTATTATATGTTATGGTTTGTCTCATTCCATGATATTTTGAGCAAGATGTTTAAAAATACACCGTCCCAATATATGACATTAGAAAGTCTTTCCAAATATTTGACATATTCTAATATTAATAATCTTAATAGATTATTACCATACCAAAATAAAATTTTGCACCTTTTAACAATGACGCGGTTATGACCATCACCCCACTTTCCTAAACCCTCCCTATAAATACATACACAACTTCTCATAACACATATCACACAATCATATTCTCATTCTCAAAGCAAAAAAGAATCACACACACAAAGGTTTTTTCGACTTTTCGAAAGAGAATATCAAAAGGGGCGACCTGAGAATTATATTCTAAGAACACAAAAAAAAAAATGGCAGGATTAAAGTCAAGTATGTTGGTAGTATTTGTTATGATGATGGTTGCATCTACTACAATGGCTCAAACAAGTCATGTAGTTGGAGGTTCATTGGGTTGGAACATTCCTACTAATGGTGGTGCTAGTGCTTATACTACTTGGGCTAATGGACAGACCTTCAGAGTTGGTGATAGTCTTGGTAAGTCGAACTGATTTGTAGCGTAGTTTCTAAAAATTATCTAAGTTTGCCTGATCATAACTTTCTGGCTTCGTCTATGTTACATACATCTTTGCCTTAAAAGTAATAGCTACTTATTGGAATCATAGTGGATTTCATGATCACAAAAACTTTTTTTGACAACTTTTTTTAAGTCATGCATAAAGATCAAACTTTCTTTAAACTTTAAATAATAGCCATAGATCATTATTGCATATACTTTTACATAACCATGTCCATGGATATGAGTTTGTATCATCTAAGGTGCAGCATATACTTTTGCTGTCAAAAAATATTAAAGTTTTGATATAATCAAGTATGGTATGTATTCAGTTTATGATCATAGGAAATTCTTTAATAAATTTACAATCTTTCTTCTTTTGTTTTAGATTATTAAGTCTAGATTATTAAACCAAACACATGTTAGGAACAGGTGGAGACATGAGGGGCTAGGTGGGCAGAAAAGGAAAATGATTATTTTGTAATTTGTTTTTTAACGAACCGATTTATAATGTTGTTTTTAAAAATTATCAAAATTTGTTTTTTAGATCATAACTTTCTGACTTCGCCTGTTGTTAGAAAATTGTTCAACTTTGGAATATAAAGTACGTACAGTTTTTTATATGTGTAAAATAAATTATGGATGAAAAAAATCATGTCACATGGAAACAAACCTACCCCATTAATTAATTAGGAAACAGTAAAAGCTCCATTATGGTCCTGCTTTATTTAATTTTTTGTGTCTTATTTAAATAATTGAATTGACTATAGTGGTATCAATTTGACTAACTAATTATTGATTTTGTGGTAATTAACTAATTATTATTTATCTAACCAATTTTTACTTTTTTACCTTTTTACAGTTTTTAACTTTACCACCGGATTCCACAATGTGGCCGAGGTAGCACAGGCAGCGTACGGTCCATGCACGACCACCAACCCCATCTCGCTCGTAACCACCGGCCCTGCCACCATCCAGTTGACCACCGCCGGGACCCACTACTACGTTTGCGGCGTCGGTTCACATTGCTCATTAGGACAAAAGGTGTCCGTCAACGTAGTGGCTGCCGCCTCGGCACCCACCACCCCACCGGCAGCCGCCCCCACCACCCCACCACCAACCGCCACCCCCACCCCCACCACCGCCCCAACACCCGCCCCAGTGTCACCACCAACCACCACCCCATCACCCGCCCCGGACCATCCACCACCACCCCACCCGCCGCCACCCCGGCACCATCACCCGACACCGCCAGCCCACCATCACCACCCAGGCACCACTGGTCCATCTGCCGGCGTACCCAGCACCGGCCCAGCACCCACCGGCGACAACACCCCGACGCCACCAGCACCTAGCGCCGCAAGCGCCATCAGCGTGGGAGTTCCCGCCACTTTTTTGGCAGTCGCATTAGCTTTATTTTATTAAATTTTTTTATTTTGTTCATGATTATTAGTTGAGACATTTATTACACGGTTTGTGTGTGATTATTTTTATGGATTTTTGTTTATTTATGTTTGTAAGGATTCTTAATTTATGTTCTTTTTCATGATTCGTATAAATAAATTTCCACTTTATTCATATGCTTTTTAACGTGTGCATTTATTCTATTCTCTATGCTTTTAAGACATATGTAACGATAACAAAAAAGTTTTGATTCTAAAGTGGTTATCTTCATAGATATAAAGCATCACAATCTTATTCAGAAGCAATGTTAATTAAAAAATCAGGTTAATTATACTAGTTTGAGCCACGTTACTCAGCTCTCTTAAAAAAATAAAAAGTATTACTTGGTTTGGACAAATGTAAATAGGTAATATGTGGAATTTTCGAAAAGAAGTTTCGACTGAATTTCAAAACCAATCATCTCTTGTAAATTGTAACACCTCTATGCAATTTCCTTGTTTCTAGTGTTCGCTAGTCATTCACAAAAAAGATCATATGAGAAATTCAAATTTGAACCTTTTTCAAAACGGGTTACAACTGATCACATTTACGTCAACGCAATATTTGTATCAATTTCCACTACTTTTTCAACACTTTTGCCTCTAAAGTATCTCACTTAAATGCAAACATACTTCATAATACACGTGCATACGCAATTTTCTATTGTTGTGATATGCACCAACGGTCCAACACCACTAAGTAGTGCTAATTTGGTTGCTTCACCCATGAAATGTGAGTGTGTATAATAGTGACCACTCCTAGTATCCACTTTATGGACCCTTTCGCTATCTAAATGATACATTTCTGATAATTTGGTCGATATTTCAATAGTACGAAATTGAATTCCAACTGAAATCAAGTCCATAACTTAACTATATCAAATGTGACGTAAAAGTAAAAACATTGTCTAAGGCAACATGAAGTTAGGAAGGCGACACTATGGTGCTTGCTGTTTCTTAATCTTCAAAAAAAATTACTAACTACGATATACGAGTAATATTAGCACCCGAGTTAGCAATTGCCACCAACTCGTCTGTCATTGTGAACAAATATATTGGTCACTATATGTGTTTTTTAGCAACAAAAAGTATAAACGGCTACAAATTTGTTGTTGAGAACACATATAATAAGATTGGAATTGGGCTAACTTATAATAAGATTGATGTGGAAAATTTAAGTATTACAATGCAAATAGTCCAAAGATAAACGTGAAGAATGTTTTGGATGTTGCCAAATCAACTTTGAAAACTTTATCAAATACATTAGATAACAATACATTTCAATGTGCATTTTTTTCAAATAAGATCATGTTCTAGATAAAAACAGCAAAAGATTAGGTCATACATTCTTAAATCTTAATGGACTTTTGACCAAATAGACATCTTGCATGCAACTTAGTCTCTCGTAAAATATACGGAGTACTTTTTAAGTTATATAAAACTCTTTTCTATGGAAAATTGACGTGGCCAACAATTATACATTTAACACGTGATCTAGTGGTAATACAAATATGCAAGCTAGTCATATATTGTACCTTTTATTACAAGAAGGCGCCATTCAAACTCCAAAGCTAAAATCAAACTCGACACGTTTACTTTAAAGCCAAAAGGGCAAAGGAATGAACGTGCAAAGAAGCACATAATAGTGGAAAAAAGGTTTACATATTCATCAAGATGGTGCATTTAGTCAATTCATCGATCTCCTGCAAAAAAGGTTACATTTTTTAAAAATTCAATGCTTCTTCCACTTCTAGAATTTTCATCACTTGTTTACTTTTTTTTGTTGCAAAAAAATGAATTATATTAACATCTCAAAAGATTACAACATAAACATAAAACTGAGTGAACACTCTCAATCTCATTACTACATCAAAACTAAAAACTACCGATATAAGATAGCACTAGATACTATATAAGACATCACTAAACACAAGCATAAAAAGAGCCAAACTGCACTATAGCATAAACCATACCAGTTTGATTCTGCTGAATTCACCTATAAAGCACCTACCATCTAACTATATTTTCATATCACTTTCCCATCAGACCCATTCCTACAACACCCACAATGATCAAGACAAGTAAAGAGTGTGGCTTCGTTAGAAACCCAAAACCCATAACCAATCCATTTAGGGGCTATGCCAAACAACCTACATTTCCTTTTCCTAAAAAAAGCTTCAGTTGTTTGGGAACACTCTCCCTCAATGATGACCAACCAAAACCTCCTATGCCAATGTATTAAGTGGACCAAGCAGGTTCATCTTTCACTTCTCGCTATTTCACTTATCATACATTGGCCGCCCCAACTATATACCCTTCACAATTAGATGCTCTACATTATGGTACATCCAAATGAATTAGACCTCTCACTTTAGCATCAAAACCCAACACATTTCCTCCCAAGGCCAAACTTGTTAAAGTGAAGATGATCCATTGAGTAAAGTCACACCAAAGGGACTCCAAGGTACTAGAAACATCCCATTGTTATGGTTTGTAAAGTGTACCTCATTGAATTTGTAACATAGAGTAAAAAAGATGAAGAATCTGATGTAAACCCCTTATCCAAACACTCCTATATCCCCTAAAAACTATACATTATTCATCTGAATGCCCCATTCCTTACTCACTTGAGCTACAACCACTGTCTTTTTTCACTCTCATGCTCAGTAACTGCATTTTGATACTCTCCAAAATCACCTTCAATAGACTTTGACTATCCCTTTGATTCTTTTGAAACAGTCTTTGGTTTCTTTCAGTCCAAATGAAATAGACTGTAATAGGAAGCACCCTCTGTCTAGGACACTTTGAATGGTATTATTACACCTTCCAACATCTAAAAGAGTCACCACATTCCTCCACTCCATATCCCAATTTATATTTTTGTTTAATTTTGTTGAAGGCAAAGGTAAGTAAATGTAATGTATTTTTAAGAGTATCAATGATTCAGTGTGGGTAATAGACTTACATTCAAATTAATTCATAAAATATATAGTGTTTTTTACATGTATTCTTTAACTAGTTATGTTCTTAATCTTCATCTTCCTCATATTTAAATCCAGATTTCGACGAACTTTTCCGGCTTTAAACGAACTATTAAATTTATAACATCATTTAGCAAAGTTATGAAACTTAGGGGTTTAAAGTGAAAATATTTTTTAGCTTATTATAACTAACTCTTAACTTTGGGCTTGTTTTGTAAGTTGTGGTTGTGCAGGGTTTAAAGTGGAACATGTATCTATATAAGCTCATATCGTAGCTAGGGTTTCAATCAAGTTGGTTCTCCCAAAGTTTCACACACACATTTGTCTCTCTCTCTCTCTCTCATTTCATATCAAAGATCAAGTTGTTCATTGTTCATTGTAAGAGATCATCTTGATCTTAGTTTGATTCTAGTCTGTTTAGGTTTTTGGGTTTCTAAGTGTGAGTATTTGTATTTTTGAACTGCATAAGTGTTGGGGACAGTTCTTTACTTTGTATTGTTGGTCAGCACACGTTTTGTGGACTGATATGCCATAACAGTTATTAATAAAGTTCACCAAGGGGAGATTGATTGGGTGATTGGATATATTTGTCTGTTTTGGTACCATCTTAAACGGTATCAGAGACCCAGGTTCTGATCGATTAGTTTAGGGGTTTATTGGTTTCCTGGTCAATCTTGGTTTGGAGTTGTTGGTTCAACGCTTAGGCAGTTGGATCTGGTTGATTCTTGGGTTAATTGAAGATTTAGGGTTATTCTTGAAACCATAGTTGTCAGGATCCCGATCCTGATCTTAAGATCTTATGATTTTACGATACTGCAAAGCAAAAACGATCCGGATCCTACATAAGATCTTTGCAAACTTAAGATCTTATAGGATCCCGATCTTGACCATACAATCTTACGATCTAATCCAATCCGATCTTACTTTTCTCGGATCATAAACTAAAAAACTACAAATTTATGGGTTGTTTGTTTGTAGAATTCAAAAAACAACATGTTAGTCTTTTTAAACATTTTATAATCATAATTTATGACAACATTTATATGAAACATTCATAGTATTTTGTGGTTATAATGTATTAGAATTTGTAGATTTGTATAAAATTACATAAACTATTAAGAAATAACATTAGAGTAGGATCTTAAGATCCCGATCCGATCTTACGATCACGATCTTGCAAAAACGACAACGATCCTAGGTAGGATCCCGATCTTGACAACCTTGCTTGAAACCCTAGATTGTTGGGGTTTCTTCTTTTTTTTTTTTTTTTTTGAGTGCGCTTAAGAGGTTTTGGAGGTGGTTAATTGAAGAATTAACTGTTAATTGTTGGTTTCTTGGTTAATTTCTTGAAAACCCTAATTTCACAATTTTGGGGTTTTGAGATCGGGTGATTCTGTGGGATCTCTGCTCTGGTTCTTGGTTCAGTTACTCTAGACTAAGTGAATCTAGAGTATTGATTGGTTCTTCCGTTGCAACTCGTTAAAGCACTGTAAGTTGTATTTCTTCTTTTAAGATAAATGGTTCTGGTTAAGTGGGTGCAAAGAGGTTCGATTAACATCTTGATCTAGCGCCTTAAGTGGTACGAATACCTGCTCTGGCCAACCTCAGTCCACTTGGTTGGATCCAAGTTCATCTTGGGTGTGAGTTTGTTTACTATTATTTTTAGTTTGTTTATTGAGTCTAGATTGTTATACGTTAGGATTTGGGCAGTCTTGGAAGTTGAGGATTGTTGGTTTAGTATCTCTTTGTTGGTTTTGTTTGTTGTTTGTTTTGGTTATCAGTTTGTTGGTTTGATTTTCCCGTTTGTTTGTCTTTTTTTTTCGCTTTCATTATGGATATTATGATTATTTCTTTAAATCAGACTAATCCTCTCTATCTGCATGCTAATGATTGTAATGGTGCTCCTATTTTGTTTCTATTAAGTTGTTTGGTGTTGAAAATTATAGGATATGGGCTAGTGCTATGAAATTGGCTATGCAAATTAAGAATAAAATGTTTTTTTTTAACTAGAACTTGCCTTAGAACTGATTATGTTGCTAGTCCTATCTTTCTTGAATAATGCAATATGTGTAATGCAGATGTGTTGTCTTGGATTATGAGTTCTTTGTCTCAAGATGTTTATCTGGGTCATGTTTTTTCTGATAATGTTGCTACTTGGAAAGAGTTAAAGGATACATATGATAGAGTTGATGGTTCAATTGTTTTCAATTTACTTCAGAAATTAACTCTTTTCAACAAGGATGTGGTTTTGGTTGATGTTCTTGTCGTGCCTGAATATTGTGTCAGTATTCAGGCACAACAAGGGTAAATTTGAGACTTAATAAAGATGTGGTTTTGGTTGATGTTCTTGTCGTGCCTGAATATTGTGTCAGTATTCAGGCACAACAAGGATAAATTTGAGACTTAATAAAGATGTGGTTTTGTTTGATGTTCTTTTTGTGCCTGAATATTGTGTCAGTATTCTGTGCATAAGATGATTAAAGATAATAAACTCGGTGTTGTTTTTATTGAGACTAAGTGTTATATTCAGGATTTGAGAAAGCATATTGTTCTGGGGACTGGTAGTGAATTTGATGGCATGTACTTGTTTGATAAAGAGTATAATAAGTCTATCGTGGTTAATCAAAGTGAGTTCTTTGTTTGTCACGTGTCTATTGAAGTTTGGCATAATAGGCTAGAACATCCTGCTAATCAAGTTTTGAAATTATTAAAAGGTTCACTTAATTTGTCTAATGTTCATCATGAAGGTCTTTGTGAGGTTTGTCATAAGGCAAAGAAAACAAGGGATTCTTTTCCTTTGAGTAAAAACAAATATGTGGTTTTTGGTTAACTCATTCTTCTTGATGTTTGGGGACCTTATAAAATTATTAGAAGGGAGGGTTTTAGATATTTTTTGAACATTGTGGATGATTACAGTAGGTCTGTGTGGGTAAGAATGGCAATGGGGCGGGTTTGAGGCGGGGTGACCATCTCCATCCCTAAACCCGATTACAATCTCCATTGGGTATCTTATCGGGACGCCCCATTGGGGCAAGATGCTCCTCTAAACCCGCCCTGTACCTTGTTGGGGATTTTATCGTGTTGTCTTATTTGGACGCGATGCTCCACCAAAATCGTGTTTTTTTCCTGTTTATTATTGTTTTTACACTATAAACAATATAATTTTATGCAATAACTTCAAAAATAGAGATGCCATTATTAATAAATTAAGAAATAGCTTATTAACCTTTAAACAACAATATTAAACATAAAAAATGATAAGCTACTCACGTCTTAAATCAACTTTTTTAGAATATTATGACATGAAATAAGCTTTTATAATCACAAAATTTTCAATCTTACAAATATTGAACGTTGTGTAAGTAGTAAATACCAACGTAATACTATATGTTTAATTGTATATAGATATATTTGTATGTATATATAAGTTTCGGGGTGAGGCGTTGATGTTGAGCCCCATCCCCTCTCCAATCCTAATAAAAATCCCCGTTAATGCCCCGAAACCCGAAAAGCATGCCTCGCCTCGCCCTAAAAAGTTTGGGTTTCGGGTTTTTTTTGGTCATCCATATGTGTGGTTGTATATGCTTAAAACTAAAGATGAAGTTTTTGGAATGTTTGTAAATTTTTATAATATGGTTTTGACACACTTTAATAAAAAGATTAGAGTGGTTACGTCTGATAATGGTACTGAGTTTGTAAATCATAAGATGTCTAATTTTCTAAACACTATGGGTGTTTTACATCAAACTACTTGTGCATATACACCACAGCAAAATGGTATTGCTGATAGGAAACACATACATTTGCTTAATGTTGGTAGAAGTCTTATGTTTCGGGGAAGATTCCTCTTATTTATTGGTCCGATTGTGTTTAACTGCTACATATTTGATTAACAAGCTTCATTCCTCTGTTTTAAAGGGTAAGTCACTTTTTTCCTTGGTGTATAATAGGGAACCGAATCTGTCTCACCTTAGGAGTTTTCGAAGTTTATGTTTCGCTGCTATAGTTAAAGGATCTGATAAGTTTTCTGAAAATTCTGAAAAATGTGTTTTAGTTGGGTATGCAAATGGTAAAAAAGCATACAAACTTTTAACTCTTGAAAATAGGTCTGTTTTGTATTCCAGAGATGTGAAGTTTTATGAAACCAGTTTTTCTTATAAAATGAGTCAAAACAGCGTTTCTGAGTCTAAACCTGAAGTTTCCATTTTTATTTTTTATTTTTTATTTTGTCGAGTCTGAGTCTGAGTCAAAAACCAAAACTCAAGAGGAAGGGACATATGTTGGTAGATGGTAGTTTCCATCAACCAGATATGGTTGTAAACACTGATCAGGCTGCAAAGATTGAGCAGATACAACAAACTGATAGTTTACATCAATCTGGCAATGATGATGACTATGCATCTCCTTTAGATGAAAACAATAATTCTGAGGGCAATGTTGGTTCAAGTTCTAATGTTCCTAGGTTGCAAAATATTTTTGAAAATCAAACAGAAGAAGGGAATGCTAGTCATAGAAGGTCTAAGAGGTCTTCTAAATTGCCTGCTAGGTTAAATGACTTTGTGCTAGATGGTAAATTTTGATATGGTCTTAATAAGTATGCTAATCATTCTGTTTTGAGTGCTGAAAACTGTTGTTTTGTGTCTAATTTGAATAAGTCTTTTGAACCTTCTCTGTATGAAGAAGCTTCAGAAGATATTGATTGGATTAATGATATGAATGATGAAATGCATGCTTTATATGAAAATGACACATGGGTTGAAGTTGAACTTCCATTTGGAAGAACACCAATTGGGTCTAAATAGGTTTTTAAAATCAAATATAAGGCTACATGTGAAATTAAAAGGTATAAAGTTAGACTTGTGGCTAAGGGTATAGTCAAAAAGAGGGTGTTGATTATGACGAAACCTTTAGTCCTGTTGTGAAAATGAGAACTGTAAGATGCCTTATTAGTCTTGCATTTGAAAATGATTGATTTGTTTTTCAAGTGGAAATTAATAATGCGTTTCTTTATGGAGATTTAAATGAATATATTTATATGCTACCTCCTCCAAGGTTTTTAAAAGAATGAGATAGAAAAGTTTTTAAGTTAAAAAAAATCTCTATATGGCTTGAAGCAGACTCCTAAATAGTGGAATCATAAGCTGTATGAAGCCTTATTTGAAGTTAATTTTGAACAATCTAAGAATGATCATTCTTTGTTTATAAATAACAAAGAAAATATAGTGTATTTACTAGTATATGTTGATGATCTTGTTATTACTGGTAATAGTGAAAAAGAGATTGAGAATTTCAAAAGTTTTTAAAGAAAACAAGTTTAAAATTAAGGATCTAGGGAGTTAAAGTTTTTTCTTGGAATAGAGGTTTTCAAAACTAAAATTGGTTTGTGTTTGAATCAAACGAAGTTTGTCTTAAGATGCTTCATGAGTTTGGTCTACTAGCTTGTAGACTAGTGATGAGACCCTTGCCTGAAAATATTGTTTTGGCTTACAAATAGTCTGATGATGATAAGTTCTTAAAAAATGTTATAAGTTATCAAAAACTTGTAACGAAGTTGATTTATCTTACTATGACAAGGCCTAACATTGTTTATGTTTGTTTGAGTTAGCATATGCATGTTCCCTTGCATTCTCACTTTGATATTGGTTTGAGGGTGCTTAGGTATCTTAAGTTAGCACAAATAACATATCGTCATGAAAATAGATAAAACATATAATGACAAACTTTGCCTAACAACATTAGGCGATAGCTCATCTCTTTGGCATAGGCGCTTGGTCACGCTAATATGAGACTTATACAAACTTATCTTCAAAAGAGTTAGTTAGGAATTTGCCAAAACTAAAATATGACCAACACTTTTGCGCTTGCAAAAGGTCATCCATTAGAAAGGTCATAGGAAAACTTAATCAAAGAACCTTAAGATCACAAGCTCAAAATCAAAGTAATCATTTTTGTTTTGTATCCACCATTGAACCAAAAACCATAAATGAAGCAATAAAAGATGAGTCATGGGTAATGGCCATGCAAGAAGAATTAAACCAATTCGTTAGTATTGGTTTGGTAAAGTCAAATTGGTTTAAAGTTATTACATTTTCGATTACATTTGGGCTAAGTGTGTATTATTAGAAACAAAGCTAGGCTTGTTGCACAAGGTTATAATCAACAAGAAGAATTGACCAGAGTGGTATTGGTTTTGGTAAAGTCAAATTGGTTTTTTATTACATTTTCGATTACGACCGGGCTAAGTGTCATATTCGATTACAGTGGGCTAAGTGTCATATTATTAGAAGGTTAGTATCAGATATTGTGTTTTTGTGAATGGTAACTTGATATCATGGTCTAAGTCCTCAGCAGAAGCTGAGTATAAATCAATGGCATCTGCTACTTGCGAAGTAATGTGGGTTCTTAAGGTTTTAAAGGACCTGGGTGTTACTGATGAGTTGTTACCAATTGATCTGTATTGTGATAACAAGTATGCAATCTAGATTGTTGCTAATTCTGTTATGCATGAGAAAACTTAACACTTTGATATTGATGTGCATTTGGTAAGGGAGAAAGTAGCTTCTGGGTTAATAAGGATTGTGAAGGTTGATTCAAATGACCAAATTGCTGATGTTTTAACCAAGGCTCTTGTTTCAGTGCAATATGCAGTTATGGTTAAGAAACTTGACATGATAAACTTATTTGTTTCATAATTTTAAGGAAGGTTGTTAAATTTACAACATCATTTAGCAAATTTCTGTAACTTAGGGGTTTAAAGTGAAAATGTTTTTACCTTATTTTAACTAACTCTTAACTTTGGGCTTGTTTTGTAAGTTGTATTTGTGCAGGGTTGAAAGTGGAACATGTATTTTTATAAGCTCATATCACAACTAGGGTTTAATTTAAGTTGTTTCTCCTAAAGTTTCTCTCTCTCTCTCTCTCTCTCTCTCTCTCTCTCTCTCTCTGTTCATATCAAAGATCAAGTTGTTCATTGTTTATTGTTTTGTAATCAGTTTCTGGGTTTTAGTTAAGAGATCATCTTGATGTTAGTTTGGTTCTAGTCTGTTTAGTTTATGGGTTTGTAAGTGTGAGTATTTGTATACTAAAACTGCATCAGTGTTAGGGACAGTTCTTTTCCTTGTATCGTTGTTCAGCACACATTTTGTGGACGAACGCCACAACAATTATTAATAAAGATCACAACGGGGAGGTCGGTCAGGTGATTTGATATACTAGTGTGTTTTGGTATCATTTTTACACGAACATTAATTTTCGATTTGAATCGATTTGATTTATAAGCTTTAATTCCACATTTCACTAACTCGTTAAAAACTAAGTTGATTTTGTAAGCTAAAGATCCTCTAATGAATGATTTGGGTCAAATCATGTTTAACACCAGTGTAGTAAATTTAATAGTCCTATCAACTGAGTTTCACCACCTATGCATGCAAGTTGGTTATCATTGACGAAAACAACTGTTACCACCACCACAACTGTGACGATAGCCATCACAACTGTGTCCAGCTAAGAGTTAACAAATAAGCCTTTAGACTTGCACATGTTATTTGATTGTGTAAATTTAGAGCATGCACAACCGTAACGTTTTAACGCCGTTGGAGGGCAAAATAACGTCGTTGGAGGCGTTACTCCGTTGGAGCCGATGAGAAATAACGGCGTTGGAGGGTGCGCGTTGGGTGGTTAACGCCCGTTAAGGGCAAGAAAAAATTTAAAAAAAAAACATTTCGAAAAAGTTACAAAACTAGCCCTCAACGGCTAGTAGCCGTTACATTTTCAAAAAAATTTACATAAAACCCCCTAACGGCTAGTTTTTAAAAAAAAAATCAAAAACATTTTTTAACCACTATAAATACCCAACTAAAACTCTATTTTTTTCACACTTCCTCTCACACTTTATATAATTCCTCTCACACTTTCATAATTCAAAATCAAGTTCGTTCACAATGGATCCAAATGAATTTGATGATATTCCTCTGTCTTGGTCGGGACGTTGATGACGAAGAGGACTTCCAATTTATGGCGTCCGCGACGAGTATCACCTTCGGTTGGAACAAGAAGAAGGTATTGAATCTCAACATCCTAGTCGTTCTCGTAGCCATATATATAAATGGCGTGAGCTTGCGAAGAGCGTCTGCAAGCGATTATTTCGTAGAAGGTTGTAAGTATTCAAACCGGAATTTTCGTAGAAGATTTTGTATGAGCCGGAAACTATTCCTGCAAATAGTTGAAGGTATTGAATCTTATACTTATGATAATATTCCAAATCATTTTACTTTCTTTAAGCAAACACCCGATTGTACGGGTCGAATGAGTTTAAGTGCTCTAATGAAGTGTACGTCTGCCATATGCCAATTGGCGTACGACACCTCACCACATGCATTTGATGAATACTTGCAAATGGGTGCGAGTACTTCAAAAGTATGTCTTGATAATTTTAACAAATGCATTATTGATTTGTTTATGCCGGAGTATTTAAGAAAACCAACATGGGCCGACATTCAAAAATTTATCAACAACATGAAGAAAAACATGGTTTTCGGGAATGCTTGGTAGCATTGATTGTATGCACTGGGAATGGAAAAATTGTCGATGGCTTGGCAAGGGCATTTTGCTAGGGTGATAAAAATACCCAACAATTATGCT
The DNA here is from genome assembly GCA_022545495.1 of Chrysanthemum lavandulifolium. Taxonomy (NCBI): domain Eukaryota; kingdom Viridiplantae; phylum Streptophyta; class Magnoliopsida; order Asterales; family Asteraceae; genus Chrysanthemum; species Chrysanthemum lavandulifolium. Next base: position 8,426,834 of record CM040238.1, read on the forward strand.
TGAAATCGTTGCTTCTCAAGATTTATGGATCGGCATGCATTTTTGGGATGGCGGGGCAAATAACGATATTAATGTTTTAGATAACTCTCCGTTATTCGACGACCTTCTTGCGACAATGCCCAAGAGCACCTTATATGGTCAACGGAACTAGGTATGAACAGGGGTATTACTTGGCTGATGGAATTTATCCAGAGTGGGCAACTTTCGTCAAATCCTTCACGGCAACAACTGACGAAAAACATACGTACTTTAAAAGGAGACAAGAAAGTGCCCGAAAGGATATTGAACGTGCTTTTGGTGTGCTTCAAGGCGTTGGGGTATACTACAACAACCGGCACATCAATGGGAAATTGCCATGATACGTAGAATCATGTATTCTTGCATTATTTTGCATAACATGATTATAAAAGATCAAAAATTTGCATTACGTGACTATAACGAAGTGTGGGTGGATCCGTCAGCAAATTTGAGGCAACGAAGATGGGTCGACGGATGTGATACTCACGATCGTAAGGCAAAAGAAATACATGACCGACAACGCATACCCAACTCCAACGGGACCTTATGGAGCATGTTTGGCGAAGAACCTTGAGCGACATGGACAACAACAAGAGGCGGCGATGATGAATAAGTATTTGCTATGTTTTGTTATTTTTTTTTTCGTTGTCATTTCCTTTATATTGTAACGTTTAATTTGCGGTGTGTTTTTTTATTTGTTGTATTTTTTTTTCGATGTATTTTTTTAATTTCGTATTGTAATATGTTTTAAAATTTAATGTTATGTTTAGTTTAATAAATGAAGTGTTTGTTTTAGTTTAGGGTTGAAATTGAAAATATGAAATGTTATTGATGTTATTGGGATGTTATTGTTGTGGGTGTTTTTTGAGGATGTTAAGGTGAAATGTTAAAGCTGATGTGGCGCTGACGTGGACGGTGTTATTGATGTTATGGTGTTATTGTTATGCATGCTCTTAAGGATATGACCAAATAGCGTCAAATGGGAGTGAGGTAGCTTGGTTAGATATTTAGTTAAACATAAGTTGCCTCCTAGCCCAGTGAGGCACCAACTGGAGTGAGCAAGATCTAAGATTTGAACTTTTGACCTTTTATCCACAAAATCTCTCCAGTAGGCTTTCAGAGGTTGGTATCAACTGAGTCAAGGCCCTTTGGTTAACAAAATTTATGTTGGATTTAAATAATAGTAAGTAGGGATTTGCTAATGGGTGCCCATTGGGCATCTTATAAACTATAAAAAATGCATATAATATTGTAGATACAACTAAACTTTATTTTTTGAATAAAAAATACATTTAATAAACATTAATTAAACTTTTAAATTACTATAATTAAATATGATTTTCACTTAATATACTCAAACTTTTCATTTATTAATATTTAAAAAAATGCCTAGTGGACACGTGTTAGCAAATCTAATGGGGGTATGAAAGTCAGATCTGTTAAATGTGAAAATTAAAACAAAAGAAAGTGTAAATTTGGTTCCAATTGGGTCCAATAACAACAACAACAACAATAAACTCAATCCCGTCGGGGCAGGGTATGGGGAAGTAGAATATAGACAGATCCTACTTCTACCCCAGGATAAACCCGGGAGTAGAGAGACTGCTTCCAAAGAGACCTCCGGCAAGTGCAGGTGTGCGGGTGAGAGAGCAAAGAAAGGAGTGCGAGTGTGCCAGTGAGCAATAACGAAGAAAAGCAGACAAAAGACGGCAGGCAAAACAAGCAAACACACAGAGAGCATAAAGTAACCAACAAGTGAACATACGAGAAAGGGACAAACAAGCAAAGCAAACGCAGCAGAAGAGCACATAAAAATGGCAAAGAGGCAAGGTAACACGGGCAAAGGCGAAAGCAAACAAACACAGAAGCAAAGACGCATACAAGACAAAGAACAAAAGCACCAAGAAAACGCAAGCAAACCTAAGGGAGCAGCACAAAACAAAGCAGGGCACAACATACCACGTGTGTCCAATTAGGTCCAAATCTGTTAAATGGGTGGGGACTATGAATAAAAAGATGAGACGAAGAAAGATCCAACATACCACGTGGAAGGACACAACCAAACACTGATTAAATCTGATATGGTGTTCACTGGTTTTTAGTTTTGCAAAACTAAAAAAATTAGTTTGTGGCTGGAATCCGAATTTGTAGCCAGAAAATATCGTCAAAATTTGGGTTAAGATATATCGAAGATGAAGATTAAGAACATAATCGGTTAAACAAGTTACATGTTTGAATGTATATTGCAACTGATGAGACATTTGTGAATCTATTACCTACATTGATACTCTTAAAAAAGAACATTACGTTTCCTTGACCTTTGCCCATTTTTTAGGGAGTTGATACTCATACAAAAAAAAAAATTGACACACCACAATATCACATGACTATTGCACAAGTTACAACATGATATATGCATAATTGTGGTGCGGAAATCATTATTTATTTTATTTTATTTTTGAGTATCAACTACCATTTCTTTACAAGTACAAAGACCAAATTCAGTGTTTTATATTTTCGATGGTGAGCAATTTTATTAAAAAAATCTTATTGAAAAAGAAATTGGACAAGTCACTTTACTCTATTTTGATAAATGCTAAAATCGAATAATGTTATTGACCAATAAAAGTCAAAATTAAAATCAATTTGGTTAAACTACTACATTTTCGTCTAATTAATAAAAGTGTAAATTGCATAAGTCGTTCCTGACCTTTGCCCAAATTGCAACTTTCGTCCCAACCATTTCGAAAATGCAGATATTGTCCTTGTGGGAAACCTTTGGGTAAGTTTTAATCCTTGGTGTCAAACGGCGTTAAGTGATCTCAACAACCGTGGCAGCGTTCATCATTTAAACTAACGGCCGTTTATATTTAAAATTTTCTGTTTATTTAACGTTTTTTGATTTTTTATATACGTTTTTATATAAACATATCGTTTTTATATACGTTTTTGTATACGTTTTTATTATACACGTTTATAAATACGTATATAAACATAACAACCATTTTGAAAATGGCAATTTCTGTAAACTTTTTGTCATTATGGTCATGCTCATGAGGGTTAAATTCCGTAGCATTCAAGTTTGACCCTCTCTACCTTGGGTGCTCAATGTAGTAAATAGTAAACATATAACATGTCGTTAAAAAAGAAAACATATAACATGGGCTGATGGGCCTATGGGGAACCATAAGGAATTGTCGAGAACTTGTGATGTTGAGACATGGAAAATTTTCCAAGAAATAACATACATCATTTTTATTCAGATGGGTAGTCTAAGACCAAGTCAAAGCTATCATGTGGGCTATTTATTTATGCTCGAAGTAGAGGTTTGCCGAAAGTTGTATTAGAATCAGACTCAGGGATGTTCGGTGAAACGAGCGATTAGCGGTAGCAGTTAGCAGTGGTTGTTTGTTTTACTAAAACGCGTTCATATAATGTAGTTGTAATTATAAAAGTAGCATTAAACAAAACAAAATCACTAATTGCTAAATGTTTGAAAAATAAGCATTTAGAAAAGTAGCTTTTAAACAAAAAAAATGATATTTACCGTAAAACCTCTTTACCAAAAAAGACAAAAAAAAAAAAAGCTAAATGCTTGTTGTCAAACAAGCTTTATGACTATTTATCGCACCTCGTAACTGATATACTCTTATATAAATTCCAAGCAAGCGTATGCAAATTTTCTTTTTTTAACTCACTAGCTTTTAATACATGTGATTTGTCTTCCAACAAAAGGGAATGGTGTGTAGTTGCTCACACCTGAGGTGCACATTTCGGGTTTTTTATATACCAAACCAGTAAACCGGTTTTGGTTTTAATCAAATAGTCAAAAACCGGTTTTGCGTAAAATCTGTCCGGTTTAAAATCGATTTTGGAAGAAAAAATGTCCGGTTTAAACCAAAAACCGGTTGACAACAAACAATGCAACCGGTTTCTAAACCGGTGGTTCGGTTTTTCCTAAACTGGTTTCCTAAAAATCGGTTTTTTGAGAAACCAATTTTCGAAAAATAGGTTTTTTGAAAAACTGGTTTTCTTTTTTTTTTTTCTTCTTTTAATCGGATCGGTTTTTCTTTTTTTTTTGCTCACCTCTAGCTCACACTAGCATTTTGTGTCATGTGATGCAACAGTGAGATCGTATAGGAGTTCAAATTGTGCTTTCGTACTATCGACGATTCTATTATATTGATATCTCTAGATTAAGGCCGCAAACAAGTCAAACTTTTATCAAGCGACTCGAGCTTGAGCTTGACTCGATCGAGCTCGAGCCCAAACCCAATAAACTAGCTTGAAACACATAACGAGGCGAGCTCGAGCTTTTCGAGCCTTCATGTACATAAATATTTTTATTATACATATTAGGGTTGAGCATCGGTCCAAAACCGACCCGAACCGACAAAACCGAAAACCGAAAATCATAAAAAACCTAAACCGAACCGAATATGGTCGGTTCAGTTTGGTTTTGTGTCGGGTCCGTTGGTTCGGTTCGGTTCGGTTTACGTGTGTTTGTGCATGTTTTTGTCGGTTTTGGGTCGGACCGAACCGAATCGAACCGACCGAAAATCGTAAAAAACCAAAACCGAAACCGAACCGAAGGGTTGTCGGTTCGGTCGGTTTTGTCGGTCGATTGGTTTTGAGCCTTCCATGCTCAGCCCTAATACATATTTATAAAAACAACCGAAATGCTAATATGAATATCGGTATAATATTTAAATATTTATCGTAGGACTTTTTACCATAATGTTCTCAAATGTTTTGTATAAGTTATTTGCTCGAGTTCGTCGTGTATCTTCTTGGCTTTATTGTTGAATGTTGAGTTTGGTTATCGAATACTCTATTTATGTATAAATTCGAGCTTTTCGATCCGAGCTCGAGCGTTATTCGAATATTACTCAAGTCGAGCTCAAGCTTGGATGATTAAAGCTCGTCGAGCTATTGAGCCGAGCTTGAGCCTACGTTCTAATTTTTGAGCCGAGCTCAAGCCTTATCAAGCTCGAGCTCGGCTTGATTTGATTACAGCTACTCTAGATCTCTGTGAATCAAAATTGATTCTCAAATTGAAAGCAAGTCCAAAAATATTATAAACAGAAAAATGACTAACCCGCTCAAACCAAACCCTGATCTATCAAAAACAGTCCATCCTTACCCGCCACAAAGGTTAAGACTGGACCGCACTAACCTATACCAGACTCAACCTTTTCATATCAACACGACCCACAAAAGACCAGGCCCAGACCATGACAAATGTAGTTCTAGATTTCTAGTCTTATAGATGTCGAAAGCAAACCAGCAACCTGACACATAAAGCAAGTGGTCTCTTTTCGTCCTCAACAGCCAAATGGCTAGAGTAACATACATGTGGGATAAAATGGCGAATGAAATAAAAGATACGACAAGCCAATGACTTCAGTCATTATCCAGCCTAATGCATTTGTCACAGCCACTCGCTACGTGTTTAGATTTGAATGCAAAAGGTATTACAAGACAATGCACTGGGTGGACCCGAAAGCGAGATATGCTAGAAGATAGACACTGTTGAATGAATGAGAACCCTCACCATTCATACAATCAACACCCCACCCCCCAGCACACCCACCCCTACCCATCCAAAAGAAAATGACACAAGATTCAGATTACCACATGCAATTGTAGTTTGACAATTGCAATGAATCGGTAAAATTGATCCAAGATTAAGCAACGAAAACATGTAAATAATCACAAAAGGCGGAATCTTGAATTTTGAAACTTATAAAGATTAATGCTTTAGGATCTGGGCGTAATCAAGATTTCTTTCTCATTTCATACCAAAGAATTGCAGAAGTAAACAGAATGAATTTAATATCTCTACAAACCTCGTCTTTTCATTTGCTCAAAATTGGGGTCTAAATGCAAAAAATTATGTGATTCCTCTACTGTTTTTCGCTTCCTAACATCTGGTACAAAATCCTCATCATCTTTAGCCTCTGAATTCAAAGGAAAAAAAGAAAACTCCTTACTTCTTGGACCCGAGTCAACATTATCAACAAAAGTCAACCCTTTTCCACTACTCGAAGCAAGACCCAATCTTAAGGACAAATCACATTCCGTCATTTCGGGTCGAGCTTCTATCTTTGAAACATTATTATCTCTACTAATTGAAAACAATATCTCGGGTCTTTCGGGACCCCTTTGAGAAGAAGAAGGGATAGACTCATAGCCTGCCTGAAAAACTGGTCTTCCAACAATTATATTATTCGGGTTTTGATGAGTACCCTGAAATCCCATTTGGGGTACTCGAGGTTGAAAATGGAAACCATGGTATAATGGGTAAATCGCAGGTGGTCTATTTTCGAAAGATAACATTTGTCTAGGTCTATTTTCAAACGAGGGAGGATGAAAAGAGGTACCAGGAGGAGTACACTTAAAACTCGGTCTTATATGGTTACTGGTTTCTGAAACTATACGTGTGCGATCTACGCCATCTGGTCTTTGAACGTTTGGTACGTTATGAACATTTGGACCAGAATCTTGGTTTCTTGGACTTAAGTAGCTTCTTGTATTAGTGTTTCTTTGGCTTCTTGTTGATTTTACAGGGACACATCCCAGATTAAGGGCAGCTGAACACCATAACAACACAAACCGCCAAATATAAACTAAAGTTCCACTTCCAAAATGAAAATTTTATAAAACAGGATTGTGAAAACCGTGTTACCTTCAACACAAGGGGGCAACAATTCACCAGTTTCCAAGGTCTCATCTTTCCTAATTATGGTATCAACGGCATCATTCAAACGATCCCACAACGTATCGGGGTCTAAGTATTCAGCCTAATCAACATAATTCAAACTTAAAAAAACCATCTTTTTAACATCAAACTACACAATTAACAACAACATAAGGACAGAACATAAGTACCTCGGAATTAGCTTTTGAATACATAATCTCCTCAGATTTCAACACCACAACAGGCAGCTTCTCTTGCCATTCTCTATTCTTCTTAGTACCAGGAGTATGATTCTCGTGTACAAGTCTAAACATAAATCAAACGATAGTATGCATTATTTCAAAAGCCAATAAAGAACCAAAAAGAACAATAAAGATCACAACTTTATATACTAAAACAGTATAACAACAACTATACTCAATCCCGCTGGGAACGGGGTATGGGCAGGTAAGATGTAGACAGTCGTACGCCGTACCCGAGGGGTAGACAGACTGCTTCCAGAATGTAAAAAAGATTACCTAAATATCTGTTGAATGATGGAACCTCTTAGGGGTTGGTGTCTATCACTATGCCAAGATCTTTTCACACATTCAAATGGTCTTGGTCCAGGCCTAGGCATCTTCACCTACAAAAAAAAGATAGTTTTTCTTTTTCTTTTTTTTTGAAATTGTGAATAAAGATGAGCAAAAATTGCTACATGGGCATTGAAATTGAAGTGGGTGTAACCCCAAATTGACTGAAATTAATTTTGAAAAGAGAAAGATATAAACTTGCTATATTATCTTTATTAAAACCCTAAAGATAGAGTGTAGTGGGGGAGGATGGTGAAAGATGCTTCCCCTTTTGAACAAGTTGAATGGGTGGTCAATAATTGAATTTGTGAAACATTAAAGAAGTTTGAAGTGTCATGAAAACCCACCCTCACATATATACATATAGAATGCTTTGAGGGGGACAAGGTTGAAAATGGTGGGGATTCTAGTCTTACAAGATGAAGAAATAGCCAAAAGTTTGTATTGTTCTATAATTTATAATCTAGTTATCATATTTAATGGTTGAAAATGATCTTATTTGAGCTACAAGCTTTTCATTTCTAATCTTTTATTTGTAAAACGTTGATAATCGCCAATGTTATGGAAAGCAATGTTTAGACTGATCGAGCGGTCAAATAAAGAGAGTCGTCACCCAAAGTGGGGCCGCTAAAAAGAGGGTTCATCATAGTGGAAACCTAACCATATTCGTTTAGTCTTAACCCTAAACCAGTTAAGGTATGAACATGGAGCTTGCTTCAAAGTTGTAGCATATGGAGATAGAACTTGTGAGTTGCTTATATTAAGTTTTGACAATTCTTAGGGTGCCTAAGATTACTTGTACAACATGTTAATACGATCTATGTCTGAGTAAAATAACTTCTTTTATACAACTAGTTTGAAATTGTGCAATCCAAATTGTTTAAAAATAACTTACGAGCCGAACTCGAACTTGACAAACAAAGCTCAAAACTATCTAAGCTCAGGCACAACTCAGCTTGTTTACTCGCCTAGCTAGATAAACGGAGAAGGATCCATGTTCAGGTTACCCGGGAAAGTTGAACCGTTTTTGCTCTAATGCATACAGCCTAAACGGTACTCTCGTGATATCTTCTGAGACTGTGAGAACACATTAACATTTAGGCCACATTTACACCTTATCTAAATCTATTGGGTTAATGAAGTGTGGAAGGAAGGTTATGAATGGTCAGGCATAAGCATAGGGCAACATCAAAGCTTTCTATATGACTTGTCAATTTTAGACATGTTATATGGAAGAAGGAATCTTTTTTTACATTTATTATCAGAAAGTGATGTTACTTGAATTATTTTATGAGATGTTAACAATGAAAGTGGTTCTTCAGCTGATTATGGTACAATCATTGGTCCTACAATAATGGTGTAATAATTTTGGAGTTGAGGTTACAATTAAGTTGTTTGGTTCTGATTAGTAAATAACTTCTTTTACTTCTTTTGTTATGGAATGTACTTTCATAAGACTTTCATAAAACATGTATTAGGTCAGTTTTTATGACATGTACTATTTCATGTACAAGTATTTCATCTTTTGTCTTTTTCTAACACAGATATTTGTTTGATCATTAACACAAGATCAATACATTACTTGTAGTTGACAAAGAAGCCACAAATTCATACCCTTAAAACAAACAAATTCAAATACTAATACTCATCCCCTTAAACGCAATCCCGAAACCTACAACCAAAGACCCTTTATGACTAAAATTATGGATTAATCGTTTATGTATCACTCAGTATCATCCTCGTGAAATTTAGTCAATAAAAGATCAAATGATACAAACAAAAGTCAAACATGTAAGCCTAATGTATATACAATAGATCAGCTAATTACTAGCAAACCTAAAATTAACTAGCATAGCTTGATCTATATTTAAGGAAAACCTTTTACATTGACCAAACTAATGACTCAGCTACATGACCCCCATTAAAGTAACAAGATACTGTTAAATTTTTGGTTGACATGCAAAAAATCACTTGATTTTTTGTTGCAGTTTTACAATCTTCTAGTTTGAATTTATTAGCATGCAACGTCAATTTCCTCTCCTTTATGCGGGTCCGTCTTTTAAAAAGTTGTCACAGGTCGAGTTTTTGCATGGAAGTTCTCTATGAAGCCGTCTAGAATGATGAATAGCTTAACGATAAGACATTTTGCTTTCGGTGTTTGAGTCATCTATTATCAGGGTTTCAATCTAAACCTGTTTTCAGCACACAAAAATGGGACAAAATGAGTTTTCGAAATCTTAAAAATTTTGTTTATGCAATTCAAGATTCTTATTTGTTTCTTATTTGTAACTTATGTCGTTCACTAGAAAATGATTTCTACTTTAGCTAAAGTACTTTTTGATTTTGATATAATCACACTAATATACCATGACACGATTATTACAGATATGCATATCAGATATGAAAATGTTAACATTTACCTTTTGGATGTGAGCTAATGAAAGAAACGCCTCCGACAACGATAAGACCCAAGCTCTTCGTACTCAGCTTTAGTGACGCACATTGCATCAAAATCAGGGCTAGATGCCAAGAGTGATCCCCCTCGCCATGCGCCTAACATGGGACTGCACATACAAAAAGAAAGCTTTTTCCCATAAGTTACTTAAGTGGGAAAATCATAAAAGAAAACAGTGAATCTTATGGAAGAACAAAAGTATTACTCTTCTTGAGTAGTTATTTTCACTTGGTACACATCTGGAACAAGAGGACGCAGCTCACTTTCTCTGTAAGCAAATAGAGCGAATCAGCCCGAATGAGGTTCAGAAAATAGATTTAAGGGTAAAAATGAAACTTACAGCCTTTTGGTAAAACCAGGAAATAAGGTGCTTCCGCCAGTCAATATTATACTGCAAAGAAACTTCGCCTTAGAGCAACTCGTACAAACAAACAAACAAAAGCTAACCCAAAAAAAAAAAAAAAAAAAAAAAAAAAATCAGTACACCCTCCCAGTACAAAGCGATATTCAGAGGACCCGTGTCACATTTTCATTCTCCTATCACACACAAGTGGAACCCACAAATTGAACGCGTATACTCCTTTATTACCTAAGACAGTTGGCATTAACCACATAAAAGAATGCTACTTTCTTAATCAATACCTTTCATACAGCACAGGATGAAGATGAGGATGGCAAGAATTGACAGCTCGGACAATACACTCCGCTAGGCCAGCTTGGTTCATTCCTGCATAATATTCATAAATTCAATTAATTATATACTTATATTATCTTTTTAATCTACAATAAAACATATCAAATGAACACACACCTAAATCAGCTGGACGGAATATCATCTCAGGGACAAGAAACCGCTCATTGCTCAAGCTGAATTCCTGTTTCACAATACATAATAATATGTACTAAGTGGCTTCATTCATAAAAGGACTAACTTTTATAACGAGATGTAGAAAACGAATTACATTTTTTGTGAGATCAACTTTGTTCCTTTCTGGTGGTTTGTTTGTAACTTCTGTTTCATCAGCTTGATATGTTCCTTCAGCGTATGGAAGTTCACCATCCTCAGATAACTTAAGATACTTTTGCGCTTCCTCAGGGTCTTTTACATATCCCTTTGTATGCGTGATACCATCAGGAAGCACATATGTGCACCTGAAGTGATTGTCATTTCCACGTCTCCTGAAAATGACATTTCAAAATGAAGATAACAGGATGCAGAAACTGTTTACTCTTTTGTTCAAAATGGGACAATACCAAACATAGAAAAGAGATCAATACTTGTTTCATATACCACATGCATGAGTACATTGCTTTTACAACCAGAAATTTAAGAACACAATTTGAGTTATAAAGTCAAACCTGTTGCATACAATATCAAAACCGACATCTTTAAGAGGGTGTTTAAATGAGTGTTTTGAAAGTACTAATGTTATACTCAATAACCAGAATATGATCAATGTGATAAAACATCTTATATGATAATCAAATCAAATAACTTTTCATGATGACGATAAAAAGAAGTAACTGATAGAAGTAAGTAACAAATAGATATAAGAAGGGTAGGCAAACTCCTGGTATATACCCCATTCCATTATACCATTGAATAATCATATAATCAAAGCCTGTCACTCAAACACTATGATGATATAAACATAAGGGTAGAATAACGCATACAAGTACTTATATAAGGCACATTTTTATTTTTATTTTGGGTAAAGGGTTACCTCGGTAAAGTATATTAATCACAGCAATGTTCAGTACAATGGAATGTGGCTTGAACGACCACTAAACCGTTTGTGACATGCCACAAAACGATAACTGCACTAGCTACAAAATAAATCAAGTATTTTCTACTTGTAGACAATGCTAAATTGAAAAAACAAGCTATCAAATAAATCTATAAAAACAGAAGTGTTGCCATCAATTTCGAATTAGAAATTAATCAGTTAAACATAAAAATCACACAGTATATAGTTTTGGGAAGTATGTCAAGTTGTCACACGCTACTATATAAAAGCAACACCGAAGGGCTAACAATAATCACCTACTGTTGTATCAAAACACAATGCAGAAAATATTTTTATATTTGCCTAATAATTTAACAAAAAAACTCAAGTGAAGTTGGGATGTGTTTAGGTAACCTTATTAAGCACCTTATCATCCCAATCCTAGTGTGTTTTCAAACAAGGTAAAGCTGTTTTGAGTGTCTGTATGGAGCCAAACAGCATAAGCTTATTAGCTTTTCTAAAGCTGTTTCCGCCAAGATCCTCCAAACTAGCTTTTTGGCTTATTTTACAAGCTCTTATGCTTTGTTACAACTTACAAGTGTAAGCCCATCTTACCTCTTTGTTCTTCTACGTTACTAAATGTGTTTACCCTTGGTCAATTTACCATTATCATATTTTACTACCGCAACATCTTATTAAGATAGCTTATATAAGCATCAAGCGTAAGTTTTTTTGGCTCTCTAACACTAAAAATCGCTTATTAGATGCCTAAAACGCGATATACTTGTTCAAATTAGCAATTTGATCGACATACTTTCAAATTCGTCTCATTATGATTAATTTTGGGGACATGGCATGTGCATTTTAGTAATTCTACGGGTGCTAACAGATCAGTAGAAATTATCATATTTAGACAAACTTGAAAGTAAGTCGGCCATATCCATAATTAAATAAAGTAAGCTTTTCGCAATGACACATCAAAGTGACCGTGTTTTATCATTTATAGACTTTACCCTACATCTTTATATAAGATATGATCTAACACCTAGCAAAAACTCACAACACTAATGAACAAGTCCTGAATAACAAACATTAAAAACAAATTATGGAATCTCATACATTGCTATTCGCAAATCATGTATGATTTAACAAACACTGATTATGCTATGATTGTGTTTGTTATACAAATCGCTTAATAAAAGACTTAAAACGACGAAATAAATTCCTTAAGCGTAATATCTTATTTATATTTCAAAAACTTAAATATATTTTGAAAAAAATATTTTTAAACGATTGTAATGTTCTACAATTAAGAAAAAAAATGGTTTAGAAATTCAATAATATGTGCCCATTTCAAAAACGAGGGGCTAAATGTGCCCAAATCTTTTAAAAATGTGCCCATTTAGCCCATCTTTTTAGCCACCTCTAATGCTATGGTTGTGTTTGGATTTTGTTTAATAACGCGTGCCTATTTTGTTTAAACGCTCCTATTCGAAACGCAAATAAGTGAAGCATTTAGCTTTTACTTCATTTTACACTTTATAGTTGCAACTACAAACCTATGTTACCAAACACTTTTATAGAACAAACAACTACTACTACTTCTAGTTATGTCAAACATAGCCTATAACCAGACAACAAAACAATTAAAAAACATCAAACCTAGCAATCCTATAGCTTGAAAGTATGTTGACCATATCGATAGTTCAAAAAAGTAAGCTTTTAGCGAAAGCGCATCAAAGTGACCGCGTTTATCATTTATACACTTTTCCCTACATCTTTATATAATATATGATCTAATACCTAACCACCCCTAATTGGCCGGTGGTAAGTCACCTAACCTCCTCACAAGAGGTCTCAAGCGCAAACCTCACAAGCTACACATCTTAGGTTTAGGGTGGCCAGGGAAAGGGTCACATACAGTCACGGGGATACCCGGTTAGGCTGCTTACATCTGAGTGAAATACATGCCCTCTCCGGGTAACATAAACAAGGGAAAACTCCCATTTTCCTATATATGATCTAAGAAACCTTATCACATTGTGGTTATATTTGGCAAAGCTAGCAGCTCTGTTCATAAAATTGTTTGCTAAAGTATGTGCATCTATGATTATCCAATGTAAAGTCATGAAAGCTATACGCAAACACTAAATGCTTCTTTCATTAACGCTTCAAAACCGTATAAACTTTAAACGCTAAAAGCATTATATTCTAAACGCTAAAAACATTATACTCTAAATGCTCCTAAACACTTCAAAAAGCTAGTCGCCAAACATAGCCTATAAAAAAACACAAAAATAATATCACGTTTAGACTCGCCCTCAGCAGGTAACTTAAACAGGGTAAACCTCGTCCAAGTTAGCCCTTTTTATAAGCTACTAAGCACTATCTTCCACATTATGTATTAAAAACGCATAAACTACTAAGAATCTTATCATACATACCTAGCAATCCTTAAAACCATATAAACGCTAAACAAGGGAAAACTCATCCACTTACCCGTATGATCTAAGAAACCTAATTACACTATGGCTATATTTGACAAAACTAGTAGTAGCTATGTTTGTTTTATAAAAGCGTTTGATAACGCAAGTGTATACTCCGTAAGTGATTATAAAGTGTAAAATGACATAACATGTACATGCCAACGCTTCTTTTATTAGCTTTTCAGAACCACATAAATGCTACAAACATCATAATCTAAACACTAAAAGCATTATACTCTAAATTCACCAAAACACTCCATAAAAGTCATAAGCAAACATAGCCTATAGGTACGTTTTGTAGCAAGCGTTTTAGAGCAACTAGCTGCATTTTGCGCAAAATGTTTGTTTGGAAATAAGCAACTAGCATTCCTACTTTTTCTAAGCGCTCCAAATCAAAATGCTACTTCTAGCGTTTCTACTTAGTAGTTATGACTATACAGCTATGTTACCAAACGCTTTATCCACCTACTTCACAAAAGAAGCAAAAACAACATACCTAGCAATCCTCAAATCGCGTGCAACATCACTCGAAACAAAACACAACTTCTCCTTAACATCATCCATCAAAAACACCTCATCCATAACATTAACACTCCGATAACTCACAAGCTCCTTCAAATAATTCGTCAACGCCTTCCCGCCCAAATCCATCCTCTTGACCCCATAATTACACACCACATCCTTCACAACGGGCACCACATGCGCAAAACTAAACCCAACGTCCACAACCAAACTACACCCGCTCTTCGCGACAACCTCATACGGGCGCTTACTCGCCTCATACAAATGCACCAAACTCGGCCCATCCGACACAAACATAGAAACAAACCCGAAATGCTCAAACACAACCTCGTCCACCGCGCGCGAAAGGGAAGGTAAACTGAACAAGGGCTCTGTTAGTAAAAGTGAGGAGTGTTGTGGGGTGATTGAGAGATGGTCGAAGATGTGGGCCCAGATGGTGGTTTGGAGATCTGGGTTGATGAGATGGCCCCTGTCGAAGGGGCGGCGGATGGTGGCGGAGGTGAGGTCGAGAGTGGGCGAGAGGAGGGCGGAGGGAGGAGGGGTTTTTTGGAGGAGGGGGGTTTGGCTGTGCAGTTTGGGAGGAGGAGGGTGGGTGAGCGTTCTCCGGATGTGCCGGCTTTTATGTACCCGGCGCCGTTGTCGAGGACGACTACTGTCGATGGGGTGGTGGCATTGTGTGTGTTGGGAGTTTTGTGTCAAGGAATGAGGAAGAGATGCTAGTGCATTTGATGACCTTGTGAGAGTTTAAAGTAGGGCTAACCATGGGGTCAAAATTAAACGGAATCGAAAAATCGATTTTGTGAGAAACATGATCCGATAACCGAGCAGATCAGCAGAATGACTCGGTTTAGTTTGGTTTTGTTTTGGTTTATATGATTGAGGTGTGTTTTCTTTGTTTTGGCATGACCGAAACTGAATTGATCTGAATCGAAATTGAAAGTCATAATCGAATCGAATATGGTCAGTCAGGTTTCGGTCAGACCGGTTTGGCTCAATTTTTAAGTTCGACTTAGTGTTCGGTTTGTTTTGCTTAACCCTGTGTGAAAGTATTGACCCAAAACAATTGATGTTAGTGATTACGATTATTATGTGAAAAAATTAATTACCAAATGGACTAAAATAAAAATGAACAAAATTCTAGCTCTTTACAAAAACAGACCACATCGCACTTACAAGCAAAAGTAGCACAGGTGAAAAAATAAAGCGCAGTGTGGGCGTGCGCATGCTAAAGTTCATTGTGGTAAACAACAAGTGTGCGATTCATTTTCGTAACATAAGGTATAAAGAGTCCATTGTTGGAAAATTTAGTGTGACTTGTGGATTAGTTCACATCTTCATAATGGGTAGGAGAGTGCAGAGTACACCCATAAGGTCCACGAACACCCGACTCTTATAGTGGTTTGTAGTGGAAAGATCTAACTTGTGAAAAGATCGCCGTGGAAAATCTCGCTTGTGGTTTCCACTAATAAGCGATGTTTCCACCGATAAGCGATGTTTCAATGAAGTGCTTATGAAAATCTTCAGAGGTATGAAATCATCGCTAGTGTTAAAGCATCGCTAAATGGCGATTAACCGCTTAATGACCATGTTTAATTGGTCATATAACCACTAACGGCTATAATGGGGATAGTTATGAGGTGATTAATGGGCCGATTAATCCTCATAATTCCATTTGAACGGTGAGAGTAATCTCATAAATAGGAGATCCGATTATGCATGAATGACACACGTAAAACTATTAACACTTATTAGCGCAAGGGTTATAGAATTGTACCTAATTCCATAATCGCGTTTAGTGCTTATCCCAAGTAGATATTCGTGTAACCCGAGGCATTAGGGTCGAATAGTTTACTTTGGAAAGTGATCACACGATTCCAAGTGATATCCCAGAACCACTAGTGGTATTTGTTTCTTGAATTGATTATCTAACCCCACATCGGGCTCACCCCACCAACAATCAAAGTAAACTATTTTGTGATAATCAATGGCAACGGCCGAATGAACACATGGCTTCAAACTTTGCCAAGCTTGATAAGTTTGAAGGGTGGACTTTAGGAGGTGGCGGAAGAAGATGCACTTCTTCATCGAGCATGAGTGTGGTGTATGTGCTTACTACACCTATTCACGGTGATGGGGATGATGCTACCGTGGAGCAAATCAACAGGAGAAGCAAATGGAGAATGATGACTACATATCAGAGGTCTTATTCTCAATGGTATGTCGATTCTTTGTTTGATATTTATCGAACTTTGAATCTTCCAAAGAACTGTGGGATTCCTTGGATGCCAAATATATGGTCGAGGATGCATCAAGTAAGAAGTTCCTTGTTAGTAATTTCACAAATTACAAAATGACCGATTCAAGACCGGTTATAGAACAATACAATGAACTTCTTGGAATACTTGGAAGGTTTACACAACACAATATGCACATGGATGAGGCTATTCAAGTCTCTTGTGTTATTGATAAACTTCCTTCTTCATGGAAAGATTTCAAGCATACCTTGAAACATGTGAAGGAGGAGTTAACTCTTGTTGAGTTGGGCGATCATCGCACATTGAGGAATCTCTTAAGGTGCGAGGATAATGACAAGCAAAGAGTAGCAATGCTCTTGGTGCATCTGTTGTCAATATGGTGGAGCATAACAACTCCACCGTGTACAATGATAACAAAGGCAAACGCAAATATCATGATAACACAAAGGCGATCTTAACAAGAAGGCAACTCCTACTTGTTGGAAATGCGGCAAGTCCGGTCACATTAAAAGGACCGCAAAGGTGTTAAAATTGGTGGTAAAGCCAATGGATCGTGCACTAATGGTTCAGGAGTGGTGGTTCACCAACTCGGCTGAAAGGTCGAATATGTTTAATAAGTCTTTTCGTATTTATTATGTTACATATGTATCTCGAATCTTTTATGTGCGGGATGATGATGTTGCGTGGTGGGTTGACTACGGTGCAACAGTTCATGTGTGTAAAGATAGAAGTCGGTTCAAGACTTATGAGTCTTTGAATGATGGTTCTATTCTTCACATGGGAAATGAGTCAATGACCTTGGTGCATGGTCGTGGTTGTGTAGATCTTAGGTTTAGTTCAGAAAGATTGTAACTTTGTTTGATGTTATTCATGTTCCCGATATCGGGAAGAACTTGGTTTCAAGTAGTATTTTGAATAATCATGGTTATAAACAAGTTATTGAGTCGATAAATTTGTGCTTTCTAAGCATGGTGTTTTTATTGGTTTTGGTTATTTATGTAATCAAATGTTCGGGCTTAATGTTACCACCGATAGTGTTATTTTAGCTTTTGTGACCACATATGACCGTGACCGACTCTATCCTTTGGCATGCTAGACTTGGCCATGTTCACTATAAAAGGATGCAAGATATGTCTAGGGATGGTTTAATCCCGCTTTTGACATGGACACGAAAAGTGTAAAACTTGCATGTTGACCAAGATAACCAAGAAACCCTTTAGGGTGTTAGTCGTAAGACTAAGATCTTGAAGCTTATTCACAATGACTGTGTGATTTGCATGCCACTCCTTCTTTGGGGAATAAGTAGTTGTGATATTTATTGATGATGCTTCTAGATTTTTTATGTCTATCATTACATACCAAGGATGAAGCATTAGATAAATTCAAAGTGTTTAAAAGCAAGTTGAATTACAACTTGGGTCTTTGATCAAAAGATTAATGATCGATAGGAGGTGAGTACATAGATACTCGGTACTTTCATCTGTTGGAATAATCCATGAAACGATCGCCCTTTATACTCCTCGAAGAAATGGTATTTCGAAAGGAAAAAAGGGGTCTTCAAGGAGATGGTTAATTCCATGTTGTCCTATTCAGATCGAGTCGAGGTTACTGGGTGAAGCTATGTTAACGACTTGCTATTTATTAAATAGGGTTCCCAACAAAAGGAACAAGGTTACCCTTATGAACTCGGACTAAAAGGAAACCCAACTGAATTATCTCAAGGTTTGGGGTTGTAGAAATTGTAAGACTCCTCGATCCAAAGCTAAAGACTTTGGGTGAAAGAGGCATCGATTGCATCTTTGTTGGATATCTTGAGCATTCCAAGGCTTTTAGGTTCTATGTTATTGAACCTAATGAATATGTTTCAATTAACTCCATTATTGAATCAGCGGATGCAGACTTTGATGAGAATAGATTCTCATCGCCCCAGACCAAGTCGAGGATTCCTAATGGAACTCATGACACGGTGTATCATAGGTCCTCGATGGTGAACCATCGGTGGTCCTGATGAGGTTGTGGTTCAAGAACTCGAACATGTGCTCGAGGAAGAGCAAAAGGGTGAGGACTCAAAGTCATTTAGACCCGAGTTTCAACTATACTTAGTTGAAGGAACTAGGGATGAGGTCTCGCCAATACTCCTATTGCTTCATTGTTGAGGATGATCCCAAGACATTTGAAGAAGCAATGAAGTCCCGTGATATTGCTTTACGGAAAGAAGCAAT